>OY728129.1:1761244116-1761850783 GCA_963277665.1 Viscum album
TCTTAGAGCCAATTGGATGTCTTTATTTCTTTTATATTATTTTATTCTATAGAATATCCTACAAGTAATACTCATGTTTTAAATAAGTATTACATTTATATATATATATATAAGGGATTGATTTTACTAGAATTTTTTATTTTAAATCATTAATGTTTATATTTATTATGAAAATTTATATATAATTTTAAGTGAATAAATTATTACATTTAATCCTTTTACAATGATGATGCAACCGTTAACTAATTAATGGTCATACCAAAAAAATGTTACTAAATATACTACCATAAATATAATTTGATATAATTAATTTCATAAATGAATTTAATTGATGTCCTAGACATTTTATGGAATTAATAATTATTATTTTCGAAGTTATCTTGTGTATTGACTTTTTTTAAAGAAGTCAATAAATGAATAATGATATATTGAAATTAATGCTATTTTAAAATAAATAAAATTTCATTAAAATATATAAAAATTATATAAATAAAGACATAAGCGAAATGATTTGTGAAGGTTTAAAATGGAATCTAAAATTCATTTAGGGTTCTTTTTTAATCTTATATTTATTATATTAACTCCTAAAAAGTAAAAAATCCATCTAGACATGGTAAAAGTTAAAATGTTTAACTAAGGGTTAAAGCCAAATGATAAGTGTAATAATGATACCTAAAGGTTTTTAAAAAAAATTGGTTCATAGTATTTATACCCATAATAATATTATATTAGAAATTTCTTATTTTGGAGAAATTAGGATTTGAAAATTAATTTGTATTAATTAAATATTTTTAGTGTTTCAAAATTTCCCTCACCTCAATTAAAAAAAGGGAACCTCCTCCCTCACTTCCTCAAACCACTTTGAGCGTTCAATATCGACCAAAACCTACCCATTTATATCCCAAATTCTCAATATTCATCTTATAATCCTTTATTTTGGCATAATTCCATTCAAAGAAGCAATCTTGTAAATATTAAAAGGGGATAAATAAAGATTGGTAACGTTTATCATTGAACGATTCTATTTTATTTCCTCCATAAACACCATCAATTGCTTTTATTTCATGTTTATATAATATCATCATCATCCTTAGTATACGAATATGTATTTATATTTTATTTCTCGACATATAATCACACATAATTGTACAAAATGTGTTTCACAATCATCATTCGTGTGTATATTGGACTACAACCTCACAAACTGATGTCAATCATTCTTCCAATTACCAATTTTTATAGTTTGAAAAATGATTTATTTATTGTTTATATATGATATATATATATATGAAATTTTCTATATCTATATATTTTTTTAATTTTTATATAAAACATACCTTCATGATTTTAATTTTTTAGGAATATGATAACATTGTTATGGACGTGTGGACTACCGCCTATGCAAACCAATGTGATTCATTCAAGTTGAAGGTGGAATGTATTTTGGGATGGTTTTAATAAAAATATATGACATATATAAGATAAATATGAAACTGTAATTTTAATATATATATATATATATATATATATCATTTAATTTTTATATTTTTAATACGAAAAAGAAATGAAAGTAGATTTCACCTATATGTATGGCCTACCTTTTCAATGAATAGTCCACTTCATTTCATATCTCCAAATTTTCTGGATTTTTCTGAATAAATATATACTTAATATATATGATATTTAATTCATGTTTTACATATTTTATTTTTTTTATTTTATGATATAATTAATAGTAAAAATAGGTAACAAGTCAAAACATAATAAAAAAATAGGCAATTAACACCCAAAATAGTGAAAACAGTGATAGAGTATTGACTGACAGGTGATAAAATAACATAAGAAGATTTTATAAGATATCATAAATATGAAAAAGCATCTTATAACATTATTAAATTTCATTAAACCGTTATAAAGTGTGTTAATAAACACATAACTGAAAATGAAGTGTGAGATAAGTACTTTCTCATCTCACATATATTTATGTGAGGTATAAGCTTTTTTTCACCACTTATTTCATGTGTGAGGAGTATGTATTTAACACATTGTAATATTATATAATAATTATTATTTATTTCATGTTATTAAAATGTTTCAATGTTTTAATGGAGAATTCGATTTAATATCAATCTTTAAAATACATTATTTGGTATGTGAAGAATTTTTTGGACTAGAACGATATGGGTTGTAGACCATTTAATGTAAACCCTTCTATGCATTGGTAATCTCATTAGAAGAAGCAGTTTACTAAATCAGAGAGTATTATACTTGATATAATAAACAATCTCTTTTAAGGTCTTGATGATAAAGGTATCATATACATAGGTAACATGGTGTCAAATAATTAATCATTTCAACTATTAAGAATTTAGTAATTCTTATTATCATCCATGAAGTAATTTCATTAAATTATTTTTGGTTGAATTTAATTATCAACATATTAATTAAATGAATTTATTTTTTATTTATTCAAATTTCTATATATTTTTATTCTCATCGATTCTTCATTTTTTCTATTTTACTTACCCTTGATGAGCATTGGACCCCACCCTAATTATGTTTTCTTTTCTCATTTTAGGATGTGTAATTCATTTAATATGATTCAAGGATGTTGAGTTTTTAAATGTGTTATGATTCATTTTATTTTAATATTGTTTTATGAGTATCTTTTTGCAATCGAGTTTTCCTAAACAAATGATTCGGTCCTTCATGATATGATTCTCTTTAAAAAAGACTATGTAATAAAATAATGCACCATCTCAAGGCTTCTGGGGCCAGGGTGTTATAATTGGTTTCATAGGATGTTTATTAGAATGTGTGGAAAATAGATTTATACATGATATATTACAGAACATAAACCTAAGATAGGCTTGGATTATAAGTATGGAAGAACATTCAAGAATTATTATATGGTAGATATTATGTGGGTTTTTATAACAATATATATCTATCTCGATACTATAAGTGAACACGGATCTTGCACATATATAGCTTCGTGTAACAACTATGAAATTATTATTTTTATCCTAAGTTGATCATAAAATGGTACATGTAATTGTACATTACTATGCACCTCTTTTGACAATCTCGGGGTATACGCATATGATAACCCAAATTCTTTTTACATACCATTATGAAGAATTTAAAATTAAATATGCAGTAGAGTTTATGATTTATGAAAGATACATTTTTAATTTATATTGAGTGTTATACCATATTTTAAATTCTTGATTTTATGACCTAATATATTATATGTGGTTATTTAGGAATGGATCTTATAAGGATGAATGGTATCAATACACATGGAATTTGAAGCAGTTTCCCAATTGTGGAAATCATTAAAGATATTATTGGAATGTAGAAACTTATAGAGATACTTTAGAAACATAATCAAGTTAAAAAATTACCTAACCTGAATGCAAAAACCTATACCATATAGCGAATATCCAATGATGGATCACATTATGCAACAAAATATGTCACACCCTGATATTTTAATGGGATATTTTTTAATATAATTTTATTTCATTGATTTCTTGTGTTATATGCCACACCTACTTCGCTTACATAACACATAACACCAAGTTCAAGAAATATTCTTTTAATATTATTTAAATAATTTAATAAAATTGTTTTTAAATTAGAGTTTATGATTTTTATTAAATAGAATATGAATATTATTATATATAAGATGAATTTAAAAGTTACAAATTATTTAAAAATTAAAATATTTACTAATTGAATATTAAGGAAGAATTTTTTTTAAACTCCCAAAGTCATTTTTATTAAATTAATTAAAATTATTGATTTATATTAATGATATATATACTATATATTTAATTATATATTTTTTATATTTTTTTAATAGATTTGGCAGGAATAATAAAATAAAAAATATAATTCTATGAATAAAACCATATATTTAACAAAAGGGTAATTTTACAACTTCTTAATAGAGAACCAATTTTTAATATATGTTTTATAACATTAGTTTATTATATTTGTAAAAAATAATCTTCTTCATTTAGAGTGGGATATATAATTTTAAATTGGAATATTTGATTGTATTTTTCGGACAAGTTTCATGTTTTGACGAATAGTGAAAACTATTTCATTTTGTTGAAAAATATAATTTTAATAAAATTAATTATTAGTGTTAAATAATATATTTAATTATATTAAAGTATAATTATATTATTTTCTTATTATTTAATTAATTTCAGGTAATTTTCATCCATTTCACATTGAATTTAGATATTAAAATTTATCAATATTTTCCATGTGTTAACTTTAATAACATATTTTCTCACCTCATAAACAGGATTAATTTTAGTTTAATTACCAAAACTAAATTTTTTTTAATTTCAAAATATATATTCCATATTTGGAAATAGTGTTTCAAAATTATTTAAATAAATTTGTTTTAGTTTTTTCATAATTAATAGTAACTTTAGTAAAATTTTATTAACATGGTAAAGGATATATCGAGTAACAATGGGTAAAAATTAATATTATAAATACTAGAAAATTAACCTAACATGTGTCCTAATTTAATTTCTTGTGTGGGATTCAAAAATAAACCCCTATACAGAGATTATATCCTTTTAAAGCCAATTGGATGAGTGTATGAAATTTTTTATATTTTATTTAAAGAAAAGATAAAGAATTCATACTCATATTTAAATAATTATACCATTTTTAAAATATGGTTATATAGAGGATAAATTAGGCTATAAAAATTAATTTTAATGTTAAAATATTTTTTATTTATCATGGTAATTTATTTTTAATTTTTATCAAATAAATAATTACATTAAATTCTTATTCAATGATGATGCAATAATTGTTTAATTATTGCAAATTTCAAATAATTAATTTTTTGAAATATTAAAATAAATATAATTTGATAAAATTAATGTCATATAAAACTTTTATGGAAGAATTAGACATTCTAGGGATTATTTAATAGATTTAATTTAAATATATTATGTGGATATGATATTTTTAAAAAGTCAAATAATGAATAGTGTCAAAACTGACTCTAGCGATATTTTGTCAAAATAAAATTTTTTTAAATTATTTAAAAATCTTAAAACATTTTTAGAAATTAAAAATAAATATAATTTTGTCTAAAATGTTATAAATATTTAATTTATCCTGTAATTTATATCAAAAAATAACAAATTACAACCTTTTAATATAAAAAGAATTTATTAGAATTGTTAAATTTAATATTGGGTAACTACGAGTTAATCAAAATGAAATGTATTAAAACAACATCCAAACATTTGTAAATTATATTGATTGATGATATTATAACCTTTTATCATCATGTCTTCAATTAAATTTATCATTTTAGTATTTTTATTGACATTTAATTTATTATAAATTTATGGTTTTTGAAATTCCAAAAGGTCCCATCACCTCCATTATAATAGGGAATCTCATACTACCTTTAAAAAATATCTTATAAACTTCCCCAGAACTAGTATAGAGGCATTGGTATTCCCAAAATACCAACAATGGAGTAATTTATCGTAAATCTAATGGAGTTTTTCCAAAGAATAGGTAATAGCTCTAACCGGTAATTCTATTTTTCTACACCTCCTCTAAATCTATGATATATATCATAATAAAATAAAATCATCTTCCTAAATATGATGAAATGTTTTTATTATTTTGGATATATCATTTTACCTCCCCTCACCCATAAAAAAAATGAATGTATTGCTCGAGCATACATACAACATCCTTTGTCCAACATAGTGATACAATTCATTTACCATCACCATCTTTTATGAGTGATAATTATGGTTGTTTTAATATTAATATTTTATATTTATTATATTATTATAATGGTGGAAAGATCATATCATATCTACCTTTTTACCATCAATTTAATATTTTGGGAAAATGATGTCCTCGCTTGTGCGTACGTATGACATATCATCTCCACGATACGATGTGATTATTTGATCACCTATATTTCACATATATGGTAATAAGGATAAATTTTAGGAATATATATGTATATATATATATATTTGTCTGTGTTTTATATGAAATAATAATGATTTTGTAATGATGAAATATCATATAAATTCATTTCATTTTACCTGAAAAGAAAACGAAAATTGTGTTCATGCTTATGTATAGACTACCGACTCCATAAAATCTGTATTTTATTTTCATTATCTAAATTTTATAAATAACTATGAATAAATATATACTGAATATATATATGATATTTATATCATGGTTATTTTGATGCCCCATACATATTAATCTTTTTAATAATATTAATATGTTAGTTATTTTGATAAACGATATTATTATTGTTTTGATTTATATTTGTTCCATATAAAACAAATTATTTCAGAATGAATCAAGAGAAATTTTATTCGATAGAAACGTTGAATCATTACATTTCAATAAGGAAAAAAGACCATAACTATCCTAGAATACTTACTGCCAAACTAATCAGGAACCCGAGAAGACCACCAAACACAACAATTAGACCAAGTAAGTAGTGAACATCGTTCAAGTCTATCAAAATGAAAAACATTATGGAATGAACTATGGAAATATTAATAAGAATCTAGGGAATGTATAACACCATTCTTATAAGACTAAACAGGTTTTAAAGATTTGATGTCACATCTTCGATAAATCTAATTATTTTATTATTATTTCTTTTGGTTTGAAAATTTTTTGTCGAGGTTCGAGTTGAATCCAGAATGAGATTTTTGAGTTTTGTCAAAAAGTTTTAATTGTTTAGGTCACACCACTGGGCGCATGGGTGGAGCAGATTTTGGAAACCCCTTGCACATTTTCCAAATCAACGACATGATCCCCCTATCTTCAAAAAATTGAAATGAATAAGAATTTATGTTTTACTGTATTATTTAAAATTTTAATTGATGATAATTATTTAATTATTATTACTAAAGTGAAATGAATAGTTTTATAATTTTTATATTTATAGTTTTGATTATAACTATTATTATAATTTTAATTGAAAACATTCATTAGTGTTATCATAACCATTAAATTATTATTAATATTATTATATTAAAGAATAAATCAAACGTTAATGAATAATTTTAATATTATATTATTACTATTAAAGAATTGTTATTGGTAAGATTATTATTTTTATCATTTTTTATTTATTAAATTTGTTATTATTCTTATTAGGGTTATTATTAATAATAATGTTAATAATGTTATTATTATTATACGTAAAAGTTAATATTATTATTATTATCATTATTATTGCTTTTATTGAATTTAATTTAATTTTTTTAGTTTTCTTTTCCTCCAATCCCGACCATTGATCTCTTATTTTTGTTCTTTCCACTCACATGACCACCACAAACCTCTGAATGCTCTCCCTCTCTCTGCATACCTTCCTTCCCTCTATCTCCTCGCCAGACTGCTATGCCTCCTATCGGACTCAATAGACCGACCAGCCCCCACACCTGTTGTCTGCTTGTTCCCCCAGCCGCCAACCTCTCACTCCTGCTCTACACCAGCCGCACTAGCTGACTTCCTACCATGTACTGATGAAACCCCAATGCCATCACCTCTTGCACCACCTACATCCACTGGCCTCCCTTGAATCCCTCTAACATCTGGCACCCTCAACCGCTCTCCTCTCCTACCATCCAGCTGCCTTGCACCGAACACCCATACCACCCTCAGCACACCTCCCTGCACCATGCGCCTGACCCTCCTGTCAGTTCTTGCACCTATTGGTCCTCCGACTTCCCTACCCTGAACTGGCCGCGACGCTGGTCTTGCACCTGTCGTGCCTCCCGATCCCTTCCATATTCCATTCGGCCAATAGACCAGTAGGTCGCCGCCCTCCTACCCATAGGTTACAGATACTGTCTCACATGCCTCCCAACCACTTCCCCATCCGTGTTCCCTCCAGCGCTTCCCCACACAAATACAGAACCCACTGTCTAGCTCGCTGTTGGCCTCCCAGTGCTCCTCCTATACCCCTCACGTACCAGGCATGCCCCTATATTCCCTCCTCTGACCTCTGGTGAGCCTTTGGTGTGACTAACTTTTTCCAGTGAACTTTCTGGATATTCCACACAAGTCTAGTCCAACATACCTTTAGATCAGTAGTGAGTGGCCCCACAGACCTATTGTACAGCCGCATAGTCCCAGTGCAACCCCTTTTCCATTCCCCGATTGTTGGGCGGTGCCCCGCTACCCCCTTACTGCACTTTCTGGAAGTTGTCGCATGTCCATTACCGAGTTGTCGACATCACCCCCTTTTCATCTCTATCCAGCCCATGATGGTGCCTCATGCACTCTTTTTTATCTAGTGACAGTCCCTACTAGTGCACAACTCCCATTTTTGACAGTCGTGTGAACTCGCTGGTTGAGTGCCTCTCTACATCGAGTTTAGGTTTGCAATGTTCTTTCCTTAGTATTAGAAAATTAATTTAGTGAGTGTTGTGTTTAATTAAAATGGTGCAAATTTAGTTTTTTTCTAAATAATTTGGTTTTTTTAATTAGATGGTGCGAGTTGTGTTTTGAAAACATGTTGGGGTGGCTCTGTTTCGATGTTTTTTCATTTGGATTTTTTTAAGTCTGTTTTTTGTGTTTATAGTTGTTTTGGGGTGGATGCACCGTGCTGGTAGGGAGAGTCTGTGATACCGCAGTCAATAGGTTTTATGTGATTGTGTTTTAGTGTGAGATGTTTCATGTGGTTGTCAATGAGCTGTGAATCAAGATATGTCCCTCAATACACTCGCTTTAAATTTATAATTTATTAATTGCTTGATATTTCATTGATTATTTCTATTTGTGAATTAATATTAAATATTTATTTTTAACATAATTATTTTATATAAATGAGTCTTTATTATCATTCATCCAACTAAAATTATTTTGTTGATGAATTATTACACAATAATGAAAAATGCTTGTTTAGACTTTTAACATAATTCATGGATTTTCAAGTGAGTTTCTAGTTTGATGATAAATTTTCTCTTCTAAAATGAGAAAAAATGTTTTGCTCTCTCTTGAAAAATGATTTTTTATTTAAATTTAGTTATAGCCCATTTGGTACTTTAATGAAATAAATTATTTTAAAAATCCTTTCTGGAGTGACTCAGCTGGTGACCTTGTTGTGCACATCAATTTTATGGGTTGTTGTGCGTGATGTTTTGCATTGGAATTGGTTGCATGTTTGAAATTTTTGACTCCCCAATTTTACTACATGTGTGGACATGGGAACCTAGAATATTATGTGATTCATCTGAGAATTTTTGCTGAAGTAGTATTGATTACGCACCAACTAATGGCCCTTAGTACGAACATTGCTCTAAAAGGGGATTGGGCCCCTTGGATAGGTCATGTAGGGAAACACCAAGCATTATAGAATTATGAAGTCATCGAGTAGGGAATTCCTTCATGATGAGACACACATATAGTACATTCTGGATTTTTCATGAGCTCCTAAGTTTGACCCATGTTTTATTTAGTGCTTATTTGTTTCTGGAGGACGAATAAGGGGCCTAGTTTGGTTGTCGGTTTTTTTAAGAAGGTTGAGGCGCAAAGGCCCCTATCCTTAAAATAGAAATTTTGGTTGGTGGTATCCATTTTCAAATTTCCAATTTCCCTTATCGTGTGTGGAGTGTTTAGTGTGGTTTTCTTCTTGACTGAAAACAATAGATTTTAAATTGGTCATGAATTTTTTTAAATGTAATACACCATTTCCCTTAAATCATTAAACATGTTTTCAAATTAAAAATGGAAAAGTATAATTACATGTTTTGTAAATGAAATTGTGTGTAAAAACCCATTGTTTATATAATTTAGTTCAAACCTGGATTTATTAAATCATTTATTTGAAGGGAGTGCTTTGGGGATAGTTTATTGGGTATGCCTATAGAGTATTAACAGTCACACCTATAGGGTTTTTTTTGTTTCTGTTGCAGGTTTGACTAAAGTTTACACCCTAGGGCTGAGAGTTGGTGGTATATTAGTGAGCGACTCTTAGGGTTGTGAGGAGTATTGGTCGTGGTCAGGTTAGTATGTATTTTTTCCCTTTCATTCACTTTGTGTCATTTATTTGTTTTTCGTTGTTCTATTTTATTTCTGCTGTCATATTTATTTTCACTGGGTGAAATTATTCCCAGTTCCCATCGATTGATGCACTGGCACATTTTTCTAGTCTAGGAGGGTCGGGAACACCTCTCGGGCCTTGCCGCAGATCAGTTCGGGTGACCATTTTAGTGTTGACTCAAGTTGTTTCATGAAAAAATGGCATCAGAGGATGTTTTCTCTTTAGAGAACCTTATTTTTTAGAGTTCCCATTGTTATTTTGGGTTGTTTTGGTAAAAGGAGTAGGATTATCTAGGCATGAGGTGTAGGAATGGTAAGGACATCATGAAACCTTGCTCATTCCGAACCTCAGGTTACAATGGGATGTTCGGGTTTATCGAAGTCCTTTGATTCATATGGGTTGTTTGGTATTGGGAAATGAAATGGGGTGTCCATGCATGTAAGAATCCAATGATTGTCATTAATTGGTTTATGTTTGGAAATTAGAAGGGATTTGGAAATATATCCCAGTAAGCTAACAGGGCCTAACAATAAATGTAGAGCTAGTGAAATGTCCCTTGATTATCTCTTTAACAGTGGCGTGACTGGAATATGGCCACCAACCAAATGTATGAGTCACCCATCGACACTAGTTTCTCTATGTGAATTGTTTAGGTATTATTTAATTCTGAAAACAATTTGTGACATTTTCTTTTATTAATTGTGAAAAGTTGTATTTAAAATGGAAATGACCATGTTTTTATTAAATTATTTTTTTCAAAGTTCCTTAGTGTTTTCCCCCATTACGGTTTGATGAATGCCCAAGGTGAAGCTTTGGGTGGTGAGCCCTTACCAAATCTTCCAATTGGTCAACATATATACAATGTTATTGAATTCTAGAAGATGAAACCTAGCCTGTTTTATGTTCAAGTGGATCCCCGTGAGGTGGTAGAGTGGTTGTAGAAGATTGAGAGGAAATTCAACTTCATTAGGTTGCCTGAGTCATTAAAGGTGAAGTTTGCAACCTTTATGCTTGAAGGTGAAAATAGGAAATGGTGTAATTTTGTGTCTCGAATCAAACTTCAATAAGATCTCACTTGGGAGTTCTTCTAGTCATAATTTATCCAACAATATTTCTCTTAGTTTATGAAGTTGAGGAAGAGGATGGATTTCTGTTGTGTTCAGTAGGGCATTGAACCAGTATAAGAATTCTATCGATGCTTCTAAGACATAGTTATGTATGACCAATGGTTTGTCGAAAATGATCCTAGGATAGAATGAAAATTTTATTCTCGACTGTAACATGAATTTTAGTTGAAATTGGCCAAGCACAACCTAACCACCATCTCAGATGTTGTAGGGGAAGACTTTCTGGCTGAAGCTGGGTTATCTGGAGGACATGATTTGGTGAATCCTTCCCCATACCTGGGAAGTAGGGTAGTGGATGGCGAAAAAAAGAATTAGTAGAAACCTGATACCGGTGTCTCTATTATAGGAATCAAGAGGTCTTCATACCTTGAATCACCTTCTTCATAGCTCAATGTTGTTATTTTTCACCATTGTTGTAAGTAGGGTCATAAGAGGCTGATGTGCCCGAGTGATATGAGTCCCTACCACACTTGTGGACGTCTGGGTCACTTGTAGTGATTCTACCAAGGTATTTTCAAGAATCATGCTGAACCTTGACCTAGCTCATCAAAGGTCACCATATCCCATCAGAAAGAGTAAAACAATGTTTGGGATCAGTTTGGGGTTTTCTCTTTGTTATATTCCTTGGATGTAGTGGTTGTCGCTTGTGGCATTCTATGGTGTTTCTTTTACATCATTTGTAAGAATGTTTTTGAGGAAACTCCGTGAAACCTTTATTTTTATTGGAAGTGTGTTTGGTAAAATTCTAGGTAATTTGTTATGTTTGGAAATTTCTGAAGCATGTCTATGAGGCAGGAGACACTTCAATCATCGGTGCTCTAGTAATAGGTCTCTGAGTGAAGTTGTCACATAGTTAGGAGAACCCCAACAATGAAAAAGGGCCTTTGTTTAATTTGTGTCCTTATTGTGGCATGTTTTGTGTTCTTTTGAGGGTGATATACTGTATATAGAGTGATAGATTTAGTTTTAATGCTCAATCAGTTCACCCGTCCCTTCTCCCCCCTTGTGGTGGGGGATTTTGGTCCATATATAATATTTTCATGTTTAGTAAATCTCATATGTTATTATAGTGGGGATACCGATGGTGTGACTTGTAAAGTTACACTTAATGTAATTTAGTTTTAGCTCAATCCTTATGGTGGGGAGTCCATTAGGGCCACCCTTTTTCAGTATTAGAGTTTCAGTTCGGTTGTGGTTTTGGTTGTGGTTGGTGTCTTGTGGAACCACCAAATCCTATATTCTTCCTATTGAGTAAATATTGGAATTAGAGTGCACCGAATAGTTCCATTGGACTATGATTATAGGAATAAGTGTCAAAGTTTGTTTAAGTTCGTTTGATCCATGTATGATAGGGATTTTTTGGGTTTTTCTAAGTTGTGGTTAAAGATTTCGTATTCTGAGGATATGTTGTAAGTCATAGGAGTTCTGTGTTTGTTTGAATCGATCAACTCGAGGTGCTTAACCATTTGGTGGTCAGTGACACCTACGAAGTTTCTATTTTGGATCTAGATAATTTTATCTATTTTGAGGGGTGGAAAGAATTATGGTGGGGAGAATTGTCACACCTCGATAGATCTAATTAATTTATTTTATTATATCCTTTGTTTTTTAACCTTTTTTGTTGAGGTTCGGGTTGAATCTCGAACATGATTTTTGAGATTTTTCAAAAAGTGTGGGTTTTTTGAGTTGATGTCATTGGGTGTATGGGTGGAGCACGTTTTTGAAACCACATCCAGCTTCACCTAGGAAATGACACAATCCTCTTGTATTCATTAACATAAATTGGGTAGATTTTATGATTTACTGTGTTATTTAAAATTTTTATTGATGATTATAATTTTATTAATATTACTAAAGAGAAATTAATATTTTTATCTATTTTACTATTATAGTTATGATTATTAGTATTATTCTAATTTTTCTTAAAATGTTCATTAATGTTATCATTATCATCAAAATGTTATTAACATTATTATCCTTAAGAATGAAGCAAACATTAATAGATAATTTTAATATTATATTGATATTATTAAAGAATAGTTGTTTTTAAGATTAATATTTTTATCATTTTGTGTTTGTTAAAGTTGTTTTTTATTATTATTAGATGTAGTATAAATATGTTTGTTATTAATGTTATTATTATTATAGATTAAATCTATTACTATTATTATTATTATAGTTGATTTTATTGTATTTTAATTGCCTTTTTTCTCTTTTTCTTATCCTCTCAACCCTAGAACCGATCAATTATGTTTTTATTTACTCTCACATGGCCACCACCACCCACTGTATTCTCTCCCTCTCCTAGAATACCATCCCTCCCTCCCTTTCCTCACTAGCCTGATGCGCCTCCTGTTGAACACGCCAGACCGACCGACCCCCTATACCTGATGTCCGCTTCTACCCCCAACTGCCAGCCTCTTGCTCCTTCCTTGCACTAGCTGCACCAGCTGGCCTCCATCCCTACACTGTTGGCACCTTGACACCATCTTTTCTTGTGAAACATACACCCATCGGCCTCCCTTATAGCGCATTCCCTTCTGGGAACCCTAAACCACTCTCCTCTCCCGCTACCCAGTCGCCTTTGCATCAGACACCCACATAACCCTCGGCCCGCTTCCCTACACCGTGTGACCAGCCCTCCTGCATCGGCCTCCTACACCAATCACACCTTTTGAACTCTTCCCTATTCTATTCGTCTATCATCCTAGTAGGGCACCACCCCCCTTTCCCTACCTTACAGCCGCCATATGAAAGGAATCCCAACCACTTCCCCATCTGCGTGCCCTACGGCGCTGCCCCTCATCCAGTCGGAACCCACCGTCTATCCCGCTACTAGCCTCGAAGGGTTCCTCCCGCATCCCACCTACACTGGTCGTGCCTCGACAGCCCCTCCTCTAACTTCCAATGAGTCTTCAGTGCGACTATGTCTTTAACATGAGCACATTCTTGTCGTCGCACGCATCTCTAGCCCAACACGCCTTCTGCTCGGTAGTGCATAGCCCAGCGGACTTGTTGTCTAGCTGTATAGTCCCAACACAATCCCATTTCTCATTCCTTAGTTGTTTCATTGTGCTCCACGTCCCCCTTACAGCACTTTCCAAAAGTCGTCGTGCACCCCTTGCCGAGTCACTGGCATTGTCCCCCCTTTATTGCTCCTTCCAGCCCCCTCCTGTGCATCATGCACTATTTTCTAGCCACAGACATTCCCTTCTGGTGTACACTACCCCTTTTTTATGGTCGCGTGACCATGATGGTTGAGCACATATCCACGTTGAGGTGAGGTTTACGTTGTTTTTTCTCGAGTATTGTATAATTTATTTGGAAATGTTGTGTTTAATTAAATTGTTGTGGATTTTGTTTTTTTAAAACAATTGATTTTGTTTAATTAGATGGTGTGAGTTCTGCTTTGAAAATAAGTCAAGGTTGTTATTTTGTGATGTTTGTTCATTTGTATTGTTCTAAGTATTTGTTTATGTGTTTTTAGTTGTTATTTAGTTGTTGCAGTGTGTTGGTAGGGATAGTTCGTGATACCACAGTCAGTAGGTTGCACGTACCTATGCTCTAGTGTGATATGTTTCATGTGGTTGTGAACATGTTCCAAATAGAAGTAACCCCTCACTACACTTGCAATTAAATTTATAATTTATTAATTGCTTGATATTTCATTATTTTTTGTTAAATGTGAAATAATATTAAATAATTATTTTCATACTAATGATTTTCTGTAAATGAGACTATATATTTTTATACATCCCACTGAAATTATTTTTTATATAAATTGTCACACAATAGTGAAAAAATCCTATTTGGGCATTGAACATAATTCATGGATTTTCAAGTGTGGTTCTGGTTAGATGATAAATGTTTTCTTTTGTCACATGAGAAACTTTTTTGGTTTCTCATGAGAAATTATGTTTTTCATTAAAGTTTTTTATGGACCGTTTGAATCTTTAATGAAATATATTATTTATAAAAACCCTCTTTAGAGTGACTCTGAGGTGACCTTTTTCTGAACCTCTATTCTGTGGGTTTTTGTACGTGATGTTTGTACATTGGAATTGGTTACTTTTTTGGATTTTTTTGACTCAACCACCTTTTATTACACATGTGGACATGGAAAACTGGCATAGTATGTGAATCTTCTGAGAACAATGTCTACACTAGTTTAGATTATGCATTAGCTAGTGGCCCTTAGTATAGACTATAATCTTTTAGGGGATTGGGACCCTCAGTTAGGCTAGGTAGGGAAATAATGAGCATTAGTGCATTATGACTTCATTGAGTTGGGAATGCCTTCAGGATGAGTCAAACGTATAGTAGGTTCTGGATTGTTCACGAGCTCCTAGGTACGACCAATGTTTTCTTTAGTACTTATTTGTATTTGGTGGATGATTGAGGGGCATAGTTTGGTTTCCGGTCTCCATTTTCTACCTTCACATTTCCCTTATTATATGTAGTGTGTTGTGTGTGGTTTTCCACTTGACTAACAACAATTTTTAAGATTTTAAATTGGTCGCTAAAATGTTTTAAAATGTATTGCACATTTCCCATTCAAACATTAAACATGTTTTTACATTTAAAAGAGAAACAGAATGTTACTTTTTTTATAAATTAAAATGTGTTTGAAAACACATATTTTTTATAATTTAGTTCGAACCTAGAATTATTAAATTCTTTATTTAATGTTAGTGCTTTAGGGATCGTTTGTTGGGCACACCTACTAAGATTTAATTCTCATTCCTATAGGGTTTGCCTTTTTTATTATCTATTACAGTTTTGACTTGTGTTTTCTCACTGAGGGTGAGAGTTGGTGGTTGATTTTTGAACGACACTTGAGGTTGCTAGGAGTTTTAGTAGGGGTAAGTTTAATATGTATTTTTGGTCTTTTTTTAATCTTCATGTCATTTATTTGTTTTTCATTATTCTATTTTCTTTATGCTACATTAATTATTTTCCATGGGAAAATTCACTCATAATTGTCCTCTATTGATGCCCCAGTGCTTGTCGCCAGCCTGGGAGGATCAGAAACACCTCTCGGGCCTCACAGCAGATCAGCTCGGGTGACCAGCTCATGTCCACCCAAGTTGGTTCGTGACATTTGAACACCCTAAACATGTATATATAAGGTCATATTTAACTATTGAAAATAAATATGACAATTACATCTCTTTATAGCAGTTGGGATTAAAAATCAAATAAAAAAAGATATTTATATAAAACCTTTAAAATGTCATTAAGTAAGTAAAATATGTTAAAATATTCAAATATTTTATATGTTAAATGATTAAATAGTTATAATTGAATATATATATATTATATTTGGATTTTAAAAATATAATTACCATGATGTTTCTTTTGAAATGAACATAAATTTATAAAAGTAATGACATGGTTTTTAAATGATGTTTTATTTTGATTTTTAACATATAATGTTTTAAAAATAAGAATTTATAAAAAACTTATGAAGACATTGTTATTTGAAATTTTATTTAACCATAAGAAAGAATATATATAAGAAAATTAATATATTTGTTATGTTTTTAAAACATTTAAAAAATTGGGTTAGTGTCCAATTAAAACATATATGTTCATTAATATATATGTTCTATTTTTAAAAGATTAATTGTAACACCCCGAGCTTCCACGATACGCTTCTCATTCAATAATGCAATAGTTTGCATTGTACGCAACTTCGAGTTCTAAAACACCGCGACTAATCAAAGTAGCCGTTATGAATAGTAATAACCACCTTTTAAAATTATAGAAATTTTATATTTCAAAATGGACTTCATTTTTGGATTCGGAATATCGAAATTAGCCTATGTTGAATTTTTGGTATTTTTCTGAGAACTTCTAATTTTTTATGAATAGTGGAAAATACTTAAAAACAACTTTTTTAATCAAAATAATTTATAGTGATAAGTTATAATATTTAGTGGTTTTAAAGTATAATTAGAATATATTTTTACCATTTTATCCAATGGTGGTCATTAGAATTATTTTAACACTGAAATTGGACATAAACAATTGCCAATCTTTTGATATAAATAGTTTCTTAAAAACACGCTATTTGTTGTGACAACGGGAATTAATTATAAAATTAATTAATGCAACTTATATTTTAGAAATTTTGTAAAATATACATCATTTTTGAATTCGTAATATCAATTATAGCTTAGGGTGAAATTTTGGCATTGTTCTGAAAAACTTCAATTTTTGATGAATAGTGAAACCACTAAGTGGTAGTTAAATAACTGATTTTTCGTTTAAATGAAATATTACCACTTCTGTGATTTGATTTTCAAAAATCCGACACACATGGTTGTCATTAAGAAGTAAAATGTTGTTCAATGAGATTAAAATAATTTTTTGGTGAATAGTAACTTTTAAGTTCTTAATCGTGATTAGAGGTAATTAGTGTAGTTTAAGGTAAAAACAATGTTTTAATAATATGATATGAGCTTGACACTTGTCCTAATCCTATTGGATGAGTCATGGCCGACCAAGACAACCCATGGGTCAACTTGGGGACCCCATGGAGCCACTTTAGATGGAAAATGACATTAATATATATTTATTTAATGTTAAAATTAAATTGACACAAACATGAGTTATTTTACTAAAACAGTTTTTAAGTGGGGCTACACAAGTCCACATTTTGATTATAAATATTAATTAGAAAGATAAAACGATTTCCTACATCATAGTATTTTTTTTATAATTTTTAGACATTATATAAATTAAATTATTTATGACATCATTATGATTCGGTGATGACCTCATTATTTAACGATTTATATAAAATGAGAAGATAATGAAAAATCCAAGGCTTACACTTGTACAAAGCCTATTGGATGAGTATATTTAGAACTCTTATCATCTTATCCTCGAATTATATAAGTGTGGGACCTCTAAAATCCGAAACTCATTTTATAATAAATTGACTTTTCTTTACATTCCAAGAGTGCCCCTCCTCTCCACTTATAAAAGGCCCCCACCTCTCCCACCTCATTTACACTTTCAAGCCATTTTGCTTGGCCAACCTCTGCCCAAATACTCTCCCAACTTCCCCCTCTTACTCCTAGAAGCCTCACTTTGGGCAGAACGCTTCCCAAGGAAGCCTTTGGCTCAAATCAAAAAGAGTTACCCGATTTTGAGGTAATGTCCTCTCTAATGTTGTTTTGTTTTGTTTTCTTCTCCAACCCCCTAAACCCTTTTTATTCATTTCTTTTGTAACAACACCAGTATCCTCAATATACTAGGATGTTGTTATAAGATGGATTTGAGCTACACTTACACACACCTACATCCAATGGTTAAAGAACATACGGTCTCTGTGGATGGCGAATTTCTGCCTCACGAAACGATGATTGTTCAACACTCATATAACACCTTCAAAGGTGGCCATTAAGATGTCAATATTTTTATATATGATATATAATATGTTTATGTTTTACTTATGCTTCTGTATTTCTCATTTATGGCATACTTTATGATTTCCATTATGGGTAAAATGCGATAATTTCATTTTAGGAAGTGCGGACTACCGCCCCCTCAAAGTGATTTGAATCGTTAATGCCATATTTGGGATGTATAAAGGATGGAGTAAATGGTATTATACACTATATTATACTGGAATAATATTATACATTTATATAATTATGATTTAGTTCCATTAAATATGGAATTGAAATGAAAGTAGTGTTCATGCGTACGTACGGCTTACCGTCTCCATGAACGGTGCATTTCATTTCTTAACTCTAAATGTTACGTGACTTTATGAATGAATGTATATACTGTATATTTGATATATATGATATCTACATCATGAATATAATTCTGGATATAATGGATATTTCACCACATGAACAACTTGTAATTATAAGAAGTTTATTTTTGACTCAAGTACCAAAGATCGACAAAACCACCGTTATTAACTTAAATAATTACATAATGTTCATATCATTGTAATAAGTGATATAAAAAGGAAAATGAAATTGAAAATGGTTCTTAATAATGTATATATTAACTCTAGTTTATTATTCAGGAGGTTAAAGAATGGTTGAGTCAAGTCAGACACGAGGTAAGGGAATTTCTTAACCCAACTTCCATTCTTTGGGTTAATATCCTACTTTAAAATTATGTCATGATATTATTATGTCCTATTTTATATTTTTACTTTATTTATGTGCAGCTATAGTGAATACACATAACAGATCTATTTTATTTTAAAAATGATCTTTTTAAGGACTTCGTCTAAATCTCCTTTCATTGAATCATATGTGGTTTTATACACAATTTTCTTTTATACGGTGTATAAACCCCTTTGACTTTTACATTTATTCAAAAGGAATCTTTTTATACGAAGCGTTTTGATAAACGACAAAAGGGAATGTTTTTCTTTCCGTACTTATGCGGCGAAAACGACTTCTCCGCCGCCGTGACCATTATTTGAGTTTCGGCTTCCTCTACAAGCCATCATTTTTTTTAATGAAAAATAAATACAAAGTTTAAACTTTCTTTTATTTTGGTATTGAAAATGGTTTTGAAAGCATTTTAATCAATGTGTTGTATTGATATCTTGTGATTGAAATGTGGAAATGTTATGTTTCCATTATTCATGTTTTATGTGATACGATTATGTTATGGTTTATGATATGTTTAAACCTATTCATATGAGGAATGTATTGGACTTAATAAGTGACGAGTGGAGCCCGCTATAGCTCCTCGATGCATCGGTAGGTCTCATGAGACAACTAGACGTGGAATTTGCCGAGGCCCTTTCCCAATTTGATTTATGGTTTTGCCCGAGGCCTTAATCATATTAGACGTCTTGGCCGAGGCCTTGACAAAATGTTTCAGAATGTCCGGCATTATACATTCCCTCGTTATGAAAGTGGTTATTGATATTGCATGTGATTATTCGACCAGTAGAATATCCATGTGAAGAATTGAATGGCATTATCTCATTTTACTTTTTCCATATTATGTTGATGTTCAAGTTTAAAAGGCTTTTGTTTTAGTTATACATTGCCTTAAATTTTTATGTTTATTTATGAAAGCTTCCGCAATATTGTTATCCTTACTGAGCATCTGAGCTCACCCCTTTCAATGTTTTAATATTTTCCAGGATGTGAAGAAGTATTTTATGAATGACCTGCAGGGATAGTCAGAAGAGGATATGAGTGTGGACTATGGAGACTTTGTTATTGTAGTTTTTCACTTTATGATGTAATGTAACGTTTACGAATGTATCTATAGTTTCCAAGGCTACTAAACTAATCGGTCTTTC
This sequence comes from Viscum album, assembly GCA_963277665.1. Classification (NCBI taxonomy): domain Eukaryota; kingdom Viridiplantae; phylum Streptophyta; class Magnoliopsida; order Santalales; family Viscaceae; genus Viscum; species Viscum album. Next base: position 1,761,264,626 of record OY728129.1, read on the forward strand.
GAGACTTGATCTTTTGTGATCATGCCAATGTTACGAAGTAACGCACCGGCTCTAGGTAGCTAGGGTCGGGGCGTTACAGTTGGTATCAGAGGAAGTTTAGTACAAACCTTGGAAGCTAGATTTAGATAAACTCTGATTAGAGCACATAGCCCGAAGATAGACTTTGAGGATTAGTATAGATAAACTTCCTAGAATTTTGGTATTGTAGAGATGTTGTGAGTTTTCCGAGCAATACATCCCTGTCTGGATACGAGCAGGTAGAGGCGGCTCTGGCACAGATGTACCTAGGGGTAAAACCCGAAAACACCGCTTTGAGCTAGACTCGAATGGGAACTGGTGCACGACAATGGGCCTTGCTGCACTCTGGGTTACGACACTCCCGAGGGATATGCTTTGGATAATTCTCATTTTCTTTATAAACCACTATGAAGGGTTATGAGTATATACTTCCTCAAATAAAACATTTTTATGATTATGGATTATATCCATAAATAGTTCAATTTATGTAAAGTGTTTTACAAGTATGGAATTATGTATTTTGATTCATAAACTAATCTAGTTTATGCCATTGTTTAGAAATGGCACCTAGTGGAAGGAATGGAAACCGTATCAATGCACGAACTCCGTGTAGGGATTACCCTCCTGATCAAGATAATTATTGTGGATCTGGAGATACAACCGGTGCTGATCAACTTATTACCATACTGGGACAACTCACTCAGGTTATGAATAATAACCTTACTCGTATGGAGCACCCTGATCCGCAGCGTGGAGGATCAATGTGAGATCGATTCATGAGGCAACAACCACCAACGTTCAATGGGAGTACAAATCCGTTAGTAGCTGAGCAATGGATAAACTCCTTAGAGAAAATATTCCATGCCTTGGGGAGTAGCAAAAGGGAGAAGGTTGTCATGGCAGTTTACCGCCTCACTGGAGATGCCGATCAGTGGTGGTCGCTGATTAAAAACACAAAGGAAGATGATGACGTATCGAATATGGAACGGAGGGAGTTCAAAGAGCTTTTCTTAGAAAAATACTTTCCTCGTGACCATCGAGCAGATATGGAAAGGCAATTTCTGAGTCTGAGGTAGAAGGAGGATGAGAATGTCGCAAAGTATGAGGCTAACTTTACAAGGTTAGCGAGGCATGCTTCCGATTATATACGTAACCCAAGGAGTAAGATTGATTGTTTCTTTGATGGGTTAAAACCATTTCTCCGTCGAGATTTAGTGTCACAATCCTTCTCATCATACGAAGATATTGCCTCGTGTGATATCAAGATAGAAAAGGAATTCTCTAAGTCTTATGACAAAAAGTAAAGCAAGAGAAGAAGAGAACGGTAGAACAAGAGACAGATAAAGGGAAAAAGGGAAAGAAGGATTTTCCATTATGTGATAATTGTGGGAAGAATCACCCTGGTACGTGCCTAAAAGGAATGGGAGTTTGTTATAAATGTGGAGAAAAGGGTCACCAGGCTCGTGATTGCAAGGGAAAGAAAGAGGCTATCAAAGTTGAATGCTATAATTGTAGAGAAATGGGTCATTATGAAAATGAATGTCCTAAGCGTCAGGGAAACTTACCTCAGAAAAGGCCAAGGGATCAAGGACAATCTTATGTTGTTACTACAGTTGAAGCAGAATAACTAATGTATTGGTGCTTTTGGACTCATGGATTATATTTTGGTTATTAGAATAATGTGATATATATATAAGGATTGTACTGCAGTACTTGTTGATTTCAGTAAGGTTTTAATATGATGAAGGTAATTATATTTTTAGTATGTGACAATAAGAGAAACTTTACTTTGTTTGGGGAATCAGATAAATTGATTTTGGAATTAAGAGACCTTTTAGAGAAAGTCTGGACAGAGGTATTTTGGATAACTATAAAGGTTGGAGTGGATTAAGTTGATCTTTGGATATTATTGTTTAAGGTTAAAGAATTTCTGAAGATTATTTTTTTATACTATAGTTTTAGGAAAAGGACAACCTGCAGGGTGGGGCATAACCTGTCGCGTCGGACAAATCTGCAGGAATCGAACCCACAATCATAGTGCGACAGGCCTTTATTTCCTACCACTAGCCTACAGGAAGTCCCTGGTTATTACAAAATAATTTTACTAATCTAAATGGTATGTGTTAACATTTGGAACCTTATACAATTAGGATAAGTATAATATTTTTGAGTTCTATTATCTTTTTGAGTGAAAGATGAGTTGAAGGTTGAAACTCTAATTGTCAAGAATAAATATATATATACCTATCTCTTATTCAATGAATAAATTAATTCTTAAACTTTAGTAAAAAGATATTAAAACAAAAAATGTGTTATCCTAATACCTTATGTCTTGTTGAACTGATGATATTTTAAATCAACATAGATTGAAAGCTTTGAGGCCCTCAATTTGACAGTTGATTGTGATTGATGACCTCAATCACTCCCTAAAAATATTTACGTTTTTCCTCAAATTATATGTCTCTAATTGCCACCAATGTTCTCTTTATCGAGATCATAATTTGGTGGTGACTTTCTTATTTCCATTTCCCTCTTATTAAGACTAAATTTTATTAACCTTATTTCCGATGTGGGTTTTCCACAAGGGTATTTTTTCTTTTCAACCTTTTATTTTCAAAGAAAAATTTCAAATTGCGAGGACGCAATTTATTGAAGGAGGGGAGAATGTAACACCCCGAGCTTCCACGATACACTTCTCATTCAATAATGCAATAGCTTGCATTGTACGCAACTTCGAGTTCTAAAACACCGCGACTAATCAAAGTAGCCGTTATGAATAGTAATAACCACTTTTTAAAATTATAGAAATTTTATATTTCAAAATGGACTTCATTTTTGGATTCGGAATATCGAAATTAGCCTATGTTGAATTTTTGGTATTTTTCTGAGAACTTCTAATTATTTATGAATAGTGAAAAATACTTAAAAACAACTTTTTTAATAAAAATAATTTATAGTGATAAGTTATACTATTTAGTGGTTTTAAAGTATAATTAGAATATATTTTTACCATTTTATCCAATGGTGGTCATTAGAATTATTTTAACATTGAAATTGGACATAAACAATTACCAATCTTTTGATATAAATAGTTTCTTAAAAACACGTTATTTGTTGTGACAGCGGGAATTAATTATAAAATTAATTAATGCAACTTATATGTTAGAAATTTTGTAAAATAGACATCATTTTTGAATTCGGAATATCAATTATAACTTAGGGTGAAATTTTTGCATTGTTCTGAAAAACTTCAATTTTTGATGAATAGTGAAACCACTAAGTGGTAGTTAAATAACTGATTTTTCGTTTAAATGAAATATTACCATTTCTGTGATTTGGTTTTCAAAAATCCGACATACATGGTTGTCATTAAGAAGTAAAATGTTGTTCAATGAGATTAAAATAATTTTTTGGTGAATAGTAACTTTTAAGTTCTTAATCGCGATTAGAGGTAATTAGTGTAGTTTAAGGTAAAAACAATGTTTTAATAATATGATATGAGCTTGACACTTGTCCTAATCCTATTGGATGAGTCATGGCCGACCCAGAAAACTCATGGGTCAACTTGGGGACCCCATGGAGCCACTTTAGTTGGAAAATGACATTAATATATATTTATTTAATGTTAAAATTAAATTGACACAAACATGAGTTGTTTTACTAAAACAGTTTTTAAGTGGGGTTAAACAAGTCCGAATTTTGATTATAAAAATTCATTAGAAAGCTAAACAGATTTCCTACATCATAGGATTTTTTTTATAATTGTTAGACATTAAATAAATTAAATTATTTATGAAATCATTATGATGCGGCGATGACCTCATTATTTAACGATTTAAATAAAATGAGAAGATAATGCAAAATACAAGGCCTACACTTATCCAAAGCCTATTGGATGAGTAGATATAGAACCCTTATAATCTTATCCTCGAATTATATAAGTGTGGGACCTCTAAAATCCGAAACTCATTTTATAATAAAGTGACGTTTCTTTACTTTCCAAGAGTGCCCCTCCTCTCCACTTATAAAAGGCCCCCACCTCTCCCACCTCATTTACACTTTCAAGCCATTTGGCTCGGCCAACCTCTGCCCAAATACTCTCCCAACTTCCCCCTCTTACTCCTAGAAGCCTCACTTTGGTCAGAACTCTTCCCAAGGAAGCCTTTGGCTCAAATCAAAAAGAGTTACCCGATTTTGAGGTAATGTCCTCTCTAATGTTGTTTTGTTTTGTTTTCTTCTCCAACCCCCTAAAGTCTTTTTCTTCATTTCTTTTGTAACAACACCAGTATCCTAAATATACTAGGATTTTGTTATAAGATGGATTCGAGCTACACTTACACACACCTACATCTAATGGTTAAAGAACATACGGTTTCTGTGGATGGCGAATTTCTGCCTCACGAAACGATGATTGTTCAACACTCATATAACACCTTCAAAGGTGGCCATTAAGATGTCAATATTTTTATATATGATATATAATATGTTTATGTTTTACTTATGCTTCTTTATTTCTCATTTATGGCATACTTTATGATTTCCATTATGGGTAAAACGCGATAATTTCATTTTAGGAAGTGCGGACTACCGCCCCCTCAAAGTGATTTGAATCGTTAATGCCATATTTGGGATGTATAAAGGATGGAGTAAACGGTATTATACACTATATTATACTGGAATTATATTATACATTTATATCATTATGATTTAGTTCCATTAAATATGGAATTGAAATGAAAGTAGCGTTCATGCGTACGTACGGCTTACCGTCTCCATGAACGGTGCATTTCATTTATTACCTCTAAATGTTACGTGACGTTATGAATGAATGTATATACTGTATATTTGATATATATGATATCTACATCATGAAGATAATTCTGGATATAATGGATATTTCACCACACGAACAACTTGTAATTATAAGAAGTTTATTTTTGACTCAAGTACCAAAGATCGACAAAACCACCGTTATTAACTTAAATAATTACATAATGTTCATATCATTGTAATAAGTGATATAAAAAGGAAAATGAAATTGAAAATGGTTCTTAATAATGTATATATTAACTCTAGTTTATTATTCAGGAGGTTAAAGAACGGTTGAGTCAAGTCAGACACGAGGTAAGGGAATTTCTTAACCCAACTTCCATTCTTTGGGTTAATATCCTACTTTCAAATTATGTAATGATATTATTATGTCCTATTTTATATTTTTACTTTATTTATGTGAACCTATAGTGAATACACATAACAGATCTATTTTATTTTAAAAATGATCTTTTTAAGGACTTCGTCTCAATCTCCTTTCATTGAATCATATTTGGTTTTATACACAATTTTCTTTTATACGGTGTATAAACCCCTTTGTCTTTTACGTTTATTCAAAAGGAATCTTTTTATACGAAGCGTTTTTCTAAACGACAAAAGGGAATGTTTTTCTTTCCGTACTTATGCGGCGAAAACGACTTCTCCGCCGCCGTGACCATTATTTGAGTTTCGGCTTCCTCTACAAGCCATCATTTTTTCTAATGAAAAATAAATACAAAGTTTTAACTTTCTTTTATTTTGGTATTGAAAATGGTTTTGAAAGAATTTTAATCAATGTGTTGTATTGATATCTTGTGATTGAAATGTGGAAATGTTATGTTTCCATTATTCATGTTTTATGTGATACGATTATGTTATGGTTTATGATATGTTTAAACCTATTCATATGAGGAATGTATTGGACTTAATAAGTGACGAGTGGAGCCCGCTATAGCTCCTCGATGCATCGGTAGGTCTCATGAGACAACTAGACGTGGAATTTGCCGAGGCCCTTTCCCAATTTGATTTATGGTTTTGGCCGAGGCCTTAATCATTTTAGACGTCTTGGTCGAGGCCTTGACAAAATGTTTCAGAATGTCCGGCATTATACATTCCCTCGTTATGAAAGTGGTTATTGATATTGCATGTGATTATTCGACCAGTAGAATATCCATTTGAAGAATTGAATGGCATTATCTCATTTTACTTTTTCCATATTATGTTGATGTTCAAGTTTAAAAGGCATTTGTTTTAGTTATACATTGCCTTAAATTTTTATGTTTATTTATGAAAGCTTCCGCAATATTGTTATCCTTACTGAGCATCTGAGCTCACCCCTTTCAATGTTTTAGTATTTTCCAGGATGTGAAGAAGTATTTTATGAATGACCTGCAGGGATAGTCAGAAGAGGATATGAGTGTGGACTATGGAGACTTTGTTATTGTAGTTTTTCACTTTATGATGTAATGTAACGTTTACGAATGTATCTATTGTTTCCAAGGCTACTAAACTAATCGGTCTTTCGAGACTTCATCTTTTGTGATCATGCCAATGTTACGAAGTAACGCACCGGCTCTAGGTAGCTAGGGTCGGGGCGTTACATTAATATATATGTTCTATGTGTTCTTGTGTTTAATGAAGTTTTTTTTTAAAAAAATGAGTGGGTACCCATCCAACGGAGGACAACGTGAAAGGGAAAGCCCTCAAAGTTAGTGGGCATCTCACATTAGTAATCGAAGCTAGGATGGGTGAATGCGTAGTGAATTATGTGTCATGCATAGGCCCATATGTAGGTCGTGGTTAGGCATGAGCAAGGGGTGAACCGGGTCATGCACCGACGTGGGTCTGGACGGCCCAGGGCCTACAGGCCGGGTACCTCATCCAAGGACCATGATGAGTGTGTGTTTGTGTCATCGGAATGAAGGTAGTGGAATCTAATATTACAAGGAGGTCCAAAAAATCTCTCCATTTTGATGTGGGATGTTAATTTTTTCGACAGATCTAATCAAGGTTGTTTGATCTCACCACATGAGATCTCATCCGTTCATACCAGTTCCCAATAAATCCCCCACCTCCACACATTATTAACGTGAATTTTATCAATTGTCTGAGCCGAGTGTGTTAAAACATTACTGCACTGCCCTTTTAAAAATCACAGATCAACTGTGGTCGTCTAATAAAAGCCACAAAAAATCTACTCCATTTATCTATTTTTTAAAACCACAGAACCCACTGTAGTCGTCCAATCATAATGGGATGATCATAGTTTTCTATCATCTCTCTTATCCTTCCCTTCTTCTTCTTCTTACTCACTCAACACTATTTAATGTCATAGTCTCCTCTATTTTTTCTTCCTATCCCATGAGTCCTCTCACCACTCTCCTCAGACCCATCCATTTCATTTTTCCACAATTCCACCATGAGTGCATTAATTTAATGAAAACCCAAACCATTTTTTTCTATATAAGTTTCCCATAAAATATATATACAACCAAATGATCAAATTATCTATGATTTACTTTGATTATTATTTTTGTTCTTGTCGATAATAGTTAGATTCAGATTTCTTCAAGTCTCACTGTTTATATTTTTTTGTTTAAAGCATATTATATTTAATTATATATAGTTTATATAAAATAATTTTTCACACATAACCCTACGATTTTTCCTCTCCTCAACATTCGTGAAACCTCTACTCAACTCTAACTCACCCTTGATGACATATATTTGTTATTTTAACCTTGTTTTAGATATTAAAAACCCTTATATACACTTATATTTATATACAGTTTTATATAGTATTTCAATCCAAATATATTTTGGGGTTTTTTAGTGATTATTATTAGTAAATAATTTATGTTTTTATGCATGTATTACTCATAAATTTTTTACTAAGAGTAGTTTTTGAGTTTAATAAACTCATATATATAATGGTAATTTATATATATATATATATATAGTTTTAATCTTAATCTGATTACGTAAAGATTCTTCTAATGTTAATAAATTATTTTCAGAGGTGATCCCTATCCTTATAATTATTCTATTAATACTTGATTAAAAACATACATGTATATATAAGTACCATAAGTACATATATACATTTTTTGTTTCATTTAACGAAGTTTTGATGGTATTAACCCTTTTATGATTTATATTATGAAAATTATTATTTAATTTGTTATGAATATATTTGTAAATAAGTATATTCATATAAACATATTCCAATAACTATTGGTGAATGTTTTCTACAATACACATGTTATCATATATGTAGATAATCATTTTAAAAGAAATTTAAGATATATTACTTGGATTATAATTATTTTCTATGTCCTCATTGGGCCATGGATTAATTAATCAAGATAACCTATTTTTCAATGAAATACATGAGCATATATTCTACATGTTTTACATTTTTAATCAAACCTTGAATTTGTGGTTTTTAATTATTTTCTTGTAAGATTAATTATCAAAAATAAAATTTTATTGGAAACCAATAACAAAACCTTGTTTTATTATTGTGTACCTAAATATTTTAAAATAGGTCATCACAAAATTATAACCACAAACATTACATACAAGCATCTCAATTAGTAATTTATTATTTAAGGGTTAGAATTATCTTTTTTTTAAAATATACTTGTACATGCTTAAACACATGTATAAATAACAGAAATTAATATTAGAAATTATAAAAAGAAACTATGTAATGTTATATCATAATTTTTAAAGATCAAATGTTAGTGATTTGAGTTTAAATATTTTCTTCTGTTTTAGTATCTCACTTTAAATGAATGAATTACATTTATAAATATTATAATTTTATTCATGATGAATCTGCCATAATGAATACTATTAGTTATTCTCGTTTATGATTTAATATATTTTACACTTCTATTCATTAGTGTATGGTTTAAACTTGAATGATAATTTTCTTAAATTCAAAAACATGTATTTTAGTATATTAAATTTTTATATTCATGGAACAATGGTTTTGAATTAACGTTTAATTATTTTATGTGACAAACCCAAACAATCTATTAATTTATGTGCACCAGTTATCATCACATGTACAAATGTATGTCTACTTTTCTGTGCATGTCATTGATAAATTTCATATATCTATATCCTCAAGTATAACTAACAAATCATGTAGTTTTTAGATTAATTTTTTGAGCTAATTTTTGATTTAATTTATTTATAAATATACAGAGTAATTACAAAAAAAACTATTACAATAACTTATGTATTAAAAATTTAATTATTCAAATTGGTGTGGGACACTTTGAATAAGAGACATAATTTAATTATTCCAAGTGGTATGAGACATTTTGAAAAAAATATGTAAGATAATAATTTAATATAGTATGATTCACTTTGAATGAAGGAAATAATTTAATAAATCAACGGGGTATGGGGAACTTTAATTTAAAGACACATTAGACATATATGGAATGCATAAGACTTATTATGTTATGGTTCAGGCCTTTTATAGCATATCGATGCATCAGTAGGTCTCACGAGACAAACTAAGTAATGGAACGAGTCATTGACAGAATAATTTTGTATGGACTTGGTGCAAGGCCTTGACAAAATGATTATGATTTTCCTGTATTATGCATTCCATCATTATTTGAATAATATTTAACTAACCATGTGATTATTCGACTAGAAGAATATCCTAGGTTAAGAATCTAAAACTTCTGATTATGGTAATAAATGCATATGGAGTGATGATGGAAGTACTTAGAAAATAATTTATAAAGAAAGATTAACATTTATTTTCAGAACATTAATATAAAATGTAGCAAAATCATCTATCATTTCCTTAATTTAATTTTACAAATAAGTAATTTATGATATTATTTCTTGAGAAATTCTAATAAAGTATTAATTCATCTGAGAATTTTTACCTTCATCGCTACATGTCACCCATAATTTATTTTGATCATCTCGAGGATTATATGTCGTATTCCATGAATTTTTTAACCAGTATGCTTATTCTGAAATGTGTGTCATTTGTATCGTATAAATAAATATATAAATTCTTTTGTACGAGTTTCCCTAAAAATAATTACTATTAACCTTCAAAAAATGATTATGATGTACAACAATAAATGTTTTTTCTTTTATGAAAATGTGTTATGTATGTATAATTATTTCAAAGGGATTTTATTTAAAAATGATTTTTTTTGGTTATTTAGAAAACCACTTACTGGGAATTCTTATGCTCAACCTATGTTTTTAATTTATTTCTATCGAATAAGTAGATTTTTCATTATTGAGTTATTATATGTGTTGGTAGCATTATGGAGTTTATCTCGTTATGTTTTAAATTAAAGTATCAGTTGTATCCTGTTTTCCATAACCTAGACTGGGAATATCCTCTGTGATGAGATGTGATGTGTAATATTTTTAGAATCATTTTATAAATAAAAATTACACACCTAGTTTTAGATATCGGTATTAGGATTCTGGGGTCGGAGAGTTATGATTTGAAACAATGGAACGATCTAGGAAATTCTAGAAAATTAAAACAAAATAAAAAATTTAAATATGGTTTATTGAGTAGAATATTTTATTAATCTTTTTAGATGGAAGATGAGAGACCACCAACCATTCTATTATCACTTCATACAAAGATACTAGAAACCATAATTTTCAATACATGTATGGATGAATTTTAGCCCTTTGGAAACCTTCATTTGACATAAACATATCTTTACCACATATCTAACACTAATAAAATACTTCATTTTCAATGAGGGTTATGATTTTTTAATTTCATCATGGTGCATGATCTAATCCCATTCAATGCATGTCACGGAAAGTACATTGAGGGTCTATTTAAATGTTTTAATATAGCTGAAGCTTTTATGTCTTTTGAGGATTTACAAGAAGCTGTAAGAGAACGTGACGTTCTTGTAGCATACCTAGGTCAAGTATTTTCCTACAGTTTATATAGTCTATTTAAACACTTTTAAATTCTTGAGGTCACTCATTTTTGTTTGTTTTATAAACATCATGTACATGCCTATGCCTCCCCAATTTACTCCAATCATGACTCTATCTCGATATACTATAGTTGTGTGAATGAGTTTAATCCATGTTTCTCATGATTCATTTGGGCCAAAGAGATCAATGAATTTAAAAATGTTTTGGGGATTTATTTAACCGGAAGGAACTAAGAAAATCACTGACCCTGGTGGATCTGGTGAAGGTATAAATTAATTGTTTTCTTATTATTTTTTTTAATTAATAATACATGAGATGTTTATGTAGGGATGTTGAGGTGGATGTCTGAAGGTCTATTTTTGTGAGTCTCATGGGTACAATGGAATTGCAAGGGTGACAATCTTTTGAGGGGGGAATAATGTGACAAACATGACATATATAAATTTTTAATAATAATAATTTGTTAGTTATAATAATAAATGGTATTATTTTTGTTTTTATTTATATTGGTTCCATCTAAAAAATGCTTACATAATGAAATAAGGAACATTTTAATTAGTATAAACACTGAAAAATTATATTTAAATAAGGCTGAATAACCATAACTATCCTAAAATACCTAGTACAAGAGAAATCAGGATAACTGAAAGACAACAAAACACAACCATTAGACCAAGTAAGTACTGATCATCCTTCAAGTCTGTCACTAGGAGAAATAATATTTCAAGTACTTTGGAACCATTACTAAGGATAAAATGAATGTAGAGTACTATTCTTGTAATCTAAAATTGTTTTTGAAGTTTGGAACACCCTAAACCAAAATTTATATAGTCCCTTTTAACCTATGAGATTAAATATGACTGTTACCTCTCTGTCTAGCAGTTGGGATTCAAAATCAAGTAATCATTGGTATTTTTATAAAATATTTATAATGGAATTAAGAATTCCAAATATTTTGAAATGTTTAAATATTTGTAAAGTTAAATGATGACATATTTTTAATTGAAGATATATTTTATATTTGGTTTTTAAAAATATAATAATCAAGAAGTTTATTTTAAAATAAACATAAATTTATAAAGTTAATGACATGAATTTTAATTGAGGTTGAATTTATATTTAGAACATAAACTCAAAATGCATACAAACTTATGAAAACAATGGTATTTAATTTTTTTTAACCATGATAAATAATCTATATAAAGAAATTAATATATATGTTCTATTTTTAAAACATTAAAAAACATTAGGTGATTACCTAATTAAAACATATATGATCATTAATATATTTGTTCTGTTTTTAAAAACATTAATATATATGTTCTCTATGTTCTTGTGTTTAATGATGTTTTTATGACAAAACAATTTAGTGAGTACCCATCCAACCAAAGAAAGCATTCAAATCCAAGACCTCAAGGTCCATGGGTGTCTCACATTGGTAATCAAAGCCAGGCTGGGTGCATGAATATCACATGTCGTGTCGTGCACATGCACATGTGTAAGGCCTGATTAGGCATGAGCTGGGGGTGAGTTCGGTCACAACCCCGCATAGATGTGGGTGGGCCAAGGCCCATAGGTGGGGATCCGCAGTACAGGGGCCTTTATGTGTTTGATTGTGTCATCAGAATGAAGGCAGTGGCAATGAATATTAAAAGGAGGTCTGGAAACTCCACCTATTTCTTTGTCAGATGACAATTTTTTTGGGAGATCTAATCAATGTTGTTCAATCTCACTGCACATGGTCTCAACAGTCTACACCTGTTCCTGATTGAACCCCCACCACTACACATTATTGCTGAACATTCACTAGCCATCTGATCTAGACATGTTAGATCTCGACCAAACTACCCTTTTAAAACTCACAAATCCCTCAGGGACATCCGATCAAATCCACAAAATAGTCTCGTTCATTCATCAATTTTGAGAAATGTGTAACCCACTATAGACGTCCAATATAATTGGGATGATTATATTCATATATTTTCTTTATTATTCTTCCCTTCTTCTTCTTCTTCCTCACACCTCACTAGTTGACGTCACACTCTCATCAATTGTTTCTTCCCCATCTCGCGAGTTCTCCCATCACTCTCCTCAGACCTAGCCATTTCATTTTTTCCACAAGTCCACCATGGGTGCATTAATTTAATGAAATCCCAAACCATTTTTTCTATGAAAGTTTTCCTTAATTTATATATAATCTAATGACTGAATTATCTAATATATTTTTTTTATAGTTTTGTTGTTGTCAGAAATAGTAATATTTGGATTTCCTTAAGACACATTGTTTATATTTTTATATTTAAACATTATAATATAAAATTATATATATACAGTTTATATAAACCCATTTTGTGCACATAACACTATGGGGTTTACCCACCTCAACCTTCCTCCAACCACTTTTTGGCTCAACCTCACACTTGAAGACATATCAAGGTTATTTCAGCCTCATTTTTTATAAGAAAAACTCTTATGTACACTTATGGGTATATACAGTTTTATATAATCTTCCAATCCTAATCTATTTATGGGTTTTCAATATATGATAATCATTAAATAACTCATGTTTTTATGCATGTGTTACTTGTAAAGGGGTTACAAATAGTTGTTTTTTTGTTTTCTAAACTCAAATATATATATATATATATATACAAATATACAAATATATATATTTGTATATAGTTTTAATCCTAATCCAATTAAGTATCTTTTCATATGATGTTTTGAAAATTTTTTATAGGTGATCCCTATACATATAATTATTCAGTTAAAATATGATGCAAAACCAACATGTATATATAAGTAAAACATATAAATATATACAAGCCTTATTTAGTTTTAAGAAGTTTTGATCGTATTAACCTTGTTATGATTTTATATTTTAAAAATTATAATTTCATTTGTTCAAAATATATTTGTCAATAAGCATGTTTATATAAACTTATTCATATAACGATTGGTCAATTTTTATAAAATAAACATGTGATAATATATGTAGTTAATTGTTTTTCATAAAATATAATAAACTGGAGATAAATGATTTTTATTATAATTATTTTCTATGTCTTCATTGTCCTAGAGATTATTTAATCAAGATAAAATACATTTAAAAGAAATACAATGGCTTATATTCCAACATGTATTACATTTGTAATCATCCATTGAAGTTGAAGTTATAAATTTGTTTCATTAATGATTATGTGATAACAAATACAATTTTATTGGCATCGAATAATAGAACCTTGTTTTCTTATTGTGTGGATAAAATTTTAAAAATAGGTTATCACCTTGTTATTACCATTAAAATTACCTGAATTCCCATCAATTAATAATTTTAGAATAATGGGGAATAATTATATTTTGTTTAACATATACATGTATATGCATAAACACATGTATAAATACCATAAATTATTATCAAAACTTATAAATTTAAATGATGTAATGTTAGAGCATAATTGTATAAGATCTCATATTAGTGAAGTGAGTTTAAATATTTTCTTATGTTTTAGTATCTCACTTGAAATGAATGTATTACATTTATAAATATTATATTTTAATTCGTGAGGAATCTTCCACAATGAATACTATTAGTTATTAAAGCTTATGATTTAATCTGTTTGACGCTTCCATTCATCAATGTACGGTTTAAACATGAATGATAACTATCATAAATTAATAAACATGAATTTTAGTATATTAAATGTTTTCTTTCATAGTACAAGGGTTTTGAATTTATGATTTACTATTTTATGTGGCAAACCTAAACAATATATTTTTTTTATGTGCACTAGTAATCATCACATGTACAAATTTAGATCAAGTTTTCCATGAATGTAATTGATAAATTTGATACATCCATATTCAAAGTATAAATACCAAACCATGTAGTATTTAGATTAATGATTATAGTTAATTCATGATAAACTATATTTATGAATATAGATAGTAATTGCAAAAGGAAATTTATCTCTTATTATAACTTATGGTTTAAGAATTTAATTATTCAAAGTGGTATGAGAAAATTTGAATAAGAAACATAATATAATTATTAAAAGTTGTATAGAACACATTCAATGAGTTACACAAATTAATTATTCAATGTGGCATTGGGATCTTTGAATAAAGGACATAGTTTAACAAATCAAAGTGGAATGGGACACTTTGATTCAAAAAATTATTATACATATGAGGAATTCTTATGACTTATTATGAGATGTGTGATGCCACTATAGCCTATCAATGAATTGGTATATATCATGAGATAGACTAGGTCATGGAATGAGGCCTTGATAAAATGATTATGTTTTGTCTTTTCATGACGCCTTGATAGAATGTTTGTGAGTGTTCTGTATTATGCATTCCCTCATTATGTGAATAATATTTATCTAACCATGTGATTATTAGAATAGTATAATATCCAAGGTTTAGTATCTTGTACATATGATTATGGTAATAAATGAACATGGCATAATGATGGAAGTACTTAAGAAAGAATTTATAAAAAATGTTTAACATTTATTTTCAGAACAACAATACAAAAGTTAGATAATTCATCTGTCATTTAATGAATTTAATTTTATTGATAAGTGATTTATGATATTTTTTCTTGTGTAATTATAAGATAGTATTAATTCATGTTCCAATTTGTACGTTCACCTTTGAATTTCACACTTAATTTAGTTTGTTCAACTCCTGACTTATATGCAGCATTCCAGGAATTTTTTTACATGTATGATTATTCAGAAATGTGTTTTCATTGTATAATTTAAATAAATATATAAATTTATGTGTATGGTATTTACCAAAAAATTATAACTATTTACCATTAAAAAATTCTGATTAGGTACTAAAATAAATTTTGTTTTCTTTTAAGAAAATTTTTCATGTATGTAAAATTATTTCCAAGGGATGTTTTTTAAAAAATGATTTTATTTATTATTTTTAAACCCCTTACTCAGAATTCATGTGCTCGCCATATGTTTTTAATTTATTTTTAGAGTATTATTATATTTTTCATCTTTGATTTATTCTATGTGGTGGATGCATTATGTAGTTTTTCTCATTCAGTTTTAAAGAAAATTATTAATTGTATGTGGTTTTCCAGAACCTTGACCGCGAAGATCTTCTGTGAAGAGATGTGATGTGTAATTTTAGCATCATATTTTTATAAAAGAATTACACACCATGTTTTAGGAACTAGCTATGGGTTTATAAGGTTAAGTAATTACAATTATCATTTTTTAGGTGATTAAATCATGATCTATGTA
The DNA here is from genome assembly GCA_963277665.1 of Viscum album. Classification (NCBI taxonomy): domain Eukaryota; kingdom Viridiplantae; phylum Streptophyta; class Magnoliopsida; order Santalales; family Viscaceae; genus Viscum; species Viscum album. Next base: position 1,761,280,681 of record OY728129.1, read on the forward strand.
AGAGTTCAAAGCCTAACATATCAAAACAAGAATGAAAAAGGAAGACGATAATACATGAAGCATAACATTAACAAGGAATTATTAATAAACAGGTAATATTAAGTAATAAGTAAATCATACATGGAATATATATGTGTGTGTGTGTCTATTATTATATGGTATATGTATAATAAACGTATATTTATTGTATATGAGGTTGTAATGTGTGAGAAATAAGTTATGACTTATGGTATGTGATTTTTTTCTCCCTTTTATTTCTATGAAAAACATGTCATATACACTACTTTTTTATTATACATGGTGTATATACTGTTGGAACCACCTTGTGTATAAGGTTGTATTTGTTGTCAATAGTTGTCAATGAAGATCAAAATGAAGGAGATCAAGACGTACTCTGATAATGTGGAGGAATGGTAATTCAGACGATTGATGTACTGATCATACGTTCAAAGAACATTTGTCAAAGGTGATACATTGTTTACAAAAATTAAGAATGTGAGGTGTAATCCATCTCAGGATGATTTAAGAAGAATGGGTTTTGATGAAGACCATGCAATTCCTCTTTATTGCCTGAGAACCATGTGTTTTGATGAAGACCATGCAATTCCTCATTATATCATGAAAGCCATGGGTTTTTGATGAAGACCATGAAATTACTCATGATTGCATGAGAACCATGCAAGAGACATCTTGACGAATTGAATCATATGGTTTGCATGAAGTAGATCATGACAGTTGATGAGGAAGATAATGTGCAAATGATTGGAATTCTGAGAAAGCCATGCACATCACATTATCATCGAAGATGATGATGTTAAAGTTATGCCTTCAAATAATACGTATCACGATATTGGAGTTTGTGATGACAATAGAAGAGTTGCTGAAGGATTCAAATCACCGAGAAGATGTGTTTTTGAGGTGATTGTTGTTGTTGACAAAACAAACAAACGACATACAAATTTGTTGAAAAAAGGGATTTCAGGATGGCAAGTCGAGTTCAAGAGTTGTGGTCAACGATCTATGTTTGATTCAAGAATGTCGATAGAGGAATGGATGATCTGGAGGTGGTATAAAAAGAGCAGATACAAGGTGGCACTATTTTCCAGTGTTTTCCAAATTTCAAGGCCTCAAAATCAACAAATGAAGAAGAGTGATTTTGGCAAAGAGACTTGCGCGCCATAAACATGAAGGAGGGGAAACTTGCGCACCAAATGTCCTTGAGGATTAGAACATCAAAATATGGAAAAGGAATAAGGGTCGTGCAAGTGTTGGTTAGGTCGTGCAAGTGGACTTGCGCGCCGATACCTAGGAGGATTGGAACTTACGTGCCTATTTTTTTCCAAGAACAGAACTTCAAAATACGGCTACGGAAAGAAGGTCGTGCAAGTATTGGTTGGGTCAACCAAGTGAGTTGCGCGACAAAGGCTAGGGGAGATGAGCTACGTGCTCAGACTTGCATGCCAAGGAATGACTTGCGCACTGTCGTGCAGGGGGTCCATTTTTCCTATAAATACAGGTCGACCCCTCCTTATTTCTCACAGAGTTCAACACTTAGAAAAATCAGTGCTCCTATCGCGCAGGTGTGGAAGTCATGCAAGTATTGTGTAGTTGTGTAGGTGGACTTGCATGTCATTATCTGAAGTTGTGCTCCCATTGTCGGTTGTGCGCCCTAGGCGGTTTGGGATAGAAAAGAAGTAAGTCACGTAGGTTAGAAGTTGAGGAAGGCAGTGTCGTGGAGGGGGTTTGGTGATACTTTCACACCAGAGACTTGCGCGCTGTATTGAGACTTGCGCTCCAGGCTTGAAAAGGAGTGCCAGATATTGTTGAAGCATGCCCGTCTTTCTAGAGCTGCACGAGAGCTGATTGATTGCCTGATACTTTCGGTGCAAAGTGAGATTGAAGAAAAATCTAAATGATACATGCATGATCTCATGCATACATGGTGAACTGATTCTGACAATGACAAGTAAGCTGAGCATCATTTATTGAGCAATCACATAAGTGATTGTGATTCAGGAAAACGAAGACAAGGGGATCTAGTGCATTCAGTCATTGCACTAAAGAAGAATGATTGAACTAAAAAGGGCATCAACTCTGAACCTTGATGCAAGAAAAGTCTCATGTTGAACAGGAGACAAAAAACTTTAATGCACATCTATTGAAGAGACCTTCACATCTATAAACTGAGTGTGACTTCACCAATGGCAGTGAGCTAGGGGGAGTCAATGGGAGTGACCCGAGGGACACAGTGAGCTATCCCTAAAATTTTGTAAAGGCAGTGAGCCTGGGACAGAGTGACTGTACCCAAACATTTTTAATCTACAACTAGTGAAAAATATTGGATTATGGTACGACTGACAACCTATCGGCGTATGCTTTTTGGATGTAGCCCTTAGTGGTGAACCAAGTAAAAATAGCTGTGTCATCTCTCTGCATGTGAATGTTTCATTACTAATCATTTCCATCATACTGGTTTAACGGGTTCCTACCAACGTGGGAATAGGATCCAAAACTTTATGAAGAAAAATTTGACACCCTGATTCACCCCTCCCCTCTCAGGGCATCCCGAGGTCCTACATATACTACCAATGAATGTATTTTATGAGTCATACCTAGAATATTATGGTATTTTTATATCCTTATATTTTTCATTCTTCTATTGGTCATACCATTCTATTAATTATAAACTGATGAGTATTTACGTCACAATATCTCCAATATTTGGGATTGTTTCATTTTAAGTATTTTTTGGGGGGAAAATTATCATTCATATCCATATTTTCTAAAAAAATTAAAAATTAATTTACTATTGTTTTATGGATGTTCAAATTCATTTTTACCCATATTGATTTTTTACTACTTGGGTTAAAAGGAATAATTTTTTCATTTTTCAATGAGGAACTTTATCAATTTTCAAAAAAAAATATAGTAGAAATGTTTTGTTTCTTAACATATATAGAATAAATAGATTTTTTTTTGATTTAATAACACATTAATTTCATGAATCTTCATTTACAATCTTATATGTTTATATTCAAAGTAAATATTTTCTTTCAAAATTTTGGAGACATTAAATAAAATTCAAAGGAGAAATGATATTTTCCTCAAGAACTATTTTCAGGAGATCTCTAAAAAAATATTTTTCTACTATTATTATATTATTTTATGTCACTTATGTTTTAATGGGGATATTTATTATAAGGATATTATCCATATTATTTATATGGTACATTTATGTTTACATTTAAATGTTAATTGTGAAACTCATTTCTTTTCCATGGGTTGTGTTATGATTAAATGATGTTTATGAAACACATTTCATTCCATTTTCTTGATATGATAAATTATTTTTGTTTTTTTTGGAACACATACGTATGGATTTTATTATGTGATCGGTGGGACCTGTATATTCATCCCATGTAGTGGGTAAAGATTAATATCTCCGGAGTTATACAGGATAGAAGTAGGAAGTGAACATAGTTTGGTAATATAAGACTGGAATAAGAGTTATATTGGTTTTAGTGTTATAGGAATGGAGTGGGAGTAATCATGGTTTCAGTAAATCATGACTAAAATGGGTGTAATCATGTTACTAGTAATATATTTTTTTATTGAGGCTTGAAATCAGTTTAGTAAAGGATATTTTCCTCCATGATAGTCTTTGGAGTGAACCTTGACTACTATAATGTTTTGAGGAGTGAACCCATTCCCTTACGATAATATTATTAAATGATCATTGACTACTAAAAAAATACTTTTCAATGCTTATGTGTTTTCCATAATTCCACATTTTATGAAAAAATTATTCTTTTATGATTTACATCTTATGAATTTTTATGACTTATTTAATGATTCAATATTTTGATCAATGATATGTAGTGTATAATACACAATTGTTTGTACCCTTATGTTAATTATATTATTCATATGTCCCTTTCATAGTATTAATGAGAATCAAAGCTCACCGATTTCTTATGTTTCTTTTCCCCAAGTTATAAATAATTATTTTTGGTAGGTTTAATAAAGGGTAAGATCATTGTGTGAATAATTAAAGAGCTTTCAGTAGACTAAATTTTTTTCTTCTAGGTTTCAAAAGGCATAAAACTAATATAGTATTTGGATTTGTGTTTTGTATTCTTCAAAAGATTATACATTGTCTATGTAAATCAAGCCTAGGTCATAATTGTTGTTATCAGATAGAAGGTTTACTTAACCCTTGAAAACTAGGATAAGAAAAATTTATTGAGATGCCTATATATATTTTTAATGATATTTCTTGGGATGCCTCTAGGGATAAGTCTAAGTATATGTTACAATCCTATAATTTTAGTAATAATATTAAAATTCTTAAAAGTATAACATTGATTTTAAAGATTAAAAGTATATTCCCTTGATTATGTGGTTTTCCAACTTGGACTAGTGTTACTCACACCATAATTTTGGCTTTAGGTAATGCTTGGATCTCGAAGGAAGCATGTTATTGATGAATGAAATGATAAATGTAATGATATTACTCCTTAAAAACAAAATGTTATGGGAGCTAAGATATAAAATCTTGTCTCTATACTAACACTGGGTATGAATCATTATGGACATGAGAATGAGTAAATAATGGGAAAACATTCTACTGAGTCCATCTTGAATCAATGTCCACCTTCTTTCAGTGGGATTTATGACCTAATTATTTTGAAATAATGGATCGGTATCACTAAAAATATACTTTCTATATTTCAATGTTCAGAAAATGAAAACATCATTATAGTTTTTATCATCTAATAGGTTATGTGAGCTAGTGGGGGACTCTAATTAACAATATTAGGTAGCAAGATGAAACATAATCCATTGAATGGGGCAAGTTCAATAAATTATTTTTCAATAATTACTTTACTCATGAACTTTGTAAAAGATGGAGGAGGAGTTCCATGATCTTAATGAAAAGGATGATGATTTTATTGGCCAATATGAGGAAACTTTTATAGGACATTAAAGGTAGGTATCTTATATTACCATCCAACCTATATATAAGGTTGATCTATCCTTTTGATGCTTAAAACCAAGCCTTTGAAGGGAGTTAGATATAAGAAACTCATTTAGTGATGAAGTTATTGTGTAATATGATATTTAGGTGGAAATGTAAGTTAGAGTTATATATAAATCTAATTATATTTGAAATAAATAGAAGATAGAGTTTAAAAGAAAATATAAAATGTGTGGTGAAAAGAAGATGAATATTTCATTATGCTCATTGTGTGGAAGGAATCATAGCGGAGATTGTATTATAGTGACTGGTAATTGTTTTAAGTGTGTGAGAGAATTTTATTGATAAAATGACTACTAAGAGATGGGAAACGATAGCCAATAATATGAATAGAGAAATGTCTACAAAAAATGAACCTCCCTCACATCAATACTAAAGTGTATGGAAAATTGTAATTCTACTAACCAATGACATAATCCAAGGGTTTTCGATGATAATAGATTCCAATATTCCATTAAATCCAAAGGCATTTGAAAGTGGCATGAAATCAATATTGGTGTTGTGGAATACAATAATGAAGTGAAGTAATGATTGAGTGTTTATTTAATTGAATTTATGAATATTGCTCTAGATTAATATTTATTGTATTATGTAGTAATGAATGATTTAATGATTGGTCTAATGTAGTTATTAAATAAGGATTTAAAAGAATATGATGAATGAGACTAGTAACCAAAAAAAGCATTTGACGTGGTAAGGTGATGAGTATGGGAATGATAACCCTTAATTTGTTCCTTATGTTAGGATATTAATTTTTTATAATGATATATTTGATATGAATAAGTAAATTGGTATATACTAGTTACGTTGGAACAAATTAATGATTTTTTTTGGAATGTGGGTTATGCATTTATGGAATTATATTACATATTTTTATAATTATGTTCTATATCTAATAATCTTTGGAATAAGGTAAAATTCAAGTTTTCAGTAATACATTATGGTAATTCAGGTTATTACAATGTTTTGATAGAATACATGTTGAATGTATTCACATATTTGTAACATGAACACCAATCGATACCATACGATATATGAGTGATAAATGTTAAGATGACTTAGTGCACTTTCTTCTATGTTTTTTTAGTTTCATTTTTCAAAAGGCTTTTAAGGCTCTCTATTTTATGGAAATTTTATGATAAAATGTGGATGATGTTTGCGATATTAAAGTATTATTCCAACCATGGTGAATTTGTGCATATTTTATAACTTGTGATAAAACCTTTTGTTTTGATAATGATATATGGAATGAAATATCAATCTATTTATGGATATCATGATATGATAATGTTTCATAATTGAAAAATTAAACAAAATTTCATAGAATAAGAGATGATGTTTAAATTGATCAAGGAACAACATATGGTGAAGTATTACAGATATCATATAAGTGTATCACTTTGTGAAAGTTCGTCATATTTTTTAAAATGGCCTTGAAATAAATTGTTTTCCTATTATCATCATTATTGATGATAACGATGACATCTTTCACGATTCTTTAGATTATGATTTAGTGATTGATAACTTTCCATGAATCACCCACTTTCTTTAGTAAGTGATCTTTATCAATATATAGGATTCATTTCACTTTTCCTCCATGCCCAAATCTTCACCTTTGATCTCCTATTTGGAATCCAAGATATGGGATAGTTATTGTAATCATTATTCATCAAAAATTCTTTTTTAAAAGGATATTTTAGAATCTATTTTTAAGACGGGGTGTGAATTAAAATATCATGTAATTCAACATTGATAACCGAGAAGAATTTCAGGAGTGAAATTAATTTTAAGGGGGTAGAAATAAACTCCCTTGTATTTTTACGAGATTCTTTTATTAATTTTATTTGTTTCATGTCTTACATTACACGCAACACCGGCTTGGCTTTCATTGCAAGAAACACTTAGTTTCTATGAATCATTATTTTATTATTATTAAAAAAACATAATAACATAGCCATTAAATTAGTAGTTATGTTTTGTAATACCATAATTTTAAAAATATATTGTTTATAATATAAATTCAAAGGTTATCAATTAATTTGAATCTAAAATATATACTAATAGAATATAAGGGAATTATTTTTATTTTTATACTCCCTATGTCGTTTGGTCTTCAAATAATTATAATTAGAGAATGTTATTAATTAAATATATATGTTATAAATTCAATTAAATAATATTTTAAACATATAATATATTTTTTAGTCATAAAATCAGATGAAATATAATTCTATGAATAAAAAGATAAATATATTAAATGCGTATCTTTAGTACATTTTAGTGGTGAACCCATTTTAAATCTACTTTTTGAAACATTAATTAATTATATATGAAAAAACAATCTTCTTTGAAATCCAGATATAAAAATTTACATTGGTAAAATTTTCAAAAAAAAAATCAGTTATGTTTCATGTTTTGATGAATAATGAAAAATACTGCATTTTAATAGAAAACAATTTTTATCAAATATATTTTTAGTGGTAATATTATTAAATTATTTGAGAGTATAACTATATTAATATTTTATTATATAATCCAATTATTTCATTTTCATCAATTTTACAATGAATTTACATATAAAATACTATAAATACTTTGCATGTTTTCACATTAATAACCCATTTTCTCACCGTGTCAATGAGATTAAAATTAAATTAATCGATAAAACATATAATTATTAATTTTCAAAAAAAAGGATTCAGTATTTAGAATCAGTGGGTCCAAATTATGTAAATATTTTTATTTTATTTTATTTCATTATTATTTATAAATTTTGAATTTTTTTATTAACAAGTTAAAAAATAAATTCGGTAAATAAGGCTAACAAATAATATGATAAATATTAGAACATTACCCTAATTTATTTCATAATTTCATTGGATTAGTGGGTTTCAACCAAAACCATCCTTGTAATGAGATTATAATCCTTTAAAGCCACTTGTGGTAGAGTATGTCTTTTATTATATTTTATTTAAAGAAAAGTTAATGATTTCATACTCATTTTTTAATAACAATACAATTTTTAATATAGGGTTATACAGAAGATAAGTTCTTCAAAAAGTAGTAATTTAAAATATAAATTGTTTTATTTATCGAGGTAATTTATTTTCAATTTTTAAAAAATAAATAATTACATTAAAGGCTTATATGATGATGATGTAGTAATTATTTAATTAATGTAAATTCAAAATAAATTATATTAAAAATAGTAAAATAAATATAATTTGATATAATTAATATCATCCATGAATTTTAGGGACTAATTTTACTTGATAGGAATGAGTTAATATAGTTTATTGAAAGCTATCAATTTTTATGAAGTTTTTAAAAAGACAAATAGTGAATATTTTCAAATTGACACTAATGATATTTTATCAAAATAATATTTTATTAAGTAATTAAAAAATAATAAAAAATCTTTTAAAATACAAAATAACTATTTTATGGACTCATATTTTATTAATAAGTCATTTATAGTCTAATTTACATCATATATCGAAAAATTACTGTAACACCCCAAGAATTCATAATGTGTTATTTCTTCAAAATAGTTCAATAACTTGCACTACACGCAACACTGAGTTCAATTGCACCATGACTTACCAAAAAGCCATTCAAAAGAGGTTATGAATAGTATTAACTAAATTTTAAACTTTATATAATCCTTATAATTTTTCCATATTATGAGTATCCTAGACATAATACAAGAACAAATTCATTTTCAGTATTTCACTTTTATCAACTTTTAATAGTGAACCATTTTTAAATACTATATTTTAAACTTTTTGACTGAATGGGGACATCAAAAATTTAAAATGAAACATCCCAAGCTTCCACGGTACGTTTCCCTTCGAATAATGCGATAGCGTGTGTTGTACGCAACCTCGAGTTCTAACACACACCACAACTAATTAAACTAGCCGTTGTGAATAGTAATACCTACTTTTTGAAATCATATATATTTTATATTTCAAAATGGACTTCATTTTTGGATTCGGAATATTGAAATTAGCCTAGGGTGAAATTTTGGTACTTTTCGGAAAACTTTTATATTTTGATGAATAGTGAAAATTATTAAATTTTAATTAAAAACAACTTTTTTAATCAAAATAATTAATAGTGATAAATTATGAATTTGAGTGGTTTTAAAGTATATTTAGAATATATTTTTACCATTTAATATAATGTTGGTCATTGGACATAATTTTACAATTAAACCGAACATAAACAAGTGTCAATCTTTTGATAGTTATTACCTCTTAAAAAAACACGCTTTTTGTTTTGACAGCGGGAATTAATTTTAAATTAATTTCTGCCACTTCTGTGTTTTGAATTTAGAAAAATGGATTCCATATTTGGAATCAGGATGTCTAAATTGTGTAAATAGGTAACTTTTATTTTTAGACAATTTGAATAATTACTGCGGTAAATATTTTATTTACCATGGTTAAAGGGTAAATCCGGTAAGTAAGGGTTAAATAAATAATATTATAATAATACAAAATTAACCTAAAACGTGTCCTAACCTTATTGGTGGACACATACCCGACCATGAGCATCCTTGGGTAAATTTGGGGACCCCTTGGAGCCACTTGTATGTGGTAGGGACACTTTATATTAATAAAGTTAAAATAAAAATAAAAATGGCATAAGCTTACATATTTTAGAAGAACAATTTTTACATAGGGTTATACATGTTGGATTTTCGATTATAAATATTCATTAGAAAGCTAAAGAGATTTAATACATAATGATATTTTATTTATAATTTTTAGACATCAAATAAGTTAAATTATTAATGACACAATAATGATGCAATGTTTACCTCATTAATAAATCATTTAAATAAATAAGATTATAATGATTAAAATATTATCTAAAACCTGTCCAATTATTATTGGTTGATGTTATTTCGAATATGAGTCATCTTATCTTCGACCTCAATGATTTTTGGACCATTATAAACCGAATATAATTATATTATAAAGTAATACTTTCACTCTTTCCTAAAGAGCCCCTCCTCTCCCTTATAAAAGGAGACCACTTCTACTCATTCCTCACACCTCTCAAGCCACTTGGCTCGTCCAAACTCTGCCCAACTAATCTCCCCACATCCCTCTCCTCCTCCTTGAAGCTTCCCCTTAGGCAGAAATCATTCCAAGAAGTCCTTTGGTTCCAACCAAAGTGAGTTACCAAAATTAAAGGTAACGATTTCTCTTAAATTATTTTCATTTATTTTGCTTCTCCAACCCCCAAACTCTTTTTATTTCCTTTCTTTTGTAACAACACCAGTATCCTCAATATACTAGGATGTTGTTATAAGAAGGATTCAAACTACACATACACACAACTCCATATAATGGATGATGAACATAATGTTTCTGTGGATGGCAAACTAACGCCTCACGAAACGATGATTGTTCAAATACATCTTACCGCCTCTCATGGTGGCCATTATGATGGCACTGTAATTAAATATGATATTAATGATATATATTTTATATATAAGCTTCTGTAATTCCATTTTATTTCATACCATTATTCGTTTCATGTTGTATATACATACGATAATTTCATTTGAGGAAGTGCGGACTACCGCCCCCTTAAAATGATATGACTCGTTCATACCACACATGGAACGTATAAAGGATGGTGTTAATGAACTTAAGTAACATATATAAAATATTCTATTATACTGTAATAGTAATATACCTAAGTATCATTTGGATTCGATTCTTTTAAAATAAAAATTAAATGGAAGTTGCGTTCGTGCGTACGTACAGACTACCGTCTCCACGAACGCGATGAGATTCATTCTCCATCGTATCCATTCAAGTATTATTCTCATTTTAGGGTTAAAAATAATGTTAACATCATTCTTATTATGAATAAGATATAATCTATCCATTACAAACATGTCTTACGTAACCAAACATTTAAAAAGAACGAATCGGTTATCACCCGAAACGACGATAATACTAAGATATTATTAATAAAGCAACATTAAAAGATCATATATGATATCATATTAATGTATATGATTCTTGTATAATTTAATAACAATTATTTCACCATTATACAGGAGGTTAACCTACCCCAACCAAGGAAAAGTACAAGGTAAGGGTTATTTCACAATCTCTTCATTATTCGAGGTTGTTTATACGTAATAATCTACTGGGATCTCTTTATCATCCACATCCATGTTTCTTAAAAATGTATTTCAAAACATTTTTACTATTTACTAGAATATGAGTTAAAGTCATTTATACCCTTTTTGACTTTTATAAGTGGTTTATAAAGGAATCTTTCGGTCGTTTTCAAAACAAGGTCCTTTTTAACCTTTTCGACAAAATTAAGGTAAGAATGTTTTTTTACTTATACGGCGGGTGCGGCTATTTTCCGCCGTTATAAAATCTTCAAAGATTCCCTTACAAGCTTATAAGAATATTTTCAAAGAAAATGTTTTATTTTATCTTAAATGATTTCAAAATAAAAGGAGATATTTCTTTAAAAAGAATTTTGATTTCATCTATGTCAATATCCTTTGATGGATTTTAAGATTATTTATGGTTGATTTATTATGATACAAAACTTCTATATTGTGTTGAAGGTTTTGTGATATGTTTGACTGTGGATGTGCTATTTTTATACCATTCATAGTTTATGGTGAAAGTATTGACATTTCGTATGCTAGTTTTAATACGAATGTTTATGTTATGTTTAAACCTTTTCATATGGGAATGCATTGGACTTAATACGTGACGGGTGGAGCCCGCTATAGCTCCTCGATGCATCGGTAGGTCTCATGAGACAAACTAGTGTCTTGGCACAAGGCCTTGACAAAATCTTATTTGTAGTCTTGGCACGAGGCCCTGGCTATGTGGTTATGATAGTCTGGCATTATGCATTCCAACATTATGAAAGTGGTTATTGATTTTTGCATGTGATTATTCGATTAGTAGAATATCCATGTGAATAAGTAAATGGCATTATTTCATTTTATTTATGCCATACTATGTTCAAAGTTCAAGTTTGAAAGGATTTTGTTTTAGTTATACATTGCCTTATATGTTTATTCTTATTTATGAAAGTTTCCGCTATATTGTTATCCTTACTGGGCATTTGAGCTCACCCCTTTTCTATGTTTTATTTTTCCCAGGATGTGAAGAAGTAAGTTATGAATGACCTATATGGATATTATGAGGGGATAATAGTGTGGACTGTGGAGACATTATGTTGTTGTAGTAGTTTTTCATTTTATGATGTAATGTAAAACTTATGAATATATCTAGTGTTTCCAAGGCTACTAAACCAATCGGTCTTTCGAGATTTGATCTTTCTTGTGATCATGCCAATGTTACGAAGTAATGCACCGACTCTGGGTAGCTGGGGTCGGGGAGTTACAGTTGGTATCAGAGGAAGTTTAGTACAAACCTTGGAAGCTAGATTTAGATAAACTCTGATTAGAGCACGTAGACCTAAGATGAACTTTGAGGATTAGTATAGAAGAACTTCCTAGAATTTTGGTATTGTAGAGATTTTGTGAGTTTTCCGAGAAATACATCCCTGTCTGGATACGAGCAGGTAGAGGCGGCTCTGGCACAGATGTACCTAGGGGTAAAACCTGAAAACACCGCTTTGAGCTAGACTCGAACGGGAACTGGTGCACGACAACGGGCCTTGCTGCACTCTTGGTTACGACACTCCCGGGGGATATGCTTAGGATAACTCTCATTTTCTTTACAAATCATTATGAAGGGTTTATGAGTATATACTTCCTCAAAGAAAACATTTTTATGATTATGGATTATATCCATAAATAGTTCAATTTATGTTAAGTGTTTTATAAGTATGGGATTATGTATTTTGATTCATAAACTGATCTAGTTTATGCCATTGTTTAGAAATGGCGCCCAGTAGAAGGAATGAGAACTCCAGAAATGCACATGATCCAAAGAGAAGGAAGGATCATATCTTTCATGGTCTTAAGCTAGAATTTATAAGAGAAATAGTCTCCCATGTATTATCATCATATGAAGAAATAATATCATGTGTTGATAAGATAATTAAAGAGTTTACTGAGTCCTATGGATTTGAAGGGAAGCAAGAGAAGAAAAGGATAGCAGAGAGAAAGATGGATAAAGGGAAGAGGGAAAAGAAGAATTTTCCCATATGTGGTAACTGTGGAAAGAAACACCCTGGAACTTGCCTTAAAGGAATGTGAGTTTGTTATAAGTGTGGAGGAAAAGGGCACAAAGTACATGACTGCAAGGGTAAGAAAATGGTTTCAAATGTACAATGCTTCATTTTCAAGGAGTTTGGACACTACGCGAACCTATGTCCCAGTCAATAATACTATGCCGCAAATAATGTTATTGGATAATAATCATGTTATGATACTACCACAGATGAAGAGGAATGATTAGAGTTCTTATGTTGATTATGTCAATTGAGTGTTGTATCAACAATGTACTTGTTATAATAATTATGGAGTATATAAGGATTGTACTGCAGTACTATTTCATTAAGGACTTGAGATTGTGTGGAACAAAGAAAAGTGACTCAATAGCAGGATAATTTTTGGAAAATATATGGATGAGAGAATGATAAACCATAATATAGTTCTGATACTGAGGTAGTAATTTTGGAATAATACATGATTGTTTTGGATAAATTATATTGGATATTATTGACTACCCTGGAACTGATTAATGATATTCCATCGTTGTTGGGGTTTAAACCATTTTTGGATTAATGAAGTATATCCAGCATTCTATATGGAATAAGGGAGCATGAATGTAATCAATAAGGAATATGGTAATACATGATGAAGGTATTCATATGCTATTACGGGGGTAAAAAGGATCTATATTATGTTTACCTTCCTTATAAATGTTAGACTGTGAGTTTGGAGAGAAGTATTTTGGATAGTTCTAGTTTGGATTATTTTGGATTGCCATAAAAGGACAACCCGGAGGTCGGGCGGCAACCCGTCGCGTCCAGCAAGGCTGCGAGACTTGAACCCGCAACCGAAGGGCGACAAGGGTGTATCACCTACCACTGGCCCACGAGATGTCCTGGATTAAATAATGTAGTTTTTATTAAAAGATCTTGTAGATGAATTATAAATTCGATTATTTTGGAACCCTATACGAATAGTGTAAATAGAATTTTTTTTTTCTATTATCTTTTAGAGTGAAAGATGTATTTGTGGTAGAAATTTATTAATGGATAAAAATCTAATTATAAAGTAAGTATATCTCCTTATGATCTTAGCCAATCTCATAATTAAATTCCACAACATTAAGAAAAGGAACTTAGAACAAAAATGTTGTCCTAGATGGTACCTTAAATCATCACTAATTTATGGCTTTGGGATTGTTGGCCTTTTCATAGCCATGTTCTCTACCACTCTCCATCAGATAATTGATGGTTAGATTTCTCCTCCATATCCATATTTTCCTACATGGAACCCTAGTATGTGTTATTTTCGGTAATCTTCATACTTTCCACTCTTTATTTTAAATAGAGGCCTCATTAATTCATTTTTCGATGTGGGATTTCAACTAAGATATTTTGAAACGTCAAAAATGTGTTATTCTAATACCCTATATTTTGTTGAACCGATGGTACTTCAAATCATCATAGATTGATGAGTTTAAGGACTTCAATTTTATACTTGTTTGTGATTGATGACCTCAATCACTACCTATAAATATTTACGTTTTTCCTCCAATTATATGCCTCTAATTGCCACCAATGTTCTCCTAATCGAGATCATAATTTGGTGGTGACCCTTTCATTTCTCTTTTCCTCATATTAAGACTAAATTTTAGTAACCCAATTTCCGATGTGGGTTTTCCCACAAATATATATTCTACTTTCAACCTTTTATTTTCAAAGAACAATTTCAAATTGCGAGGACGCAATTTATTGAAGGAGGGGAGAATGTAACACCCCAAGAATTCATAATGTGTTATTTCTTCAAAATAGTTCAATAACTTGCACTACACGCAACACCGAGTTCAATTGCACCATGACTTACCAAAAATCCATTCAAAAGAGGTTATGAATAGTATTAACTAAATTTTAAACTTTATATAATCCTTATAATTTTTCCATATTATGAGTATCCTAGACATAATACAAGAACAAATTCATTTTCAGTATTGCACTTTTATCAACTTTTAATAGTGAACCATTTTTAAATACTATATTTTAAACTTTTTGACTAAATGGGGACATCAAAAATTTAAAATGAAACATCCCAAGCTTCCACGGTACGTTTCCCTTCGAATAATGCGATAGCGTGTGTTGTACGCAACCTCGAGTTCTAACACACACCACAACTAATTAAACTAGCCGTTGTGAATAGTAATACCTACTTTTTGAAATCATATATATTTTATATTTCAAAATGGACTTCATTTTTGGATTCGGAATATTGAAATTAGCCTAGGGTGAAATTTTGGTACTTTTCGGATAACTTTTATATTTTGATGAATAGTGAAAATTACTAAATTTTAATTAAAAACAACTTTTTTAATCAAAATAATTAATAGTGATAAATTATGAATTTGAGTGGTTTTAAAGTATATTTAGAATATATTTTTACCATTTAATATAATGTTGGTCATTGGACATAATTTTACAATTAAACCGAACATAAACAAGTGTCAATCTTTTGATAGTTATTACCTCTTAAAAAAACACGCTTTTTGTTTTGACAGCGGGAATTAATTTTAAATTAATTTCTGCCACTTCTGTGTTTTGAATTTAGAAAAATGGATTCCATATTTGGAATCAGGATGTCTAAATTGTGTAAATAGGTAACTTTTATTTTTAGACAATTTGAATAATTACTGCGGTAAATATTTTATTTACCATGGTTAAAGGGTAAATCCGGTAAGTAAGGGTTAAAAAAATAATATTATAATAATACAAAATTAACCTAAAACGTGTCCTAACCTTATTGGTGGACACATACCCGACCATGAGCATCCTTGGGTCAATTTGGGGACCCCTTGGAGCCACTTGTATGTGGTAGGGACACTTTATATTAATAAAGTTAAAATAAAAATAAAAATGGCATAAGCTTACATATTTTAGAAGAACAATTTTTACATAGTGTTATACATGTTGGATTTTCGATTATAAATATTCATTAGAAAGCTAAAAAGATTTAATACATAATGATATTTTATTTATAATTTTTAGACATCAAATAAGTTAAATTATAAATGACACAATAATGATGCAATGTTTACCTCATTAATAAATCATTTAAATAAATAAGATTATAATGATTAAAATATTATCTAAAACCTGTCCAATTCTTATTGGTTGATGTTATTTCGAATATGAGTCATCTTATCTTCGACCTCAATGATTTTTGGACCATTATAAACCGAATATAATTATATTATAAAGTAATACTTTCACTCTTTCCTAAAGAGCCCCTCCTCTCCCTTATAAAAGGAGACCACTTCTACTCATTCCTCACACCTCTCAAGCCACTTGGCTCGTCCAAACTCTGCCCAAATAAGCTCCCCACATTCCTCTCCTCCTCCTTGAAGCTTCCCCTTAGGCAGAAAGCATTCCAAGAAGTCCTTTGGTTCCAACCAAAGTGAGTTACCAAAATTAAAGGTAACGATTTCTCTTAAATTATTTTCATTTATTTTGCTTCTCCAACCCCCAAAATCTTTTTATTTCCTTTCTTTTGTAACAACACCAGTATCCTCAATATACTAGGATGTTGTTATAAGAAGGATTCAAACTACACATACACACAACTCCATCTAATGGATGATGAACATAATGTTTCTGTGGATGGCAAACTAACGCCTCACGAAACGATGATTGTTCAAATACATCTTACCGCCTCTCATGGTGGCCATTATGATGGCACTGTAATTAAATATGATATTAATGATATATATTTTATATATAAGCTTCTGTAATTCCATTTTATTTCATACCATTATTCGTTTCATGTTGTATATACATACGATAATTTCATTTGAGAAAGTGCGGACTACCGCCCCCTTAAAATGATATGACTCGTTCATACCACACATGGAACGTATAAAGGATGGTGTTAATGAACTTAAGTAACATATATAAAATATTCTATTATACTGTAATAGTAATATACCTAAGTATCATTTGGATTCGATTCTTTTAAAATAAAAATTAAATGGAAGTTGCGTTCGTGCGTACGTACGGACTACCGTCTCCACGAACGCGATGAGATTCATTCTCCATCGTATCCATTCAAGTATTATTCTCATTTTAGGGTTAAAAATAATGTTAACATCATTCTGATTATGAATAAGATATAATCTATCCATTACAAACATGTCTTACGTAACCAAACATTTAAAAAGAACGAATCGGTTATCACCCGAAACGACGATAATACTAAGATATTATTAATAAAGCAACATTAAAAGATCATATATGATATCATATTAATGTATATGATTCTTGTATAATTTAATAACAATTATTTCACCATTATACAGGAGGTTAACCTACCCTAACCAAGGAAAAGTACAAGGTAAGGGTTATTTCACAATCTCTTCATTATTCGAGGTTGTTTATACGTAATAATCTACTGGGATCTCTTTATCATCCACATCCATGTTTCTTAAAAATGTATTTCAAAACATTTTTACTATTTACTAGAATATGAGTTAAAGTCATTTATACCCTTTTTGACTTTTATAAGTGGTTTATAAAGGAATCTTTCGGTCATTTTCAAAACAAGGTCCTTTTTAACCTTTTCGACAAAATTAAGGTAAGAATGTTTTTTTTACTTATACGGCGGGTGCGGCTATTTTCCGCCGTTATAAAATCTTCAAAGCTTCCCTTACAAGCTTATAAGAATATTTTCAAAGAAAATGTTTTATTTTATCTTAAATGATTTCAAAATAAAAGGAGATATTTCTTTAAAAAGAATTTTGATTTCATCTATGTCAACATCCTTTGATGGATTTTAAGATTATTTATGGTTGATTTATTATGATACAAAACTTCTATATTGTATTGAAGGTTTTGTGATATGTTTGACTGTGGATGTGCTATTTTTATACCATTCATAGTTTATGGTGAAAGTATTGACATTTCGTATGCTAGTTTTAATACGAATGTTTATGTTATGTTTAAACCTTTTCATATGGGAATGCATTGGACTTAATACGTGACGGGTGGAGCCCGCTATAGCTCCTCGATGCATCGGTAGGTCTCATGAGACAAACTAGTGTCTTGGCACAAGGCCTTGACAAAATCTTATTTGTAGTCTTGGCACGAGGCCTTGGCTATGTGGTTATGATAGTCTGGCATTATGCATTCCAACATTATGAAAGTGGTTATTGATTTTTGCATGTGATTATTCGATTAGTAGAATATCCATGTGAATAAGTAAATGGCATTATTTCATTTTATATATGCCATACTATGTTCAAAGTTCAAGTTTGAAAGGCTTTTTTTTAGTTATACATTGCCTTATATGTTTATTCTTATTTATGAAAGTTTCCGCTATATTGTTATCCTTACTGGGCATTTGAGCTCACCCCTTTTCTATGTTTTATTTTTCCCAGGATGTGAACAAGTAAGTTATGAATGACCTACATGGATATTATGAGGGGATAATAGTGTGGACTATGGAGACATTATGTTGTTGTAGTAGTTTTTCATTTTATGATGTAATGTAAAACTTATGAATATATCTAGTGTTTCCAAGGCTACTAAACCAATCGGTCTTTCGAGATTTGATCTTTCTTGTGATCATGCCAATGTTACGAAGTAATGCACCGACTCTGGGTAGCTGGGGTCGGGGCGTTACAATTACAACCTTTTAGCATTGAAAACATTATTATCCTTGAAAAATTAAAATACGTTAAGTAAGGGATATTGAAAATGAAAAAGTATTTAACAATTAAAAATATTTTTTTAATATTTTGGTTGATGGTATCAAAACCATATAAAATCATACATTCTAATACATGATTTCATAATGGTATTTTAATTGATATTGAATTTATTATAAATTAATATATATTTTTTTTGAAATTTTATAAGTTTCAATCACCTCAATTATAAAATGGAACCACTTACCTCATCTCATTTCATCCCATTGAGACTCATATCTCCCCCAAACACTTAAAAATTATCTTATACACTTCCCTAGAAACATTATATAGGTTATTTTATTCACAGAGGACCAATTATAGAGTTATTTATAGGAGATTGAAAGGAGTCGTTCTGAAGAAGAGGTAATCACTCTAAAAAATCATTCTCTTTTTCTATAAATCATATAAATAAATTATATAAATAATAACATTTAATTTCATAATCCCCAAAATACATAAATCTTAATATTATTATGTAAACACCATTATATTACCCTTTCCCATAAAAAATTGAATGTATTTCTCATTCGCACATACGACTTACCATCTCAACATAGAGGTAGAATTCATTATGCATCACCATATTTTATGAGTGGGAATTTTTGTTTTTTAAATAATTATATACTATATATATGATATAATTAATCTTCTGTAATGATAATAAAATTTCTACCATTTTACCATCAATATAATATATTGGAAATTTTTTAACATCTCTCGTTCGTACGTATGACAACCATATCCACGATATGATGTGATTATTTATTCATATATATTTTACAAGGAGGGAAATAATGACGACATTTATGAATATATATAAGTTATATATGACATAATAAATAAATTTTAATGATAATATATGAAATTAACCCTTTCCTTTTAACCTGATAAGAAAATAAAAAAATTATTCATGCATACGTACGACCTACCATCTCCATGAACAATGTATTTTATTTTTTATATCTAACTTTTATGAATCAATATGAATTAAAATATAATGAATATAAATAAAATCTTCAAATAATTATTATAATTATGGATATGATTAAATCATGATCTATCTAATATCACCATGGATAAAAAGTCAAATCATGATTGAAATAGAAAGCAGATATTACCGCAAACATTAACATGAAATTATTAATAAACATATAATACTACATCATAAGTAAATAAAAAAATGAATATATATATATATGGCTATTAATATTTGGTATATTTATAATAATCTTATATTTATTATACAGGAGGTTTTAATGTGTGTGAATGAGTTTAAGGCTTATGGTAAGAAATTTTTTTTCACACCTTTATTTCTGGGTGACACTTTATTTATAAACAACTTTTTTTTCTATGTGGGGAATATAATAGCAATGAATGTCTTTTATGAGTCCTAACTAGATGATTATGGTATTTTCATATCCTTATACATTTCTATATTTTATGGGGAATATGATTCTATTGATTATAATGTGATTATTATTTATTTAACAATCTATTCAATATTTGGTATTGTTTCATTTTAACTCTCCATTAGGGAGTATCTATCATCCATGTCCATTCATCCTAAATATGTTTTATAAAAATGTTTCAATATTCTTATTTGAATTATAATGACATTTTTACCAATTTTTGACTTTTACAAAATGGTTTGAAAGGAATATTTTTTCCATTTTCATAACGAGGTACTATATTGATTTTTCAAAAAAATTATAGAAGGAGTGTTTTATTTTTTAACATAGATTTCATGAACAAATATTTCCACATCCATGAAAAATTTAATACTAAAAGAATCATTTACAATCAGACAACGTTATTTTCAAGGAAATTATTTTTTAAATTTCTTGGAATTTTATGAAAAGAAAATGTTTTCAATGTAGAAAAGATTTTTTCCTCATGAATTATTTTCATGTAATCACTTAAAATTAGTTTCCATCTAAAATAATATTATTTTATGTTACTTATTCTTTAATGGGTATATTTATTTTATGTTTAATATATATTTTACTTATACATATTATTTATGATTATGATGAAATGATATTTATGAAACTCATTTCTTTTACAACATTTATGTTTGTATTGAATGATCTTAATGAAATAACTTTCATTCCATGTGTTTCAATATAATGAATGATTTATGTTTTTGTGGCACACATTTGTTTGGTTTTCATTATGTGATGGTTGGGACCTATATCTCCCTCCAATTAATTGGGAGAATATTTAAATTCTAAGATTTAAACAAGACAAAAATCAGAAGTGAACTCAGTTTTTTAATACAAGAATGGTATTGAAGTAATCTTGGTTTTAATGATAATTTATTTTAATGGGAGAAATCATGGTTTTTGTAATATAGGAATGGAATGGGAGTAATCATAGTTTCATAAAAACATGGCTTAAATGTGTCATGAACATAGTTCAATAAATAAATTTTTTCACCCTAATAGTCTTGGGAGTGAACCTTGACTTCAATGATGATTTGGGGATTGAACCAATTCTATTATGATGGTCTTGGAAAACTTCCCTGAATACTAACATAATGAATTTATATTCTTATTTATTTTTCACACATCCATATTTTATAATAATTTTATTCTTTTATGATTTATGCCCTTTGATGTTTTATGAATTTTTCAATGACTCAATATTATGATCTCTGATATACAATGTATAATTCTTAATTTTTTATACAATTATGTTTATTTTATGATTCATATCTCCCATTATTATCCTTATTGAGCATATTTTATAACCTTTTCATAAGTTGTTTCCAAAATTTATAAATAATGGTTTTAGGTAAGATTACTAAAGGGGAAGATCTTTTGGGGAAACATTAAATATATTTCAATAGAATATAATTGTATGTTCTAAGTAACCCAAGAAACGAAATTAATGTGGTGTTTGGGTATTTGTTTTTATATTCTAAAAAAAATAATTTAATGATTATGTATGCCAATCCATGGTCTTCATAGAAGCCCCTCTAATTTATAGTAAATACAAATCCCATTGTATTTGAGCAATAGATCATGTCTCAATATAACATTTTTTTTCCCTTGGGATGTTGAGAAATGGAAAAGGTTACACTTTAGGTCTATTAGCTCAATGGTGATACTGATCAATGGTGGTACCGAAAACAAAATACTATGGTGGAAGAAAATATATAACACCTTTAATTGTGAAATTTTAAGGAGATATTCTTTGATATCTAATTCCCTTAGGATCCAAAAATTTAGATGAATAAGTAGTTACTTAGATTAATGAAAAAAGAATAAAAAGTTATTGCAGATTGTGAAGCTAACTTTACAAGGTTATCCAGGTATTTTAAGTAGTATATTCGCAAAACAGATTACATGATTAATAACTTATTTGAAGATCTTAAGGAATTTATTTGAAGGGTATTGGTTTCTCGTATATTTTCATCATAAAATGAAATAGTTTTATATGACATAATGAAGGTGAAATAACATTCTATAATCAATATATTCAAGGGGAATCAAGTGAAGTATATTTCTTTTGACCACCATGAGAAATGAAATGTATCAAAGAAAAAGATGAAGCAATTTCCCTCATGTGACAAATTTGGAAAGAGTCACCCATGGTACTGAATTAATGGTTTGGGATTTTTTATAAGTGGGGAGAATGGGTTCATTATTTCATGGAATGAAAAAAGAAGAAGGAAAAAAATGTTACTTAGTGTCACAATAGTAAGGAGAAGTGGCACTATACAAATAAATTCCCTAAATATCATGGGAATCTACCATTTAAGAGGCCAAGGGAATATAGAAAAGATTATATGATAAATATAGTTGAAGTAGAAATAACCAATTATATGGTCGTTAGTATATTATTCCTATATTCAAATTTGGACAATGTTTTTTTAGTCCATCAAAATCTTTTATATCTACCCAATTTTCCAATAATATTAAACATTTTTCCCTTTTTATTTAATAATATATTTTTCAGTCAAAAATCGTAAGGGTTGTATCATTGTATCAAAGATGATTCATGAAATCCTAATAGTGGCACATAAAAATTCTTTACCTACTGAACTTGTTATCATACATATGTTACACATGGATATAATACTTAGTATAGAGTAAATCTGAAAATATGACTAAAAAATTTATTTTAGATGAATGTAAGTTAATATTCATGAGGAAGATGCATAATTACTTATCTTTAGTGAAGAAACGTCCACACCAAATTCTTACCATGATCCACCCTAGTAGCTATACTAAATGAAATTCTGGGGGTAGAAAAGAAAATAACATCAATTGATTGGGAAGGTGACACTAAAAATTTTTATATACCTATTTTGTGAGAATACATTAATGTATTTAATAAATAATTACATGGACATACCAAAGAGTGGGATGTTGAATTTTCAATTTGATTTAATCCCTGAGGAATGGAAAATATAAATGCCTCAAATGGAATGGGCACTATAGAATTAGTGGAGTTGAAGAAACAACTAGAGGATTTGGGTAATAATAGATTTATACATCCCAGTGTTTCATCATGGTAAGCCCATGTTCTATTCAGAAAGAAGAATAATAGATCCATGAGGTTGTGAATTGATTAAAGGGAAACTTATACAGTTAGAATAAAGAACAACAATCCTCTACCTCACAATGATGAATTGTTTGATCAACTTCATAGATCCCAATATTTTCAAAGATTAATCTTCCATTCAGTGTCACTAATTGTGTTTCAATAAGGAAGACATTTTTAAGACATTCTTTTTTGGAAAAGTTATCAAAATTATGAGTTTATAGTAATTCCATTTGGATGGATGAATTCACCATTTATTTTTATGGACTAAATGATCATAAAATTCAGGTAATGTCTTTACAAGTTTGTCATGGTATTCATTGAGGATATTCTAATATATTATAAAAGCCATGTGAATCATGAGAATCAAATGAACATCATTTATGTAATCTTAGATGGGAAGGGTAATATGATAAATTTAGCATGTGAAATTTCTGGCTTCAAGAAGTTCCTTTTAATTGATATATTATCTCTAAATAAATTATATCAATTGACCATGAAAATAAAAATGTAGTCCGGGATTGGATTACACCAACTATTACAACCTAGGATAGGTTCAATGAATTGTAAGGTTATTTTGAATAGTCTATTCTGAATGTTTCATGATTATATAACCTATTAACCATAATTACACATAAAGGGTTTCTATTTGTTTGGGAAAAGGAATTTGTAGATTGTAATGATTAATTAAAGTGAATTTTATTCAATACTCTAATTTTGAATCTACTATCTAGAAGTGATTGGTTTTTCATATATATTGATGCATTAAAGAATGGAATTGGTTGTGTCCAAATGAAAAATGATGAAGTTATCACTTATGTATGAAGGGAATTCAAGACTCACAAACTGAACTATCCAACTCATGATCATGAGCTAGAGAATATAACATTCTCTTTGAAAATATGGAGATATTATCTATAAAGTGAAATATGTTAGATATACAAAATTAATATTGTGAATGAAGGATGGGGAGACGTTAATAATTTTTCAAATGTATTAAAAACAATCATTATTATAAAAGATAAATAATTTTCAGTCTCATGATGAAATCTTTTATAAAATAATTAATAGTGTGAATGAAGGAAATTAAGAAATTTTTTTTAGGAATATGGTGTTCTAAAATATGGAATGATTCTATATGTTCCATCTATACCTGAACTAAAAATTTATTTTTGTAAGATACCCATAGATTAAATTTATTTATACACACTGGTAACATAACGATGTATAGGTACTTGAAGGAACATTTTTAGAGGGATCACATGAAGGGGGAAATGATTATTTTGTGTCCAGATGTATGGTTTATCAGCAAGTGAATTCTATGAGGTAGAATTTGATAGCAGTCCCAGAACCTCTTCCTATTGCAATGTGAAAATAAGATTAAATTACTATGGGTTTTGTTATGGGACTACCAAATAATCCTATAAAAAATGATGCAATATGGGTTATCATTGATCACAAATCCAAATATGAATTTTTTCTTATAATAAGAGAATCAATAACCCTTGATATTTTCATATATGTCTATATAAATGAATTTATAAGAATTTACCAAGCACCCCTATTAATTCTTTTCAGATTGATGTCCCCTATTTTCCTCGAAGTTCTGGAAGATTCTTTTGGAGGCTGTTAATACTGATCATCATTTGAGCCCTGCCTACCATCCCCAAACTAATGTATAGTGTGAAAGAACAATTTAAAAAATGGAAGACATGTCAAGGTCATGATAAATTTACTTTCAAGGTACTTTAGATAATTACCTAACATTGGTAGAGTTTTTCTATAATAATAATTTTCATTCAAGTATCCAAATGGCTCTATATAAAGCATTATATGGAAAGAGGTGTATTACTACAAAATTTTGGGATGATGTTGGTGAAATGAAACTTATATACCTAGAAATTTTTTTAAGATAAAAAAGAAAAAAGTTAAAGGCTATTCAGGCTCCTATTAAAGAATATGAATGTTGGAAAATAAGTTATGTTGATAATAATATGGAAGATTTGGAGTTCCATGTGTGATATCTCGATATCTTGAAAGTGTCTCCATGTAAGGAAATTATAAGGTTTGATAAAAAACGTAAACTATGTCCCAGGTCTATTACACCCTTTATGTTTCATAAAATCATTAGATTTGTTTGTTATCATTTGATAATGCTGCCAAGTCTATCAAAAGTGCACGATGAGTTTCATATATATCTAATAAAGAATTAAATTCCAGAACCAACACAAGTGCTCACATAAGATGAAATATTGTTGGATCATGGCCTTTCATACATTGAAGAACCCATCCTAGATTTTGATACCATAGAAAACATATTGAGGAATCAGATGACTTGTATCGTAAAGGTACTGTAGAGAAATCACAAAATTGGAGAATCAACATGGGAACGAGAGGATTCTATGAAGGAGAACTATCCACATATTATTAAAAGGTAACACCCCATAATTTTTTATAACAAAATTTTAGCAGTATGGAAGAATTTATCTCCCAATTAAGTTACCACATATATTTCTTTTAGATTAAATTTAAATTTGTTGATATCCTACAATTCACGCAACATTAGGTTTATACAAAACACTATTTAGTCATGTTTTCCATAGTCGATTAAAATTTTAATATTTTAGAGACTTTACAAAGAAAGTATATATGTTAACTTACAATCAAATAGTTTTGACATTCATCTAATATATTTTATTGGAGAAATATGAGAATCAACCAAATATTACACATAAAAATATATATTAATATAAAAACAATATTAGAACCTTTTAAGGGGGAACATATTTTAAATCCTATTTTTGACACACACACACACATATATATATATATATATTATTTGAAAAAAAAACTTCTTATCTTATATAAGAATTCAAAAATCAGCATTTTTTTATTATTTGTATTTTTCTAATACATTTGATGTTTTGATGAATAGTAATAAATATTGTGTTTTAATTGGAAAATGATTTATCATCTAAATAATTTATAGTGTTTATTTATATTTATGATTATTTTAAAAGTTTAATTAGATAAAATTATTTTTATTTTATATAATAGTTTTCAACTGAAAAAATTTCACAATAAATAAGGATATAAAATCATTTCAATCTTCTGAATGTTTTCACATTAAAAACATATTTTCTCATTCTGTCAATGATATTAATTTTAAATTTATTTTATTAAATTTTATGTTTAGATTTCGAAATAATGGATTCAAAATTTATACTTATAATTTAGAAATTTTGCAATTAGGTCCTTTTATTTTTGGAAAAAACATGAACAGTAATCTTTCCAAGTTCTTACTACCACGGTTATGGGTAAATCATGTAATTAATAGTAAAAAGAATATTTTATGTATTATTAAATTAATCTAAGATTTGTCCAAATTTTATTTAATGAGATATTTTATACCAAAATTATCATTGGTATGATTTTATGGCCTCTTGAAAACACTTTGATGAATTTAATGATTTTGAAGCATTTTCCCAGGAAAGTCCATTATATCATACTCTTGTTTTTAATAAGTATTAAAATTTTCATATATAGTTATTTAGAAGATATGTTCAACTATAAATATTAATTATAAATATATAATGTTCATATTATTCTTGATAATTAATTTTTTATTTTTATGGAATAAATAATTAAATTAAAGCCTTACCCAATGATGATGTTGTAACTGATTAATTAATGGACATATCAAATAAATGTTATAAAAAATATTAAAAGAAATATAATTTGAGATAATTAATGTCATAAACGGTTTTTATGTATTAAATATACAAATTATGTATTTATTAAATTATTTTTTTCAATCTTAACCCACGTATTGACTTTTTAAAAAAGGTCAGGAATGAATAGTGTAAAACAGGATATTAATGATATTTTAAAATAAATAATATTTATTGAATGATATCAAATTCATAAAAAAAATATTTATATTATTGGGAAATTGTTGATAAGTACATCCATTAATCATTTATGGTTTTTTTGCATCTTAGAGTAACTATATGAATCCTTAATGAGTAAAAAGATGATTTTTCAAAGTACGAGTTAATTGGATTAACTTGGGGATAAATCCAAAATATATGAGTCAGAATGTAACCAAAACGTTTCTAAAAAATTTCATTTCACATTATTTCTACCCATAATCATCTTATATTCTAAATAGGTCACTTTATTCCATTTTTAATTGAAAATTATTTTAAATTAATATAATATTTTGAGGGTTTTTAAAAGTACCCCTCACCATAACTATAAAAGTGAACTACATCTCTCACTTTGTAGCCCAATATTTAGAATTATATCTCTACCAAATCCTTCCCATATATCCTCCCAAATTCCCTATCTTCATATTATAAGCTTTACATTGGTCATAAATCCAACCAAATAAGTCCTTTTGTGCAAATAAAATTGAGATACTCGAATAACAGGTAATGTTCATCAATAAACAATTTTTTTACCTCCTCCTAAAACACCATAAATTACAATTATTTATTATTTATATGAACTAATAAGTATCATATATATACATATATGTTTCAATATTGGGTTTTTGAAATATACATACACACACTTCCATCAAATTGGATACATAATCATTGTTCGTGTTTTTGGAAGACTACCACCTCACAAACTGATGTTGTTGATTCTTTCATTTAACACCTTTAATGGATTTAACATTAATGTATTTATAGATTATATTTGATATTTATTATATTTATTTTGTTTTTATTATTATGAATGTTTTATATAAATCATACCTTTATGATTTCCGTTTTTTGGGATTGTGATAGCATCGTTTGTGGATGTGTGGACTACCACCTCCTCTATGTGATGTGATGTGTTCACTATATGGATGGAATTTATTAAGATATGGGTCTAATAAATATATTTGAAAAATATTAAATTAATATTATAATGGAATTATTATATACATTAATTTTTTTTATTTTTCAATCTTTTAATATGGTAAAGAAATGAAAGTAGCATTCGAGCATATGTACGACCAACCATGACAATAAATGCTTCATATCATTTCATATCTCAAAATTTTATTGATTTTTATAAATATATATATATAATATATTAATAATAATTAAATAATGGTTTAAAATATTTATATCTAATTAATATGAATTAATAGTAATTGATTAAAACATACTAAAAAATAGGCAATTAATGCCCAGAATAGTGGAAATGATGAATGATTATTAAAAAAGGGTGGTAATATAATATAAGAAGATCATATATGATATAAAAAAGTGAATAATGTATTTATAAAAACTAAAAAATTTGTTTAAACTAATATATAGTAATATAAATAATTTTTAACTAAAAAGGATGTTTGAGGCTGGGATTTTCACATATCGCCTATTATTTTGTGAGATATAATCAATTTTCATCACTTATTTCTTGTGTGAGGTGTATCCATACTACCATTTCATAAATTATATAATAAATACCAATTTATTCATGGTATTCAAATATTTTAAATTTGTATGGGGAAATTTTATTTTAAATCATTATTTTATAAAGATTATTCAATATTTGAAGAATTCTTTTGACTTGTTTGACATTAGTTAGGGACCGTTTAAAGTAATCCAATTTATGCATCAATAGTCTCATGATAATAAGTATTTAGACCAAATCAGATGGGTTTCTACCTGATACATTAATATTTCTTGGGAAATCTCTGGATGTTAAAGGTACCATGTTCCTAGATAACATGCCATCAAATAAATAATCAATTCCACTATTGAAAATTCAATTATTGTTGTAATTATCCATGATAGTTTTTATAAGACATTATATATGGATTTACTTCATCATCTTATTATTTATTAAATGTAATATAAATTTAGTTATTTACATTTACATATATATTTATTATCACAAATTCATTATTT
This sequence comes from Viscum album, assembly GCA_963277665.1. Lineage (NCBI taxonomy): Eukaryota > Viridiplantae > Streptophyta > Magnoliopsida > Santalales > Viscaceae > Viscum > Viscum album. The sequence continues at coordinate 1,761,310,089 of OY728129.1, forward strand.
CTTATATTTTACATACCCTTATCAATCTTTTGATCTGACTCAAATTATGCTTCTTTTTTCCTTGATATGAATAGAAATCCTTTGAATGAGTTTCAAAGATGCTGCTTGTTTACTTGTGTTATGATTTACTTTATTTTCCCAATTTATTATGGGTATCATTAATGTAATATGGTTTTTCTAAATTGATAATTTTTTCTCTCCTTTGAGTTTTTTTCACAGTAAAAATAAAAATGTAATAAAGTAATGCACTTTATTTGGGATTCAAGGGCTATTGTATTATAAGGTATGGATTAAGGGTCACCTTTCTATGATTGAATTTGGATTTTTTGTCAATTTTGTGGAGAATGAAAACATGAATTATCCATTGTCTTGTATGTTATATTTTTGGGGGAGAATATATTTATTATTTTTTCTCAAAATGGTTTCTTTATATTTAATCATGTGAGATATTTTTTAGAAAAAACAATATTTGTATGAATATTTGATGTTTACAAAAAAATTTATAGTGATGGTGAATTTGATGTGAATGGTGATTATTATACTACACAATTTATGGATATCATGGAATTTACAATTTGTATTTCTTGTTTCTTATAGTATTTTCACTCACATAAGATTTTAATTATTTAATGGTGATCTATTTCTATGTTTTTATAGATTCATAGTTATTTAGTTTTCTTTATTTACCAAAAAACATGAGGGGGGTATTTTATGCCAAATAGTAGTAGTGTTTGATGTTCTTTTTTTTATATTGAAGAATTTATATCGAGGACATGATTTTGCGTGTTGGATTTTTCGGTAAATAAATACATCTTATTCAATGTAAATAAAAAAAAACTCATGTGAAATTTTTTCAGTGTTTATATATCCTGAATAAAGATCATGATGCAAGAGTAATAGGAGGATAATTGGAGAAGCAACATATTGGAAAGAAGTGGTGGACCATATGACAATGTAAGGTACCATGCTACATTATCAAATACCATGATATATAAGCTAAATCCATGTAATATAGGATACAATTATAGAGTTCTCCATGACACAACTAAGAACCATGTCATAAAGGAGGATGGGTTAATTTTTGTGCCACTAAAAAATTAGAATCTCCGGGATGTAGTGTAATTTCCACAAAACATATATTTACTTGATGTATTTCAGTGGTTTTAGAATTTTTGGGACCTCCTTGACATAGCCTCTTTACCACACTTAAATCTAGTGAATTGATGAAGGACTATGACATATTTTGACTAACATGATGTAGAGGGGTGATGGATGTATTTCAGTGGTTTTAGGTATTCTAGTAACTCTACATTGTAGTCCCCTATCCACACTATAGTCATGTGAATGTGTGTAAGACTACACCAGAACACCTATAACCATGAATAAACCTTATATTTATTTTAATAGAAAAATATTGAAAACTAACATGCTATTCCATAATTACAATGTCTATGTCAGGGAATTGTATTTCAATTAGTTATAAAGAAGAATGATGGATTTGATTCATGTAATGAATATAGTGGATATTTTAGACTAGAAAAACTACCTTTTTTTTAAATTAATTGATCATGATATTTGAAAAAAATATCAGAATTATATGTTTGAGAAATGAAGTTGATGATTTAAATTTGATTTTTAATTTCAAATAAATTCATGATAAAATGGGTGTGTTTTTGTGCAAGTAAAAATAAAAAATATATATATAAAGATGGAGTGGAAAGGATAAGTGATGATGAAGTAGAATAATTGTTCTTAAAGATGAGGATCATTGCATCCAAAATTTTAGGCTATTTTTGGAGGGCTTTCATCCCATTGATATCAATTTTATAAATTATTATTTTAGTGCATGATGCATTATAAAAGATAACATAATTTTTGTGGTACTTGTTTAAGGATAAAACCTACTTTTCGAACCTATATATTGAAACTAGTTGGTCAAATGATCATGATGGATTAGAGATCATGCCAAAGACTATCCTTCCCATTTTGAGAGGTAAGCATTGTAAATCTATTTTTCCATTTTTGTGTGTGTATATTGAGTAATAATCAGGATTCTTTTTAACCAGTGATGAGGGTTGTTTCACTAGAAAAAATAATAATAATAAGATTCACAAATTCACCACCACTAATGATTCCTCACTGATCTTTGAGGTTCCTTTCATATAATTCATTTATTGATTGTTAGATTCGTCACAAGTCTCCCATCACTATTAATAAAGAGTGTATTCAACAACAACAACACATCTGGTGAATATACATACAATCCCTGTATATTTATCATGCATATGTGTCCCAAATACAACCTATGAACTAGATGAATCACTTTTCACATGGAGGAGTTCCTGTAATATCTCTATTCACTTGCACTATTTTAGTATAACCCATCATTTGAATCTATATAGTGTTCATTACAATCATATATGACCAATTTAATTATCCCTAATTAATGATACATGAGTTTGGATTTACCAATGTTTGTATCCTACTATTACAATGGATTAAATATCCTCAATGTCACGACTTCATGCTTCATACCCATTAGTAAATAATTAAAGAAACATTTTATTTTTGAACCTTTAATGGTCCTTATTAGAGAACCGTAAATCATATAAAGAATTGGATTAATCTATTTTACCATTAACTGATTACTATGATTCATAAGGATATCTATACAAGTAGAACTATACTTTTCCAATTCACATTGGTTCAATCACCTTCATGTTACTAGATGGTCTATTCACTTTTCATTAGTGAAATATTTTTAATCTTAAATATCATTAAACTCTTGTAAATGTTTCCTAACCTAAACTATTAGTAATACCATGCCCAATCACCATGAACATAAACTACTTGCACGGTTTCACGAGGTTTTACACCATATATACAATGTAATCATTAATCATGTCAGTTAAATTTTCTAATGTTTCTATATGGATCACATTGACTTTTAGTCATATTTATTTGACCTTAACATATATCTCATAATGGTTTGAAATTAATGATACGAAACATCCAATAGAAATATACATAGAACTCACCCAGTTGAAAACCCATAGTGGGATTCCTAGGAAAAATTCATGTCACTACTCATTAGATATTTAAATACCAAGAATAGTTAAAGACCAATGAGAGGGGAGGGGTGAATTAGTGATCCCATTTTTGAGTTTTTTCTATTTTTATGAATTGGATTATTTTTCAATTCAACCTCTGTGACTAGTTAAGTCCTTGATCCACTTTTTCAAATGAGTTTGTAAAGAAAAAGAGAAGAGCACAGGGGTTTAAAAGGTTTTGTACAAAGGCCTACTCCTTTCTGTGTTGGTTATTATCCCCCACTAGGGTTCTTCACTTTATTATAATATGATTACAAACATTAATTGGTTGAACCTCGCAATTACATGTTGGTTAACCCCTAACTTCATTTACCCTTCTCATTCTTCCAGAAAATGGTTCTTCCCCCAGTTTCAAATACTTCATTCGAAGGGATTGATAGTCTTCCTTATGTACAAGTAGCTACAATAATCATTGAATGAATCTATCGGTCTTGTTCAAATATTGTATTCACCAGTAATGATTAGTTTCCTCAATGAAATAAATGGTCAAGCTGAATATTCTTCCTTCTGATAGAAGTCTTGGCTTCACACTGATGTGTGAATGTGATAAACACAATTTTTTCAAAATAATTATTATGAAAGAATGGTGTTACAAAATTTTCCCAATTTTATTTCTTTATACTCATATTACATTACACACACAATCCTTTCTCCACATGTGCATGTTTATACACAGGTAAATGTATGATCTTGGTTAGGTATTATGAAACCCGAGTACCCCCATGATTGGATTCCTTCCTTATTTAGATATTCACTGTTTATTATGACTTCAAGATGTCCGCTTCTCCACAAACAAAACCTATAGGTGGTTCTATACTACCTCTCACGCACACAAACACAAACTCTATTGGATATTTGTTTGGGGTGCGCTGGTTTTTCTTATAAAGAGACGGTGTATATATACACATGTCTTTGAGGATCCTCAAAACACACGAACCATGAAGGCTTCATGGTTTTGTGTGTGTCGCACAAACGAAGTCGGTGCAAGGAAATGTCCATGTATGGATTCATGATCCAGTTCTTCATGATGCAACTGAAGAGTGAGAATCACTTATTGAGTGTTCATTGATGGGTTCCCCTTTGTGTAGGGTTGCCAATGGAAGGTAACCTTTCATTATGCAAAAAGAAGCTGTGCTGAAGGATCCTTCACGTAGGGTTTGATAATCTACTCCTCAGGATGTGCCTTTCTATAAATTATTCCAACAACTGAATGCATTGAGGGGCTCCTTATTTTAAACAAAATTATGGTCACTGCTCTGAATTCAAATTTCTTGTGAGAAGCTGTGGGTTTCAAAGCATCGAATAGATGAGATCATCGGCTTTGAATATTTCAAATGTGGGATAGATCAATCCAATGGCCCAAAGACCTTAATTTATTATTTATTTTTGATAATCAACCTTTCAAGGGGTGTGGTCAAACCCTTATAACGCCCGTAGGAATAAGTATTACATGGCCCATAGGGCTTAGAGGAATTTATTTTCCCGTAGGCTTCAAACATTACATATAACCCATAATAACTACATAGAACTGCTTCTCCCCAGCATCTTCATCGTGAAATCAGCTCCCTACCTTCACATGGCTGTTCGGCTAGGCATTCCCATGCATGCACCGGCTTATCCCAATGGAAGTTGCCATACCCTCTCATTCTTGCAATCCGTTTAATTTCTACTGTGGTGAAAGATCCTTGCTCATCCTCCTTGTTGAGGTTGTTCCTTGTAAAACATCTGGTTTACATCTATACTTAAGGTAGCTCAAAGGCCTTGAGGTGGCCAGAAGGCCTTACTGACCCGAAGGCCAGGGAGTCCCAAAGACCTTAATGGACTCAGAGTCCAAATCGGTGGCCAGAAGGCCCAAACGGGGGCATATTCCCAGCTGATACAGTGCCAAACAGTACCTGCTACGGTACTACAGAGTTCCCACTACAGTACCTGCTACACTATTACTATAGTACGTCCTACAGTACTACTACTTACCCAGATATAATGTCTCCCCCTGGATTTGATCTCGGGTCTCCAAAATACACTTACCGAGTCCTTACCGACCGGGCTAAGGATCATGTGCAAATGTAGGATTGAGATATGCGGAAATCCCGATTGTTTTCATTTCAACTGCAGGTTCCTTCTTTCTTGGATATTATTATCCTCACTTGAATGAATTTTCTAACACATAAAAATGATTTCCCAAATGCATTGAGCTTCATGAAGTGGCCTCGTAGCTTCATTTTCTTCAACTACATACTACCTCTATATTTCATTGCATGCATCCAAATATAATTGCATGCATGTGTTGTTACATCCTAATGATCACTCTAGGATTGAAATGAGTTCAAATGAAGCCCGGAGTGATTTGATCTTTGTTCGGCTCGAGTACAGATTCTTATGTGGAGCTTTGGTCTCTGGAGGTCGAATACAACCTTAGTGGAGGAGATCGTATGGCCATAGTTCAGTCTCGAACCATGGAGATCTGATCGACGACCTATATGTGTGCAATCGATCTCGTGATTTATTGGATATTTGAGCGATATTCGAGATGAGATGAGTGGCTAGGATTAGTTCCACATTTTTAAAAAGTCACCCCAAATTGAAAGACCCCACTATTTTCGGCTTCATTAAATAATAATCCATGATAGTCAATGATCAGAATTTTCCTCTCTCCCTCCACGGTACCAACCCATACCATGTTCACCATGCGGGCACACTCTTAGTGCCCACTCTGGTCATTGGGCATGCTACTAGTGCCCACTATGCATGTGCCACATGGGTTCACCACCGTTCATGCGCCTTCGGGCTTATATATGGCCCGCACACCATGCCTCTTATGGGGCTGGCCTTGAGGGCTTCTCTGAGGTGTGGTTCACCCTCGGGTCCTGCATGTGCTTGATTTGAGGTCCTTGACTAGCCTCCATGGTTGGCCCCTTCTTTTTAATGTAAATTCCTATATACTTGGTTAAAAACTAAGTGTATAGTACAAGAATAATTAATGGTCACCTTTTTCATACTAATATTATCCTCTTATCTTCTTCATCTTCAAATATCACCCTTTTTTTGAAATAAAAAAACTCCAAAAGCTTCAACATTCCTTTAATCCTATCATGGATGATTCATGGAAATCATGGATGATGCATGGATCATGACTTCATTACTCATGAATTAAAACATAATGCATGGTCTTCAACACATAATCCACTTAGTTACTATGGATGGATATTTACTTATATCCTCATGCAGTTGAGTATTGCATGGACTTATTCAAGTGTTGTAACAATGTATCATCTTGATACATTTCTTGGAAATTTAGACCGGTTCAACGGTCGTCAAATTTAGGGATACTCCAATCACCATTACTTTAGTCACTCACTCATTAGACACATATCGACATGTTATTGACAACAAATGAAACCACATGGCTCAATAATCTCCCCCTATGTATTTTGTTATCAATATCTCCGAAGCACACTCTGGTAGAATCAATTTGTGTGAAATTATGTTTTCTCCCCCTTATTAGAAAACAAATGAAAATAGATGATATTACATGGGTCACTTAATAAAGATCCTAGATTTAATCCACTCTATGTCTATTTGGGATCACCCGACATAGCCAAAAAGAGAGACATAACCAAGGTTTTCAATGCTATCGAGACACACCCATATATGCGAAATCATTCTCAGAATGTATCAAATAATATCCATGGAAATGGATGTGGAAATATTCTTCACTAAACTACAATAACCCTACCCAGACATCAACAAACAATTCTCCCTCTAAAGGGATGAATACATCTCCTTCAATTCCTTGAAAAGTAGTAAAAAGTATAGATATATATTTAGAGAATAAGAAGGGATCATTTATTGTTCTTCAAGTGAGAGGATAAGGATGATCATGAAGTTTTACCATTATCTAAATAAACCACTCTGTTTGCATGGCTTTGCTGAAAATATCTGCAACATGATCTTTAGTAGAAATGTATTCTAGCTTGATATCTCCACCATCCACCTTTTCATTGATAAAATGATATCTGATATCAATATGCATGGATATTGAATGTTTTATAGGATTATTAGATAATAAAATGACACATTAATTATCACATAGAATCTTTAATGGTCTCTCAGTTTGAACTCTCAAATTCGATAGCTGCACTTGCATCCAAATCATCTGTGTACATTCTTGTGTGGCTACCACACACTATGCCTCACTTGTGCTCAATGATACTGAATTCTGTTTCTTACTATACCAACTAACACATCCTTCTCCCAGAAAGAAGGTTTCAACTGATTTATATCTCATGTGAGTATAATCACCAGCCCAATCAGCATATGTAAATCCCAACAACTTTATGTTTGTACTATGTTTGTATAAAATCACATAGTTCAAAGTTCTTTTCACATATAAAAAATTATTTTAGCTGCTGATAAGTGAGACTCTTTTGGATCACTTTGAAATCTAGAACATAGAGTCACTGCATAAGTTATGTCTAGCCTTGATGTTGTGAGATAATATAGGCTGCCAATGATTCTTTTGAAATATTTCTGATCAACAATATTTCTATTTTCCTCCTTTTTCCTAATTTAGTTCCAACTGAAATAGGAGTTGAAACCACTTTTTCATTTTTCATTCCATATTTTTTCTCCAATTCTCATTCATACTTCTCCTATGATAGAAATATTGAATTTTGTTTTTGTTCATCCTAATATCCCAAAAAATATGTCATTTTACCAAGCATAGACATTTCAAAGTTTCTCTTCATCTGCATAGAAAATTCTACTCAGACACATTCATTATCTCTAGAAAAGATGATGTTATACACATATATAATGACTATGAGAGTACTAGTGACCATTTATTGGACATAAATATTACTATCAACTGTACCCTTGACAACCATCATATCCCTTAGACAACCATCCAGTTTAGAGTACCAGGCTCTGGGATCCTATTTTAAACCATAAAAATCTTTTCTCAACATGCATTCCATGATTCCATACTTTTCCAGAATAAAAATTTCTGGTTGTTCGATATATACCTCTTCATCATGATATCCATTTAGAAATGTAGAGTTCACTTCCATTTGATAAACCTTATAATGCGTGTGTGAGGAAATAGTTATGAACATTCTAATGGTTTCCAGTCTTTCTACTAATGAAAAATATTATTCAAAGTCAAATCCTTTAATTTTTGAATGTCTCTTTCATACAAGTTTGGTCTATTTCTTAAAACATCCCTATTCTCATTAGCATATTTCTGAAAACACACTTCGTGCCAATAACATTTTTATTCATCATTCTTAACACAAGTTCCCATGTGAAATTCTTTTCAATCTGATAATGCTCCTCAAGCATGCCTTGTATAAATTCCTCATGATCAACTACCTCAGCCATTGTATGAGGTTCAACATGAAAAAAAACTGCACATTGATCTTCCATTATAAGTCTTCTTCTTGTTTTCACTGGATATTGAAGATTACAAATGACATTTTCTATCTCAGCGTGTTTCTTTAATTTTTTGTAGCATTTTATTTTATTTGCATCAGCTTCTTCTTTATTGGTATATAATGAATCGATGTCAACGTTGTTTTGTTTTATCCCAGAAGCTTCATTATTCTTTTGTTCTATAGTCATGTAATTTTTTTCCAAGTCTTCTAAATCACCATTCTTAGCAATATTTCATTTGATATTGTTTTCAATAATTCTGACATCACTACAATCAATCAACTTGTTCGTTCTTTTGTTCAAACATCTATATCCTTTACCATCAGGTTGGTTGTCCATAAGGATACCTTCTTTTGCATTTTCATAAAATTTTCCTCGATTAATATTCTTAATCATTATTATAAGGGGAGAATAAAAAAATATAAAGTGTTTAAATAATTTTGTTATATTGAACCACATTTCATATGTTGTTATTTATGTTTCTAGTCGGAGAAGAAATTTTTTCTGTATAAGTAATCCAGTTCCCACATATTCTCTCCAGAAAAACATCAAGATATTATCTTTTTCCAACATAGTTCTACCCATTTCAACTATGCTTATGTTTTTTATTTCACCTAATCCATTTTTTGTGGAGTATATATTGTTCTATATTGATTCTAGATTCTATGCTTGTAGAGATAGCTTTCAAAAGGATTACAAGTATACTCTTTACCACTGTCTGATTTCTCTTTCTTGATACAGATACCCATATTTTTCTCATATTGCATTCTACCTTTCTTGACATTATGGTTGCCACTGACTTGTGTTTAATAAACATGACAATATTCATTCAAGTGTAATCATCAATAAATGTTATAAAATATCAATAAACTCTTTTAGAATTTTTCTAATTATCCCACATATGTCTGTATGAATAAGTTCAAGGGGACTAATGGAATGGATATCCACTACTTTATGTGAAATTTGAGTCAATTTTCCTATCTAACATGTTCCACCAACTACATTCCTTTCTATTTTCAATTTGGGAAGCTCTCTCACAATGTCATACTTCAATATTTTTCAAATACTCTGTTGACCAAGTCGGCCATGACTTTTGTGCCATATGCCATTTTTCCATGGAAATCAAAAAAAATGAATTAATAGAATCGCCAATTTGAGATAGATTTGAAGTGGTTATTTTTCCCTGAGAGATGATTCTTACATATTTTTTATCTTTTGATGACACATGAATCCTTTTTAAAAAACACCTCATTTCTGTCATTATATAATTGGCTCACACTATGAAAATTGTGTTTTAACCCTTCAATAAATAACATGTCATTGGTTTTTAAAATTTTGGATTCAATCATAGCTTTTCCAACTCCCTTGATTTTCAGAGAACAATCATGTTCAAAGATTACAGTTCTTCCCTCTTGAGTTTCTATGTTTCTTTAGATTTTGGTATCACCAGTCATGTGTGGTGAACATCTACTTTTGAGAATCCATGACTTGGTTTTACAACTAGATTTTAAAGAAACCATGGTAAAACATGAGTTTTATTAATTTAATTTCCAAATTTCGTTTCCATTATTGATTTTGAGTTTTTTCTTTGGAAGGGTAATAATATATTTTGCAATACTATTCCCTTGTTAATCACATCTTCCACAGACTTCATTTAAGTATTCAAATTTATTCTGATTTGGCAGATTAAATGAGTTTTTCAAGAAATATTTCTTACATTGTTTTGTTCTTCAGTTCTCAGAATAGCCCCCCCTTGGTTCATGCCTCATTTCGGGTTGGTACATGTTTTACCAACACAAGTATGATTTGTTTCCAAATACTCCACAACACCAGTAGTATCCTCAAAACCATGAACTTCCCCTCTGATAAAAGCCTTATCTTGAAGATTGTTGTTGTTTTCTTTCAAGACCATGTGTTTTTCTCAGTTCTGAAGGAATAAATATTCTTCAAGAGGTTCCCTCTTCATTTTTATTAGAATAATAATTTTCACTAGCCTTTGTGCTCCTAAAATGACTCAGATTCATTTTTTCACCTGCATTGTTAGAAATAAGGTATGTATTTTGAGATTGGATGAGTGTTTAAACAACTTGCTTCTTTGATCCTATTATTTCACTAGTGTGTGATGAGTTTTCCTTGACCTTAACAGCCTTGTGTACATATTCTCAAATATTCTTCAATATATTTTTTTCTTCCAAGAATTTGGACATAATCAATGAATGTTCTTCTTCTTTAATTTGATGCATTTCTTGAAGGCCTTTTACCATCGTTTCCATTTCAGAAACCTTCAGTTTGTTCCTTTTGATTCCTTCAATATAAAAAGCTTCTTTCCTTGTGCATTCTTCTTTTTCATCAGTAATATTTTTTGTTTCTTAAGTAAAAATATCTTCTTTTTCTTAAGCTTTCAATTTTTTTTAAGAAAATATTGTAATTAATTCTTCAACATGTGTTCTATGTATTTTGGTTTATTTTCATCACCTTCACTACTAGAAGTATGAAACCCTTTTTCCACATAATTCATGAAATTAGTTTCATTTTCTTTTTGGCTGCCTAGTGAAAAATCTACATCTTTTTCATTTCTCACATAGCTTCTAATTTCTCCTAAAAAGATCTTGTTTCTTTCATTCCCCAAATTTGGTTGAATTGTTTGAGCTTATTCCCCATTTTCTCTTCACGGTTTTTCCTCATTAGTATCAAGTGTGACCAACCTTTTATTGGGACAATTTATAGCAAAGTGTCCAATGTCATTGCAATTGTAACACCTTATTGGTGTTTTTCTCTTAACCTTAAACTTTCCTTTACTGAATCTCTTTGATATACGAGAAATGATTCTTTTGTATTCGTAATTTTATCTTCATCTTCAAACTCATTTGATTTTGAAACATTATCATCATTGATTTTGTGTTTTCTTATGGGTTCAAAATCCATCTCATCTTTGATCTTCTTCTTGAAAACTAGGATCTTTCAAATTTCATATGCAATGAGAATGTTGTCTAATTCATAAAGAGAAAGATAATCTCTATCTTACAAAATCACACTTTGGGATAATATCTGTCAGGAAAACTTTTCATTATTTTTTCGACTATAGATGAATCATCCATCTTTTCTCCAAAGCACTGAATATTACTGACAATCTCATTAACTCTTGTAAAATAATCTTCAATTTTTTCTTCTTCACCCATATTGATATCTTCTAATTTTCATTCCATATTTTAAACTTGACTTCGTTGACTTTCATGTTTCCTTCATAGCTACTTTCCAATTTGTCCCAAATTTCTTTGGAATTTTTGAGTCCCATAAGCATTGTGTACACCTTTTCTGAAAGTGACATAAAAAGGGAATTTAAGGATTTTCCATTGATTTCTATATTTATTTTCTCTGTGAAATTCATAATGGCATCACCAGCAATAGGAGGGAATCGAAACGTAGCGATATGTATAACTTCATGTCCAAGAGAAAAAAGATATGGCAACATCATATTCATCCAACTATGATAATTATTTCCATCGAAAGTAGGAACACCACTATTATTAACAGAATTCGAATAGTCCATCTTCTCAAAGTAGTAGATCCTTATAGAGGGAATATTTCTTTATGCCAATTTAAATACGTAGTATAGTACAAGATCACAGAGTGTGGATGGGTGAATCATTGATCCCGTTTTAATTTCTCTTCTTTTTATGAATTTGATTATTTTTCAATTTAACTTCTATGTCTAGGTAAGGCAATGATCCACATTTTCAAATGAAGTTCTAAAGAAAAAGTGTAGAACACAGCTGTTTACAAGGTACAGTACAAAGACCTACTCTTTTTCGGGTTGGTTATTCTCCCCAAAATGGATTCATCCCTTTATTAGATAATGATTACAAATAGTAATTGGTTAAACCACCCCCCCCCCCAATTACAAGTTTGATAACCCCATCAACTTCACTTCACCTTCATCTTCTTCCAAAAACAGGTTATGCCCCACGGTTTGAATATCTTCCTTCGAATGGATTGATAGTCTTCCTTCCATTCAAGTCGATTCAAAAAACAATTATTGAATCTGTCAGTCTTTCTCAAATATTCTGATCACTATGAATGTTGAGTTGCCTCAATCAAATAAATGCTCAGGCTGAAAATAAATCATTTTGATAGAAGTCATATCCTCATATTGATGTGTTAAAGTGATGTACACAATTTATTCAAAATAATTATTATTCAAGAATGGCCTTACAAAATTTATCCGATTATGTTTCTTTGTACTCAAATTACATTACACACACAATCCTTTCTACAAATGTTCATGGGTATAAAAATGTTCATGTATGATCTTGGTTATGTATTATGCAACCCAAATATACTATGATTGGCTTCCTTCCTTATTTAGATATTCAGTATTTATTAAGACTTCTCAATGTCCACTTAGCCACAAATCAAACTCGTAGGTGGTTCTATACTACCTCTCAAGGAAACAAAAAACTATGATGGTTATTTTATTTAGGTGAGATGTTTTTTTCTGAAAGAGATAGTGTATATATACACTTGGCATCAAGGATCTGAGAAACACATGAACAAAGAAGGCTTCGTGGTTTTGGGTGTGTCAGGAAAATGAAGGAGGTACAAGGTATTGTCCTTGTATGGCTACATGATCCAGTTCTTCAAAAAAAACTCAAGAGTGCGAAAAACATGTTGAGTGTTTGCAGATGTCTTATACTTCTTATAGGGTTACCATGGAGAGGTTACCTTTCTGTACGCAAACAGATGTTGTGCCTAAGACTCTGTGTAGTGTTTGATACACTTCTCATTTGGATGTGCCTTTCTCTCAATTCTTCCAAAAACCAAATGCTTCAAGGAGTTCTTTATTTTATAGGAATGTATAGTCGATGCTCTACATTCAAATCCCTCATGATATTTTGTGGGATTCAATGCTTTGAATAGCTGATATCATCTTCTTTTAATATTTCAAATACGTGATAGAGATATGTTCAAATCCCGGTTGATTCCTTTTAAACCACGAGCTCCTTCTTTCTTGGTGATTATTATACTCATGTGCATGAGTTTTCTAATGCATTCAAATAATCTCCCAAATGCATCGAGATTCATTAAGTGTCATCACAACATTTTTTTCTTCAGCCACATAGTATCTATTAATTTCGGTGCATGCATGCCAATGAAATTTCATGCATGGGTCCGTTAAACCCTAATGATCACTGTGGGCTTGAAATGAGTTCAAATGAAGTCCAGAGTGATGAGATCTTTTTTTTGCTTGATTAATGGTTCGTGGATGGAGCTCAGGCGTCGAAAGGATGAAGACAACCTTTTTAGAGGAGATCAGACAACCATAGTTCAATCCCAAACCATGGATATCCGATGGATGACATGGATGCATGTGATCAATCGCGTGATTAATTGGAAGGTTGAGCGAGACGCGGGATGAGATGATCGACCAGGATTAGTTACGTGTTTTTAAAAATCCATACCACATCAAAACGACCCACTGTTATTGGCTTCGTTAAATAACATGCCATCTCATCCAATGCTTAGAATTCTACTTTATCCCTCTACAGTACTGCCTCGTATAGTGTTCACCCTACAGGCACACTCTTAACGCCCACTCTGCTCCTTAGGCACACTACTGGCACACAATATGCATGTGTCGCATGGGTTTACCACCATTCATGTACTTGTAAGATTATACATAGCCCGCACACCCTGCATCATGCAAATCTGGCCTTGATGGCATCCCTCTTGTGCGGTTGACCCTCTGGTCCCGCATGTTCTTGAGGTGAGGTCCTCAACTAGCCTCCATAGTTGGACCCGTATTTTTTATGTATGGACATATATAACTTGGTTAAAAACCATGTGTATAATAAAAGAATAATACATGGATAACATTTTCATTCTAATCATATCCCCTTCTCTTCTTCATCTTTAAACATAACCTTTTTTGTCCTTTTGAAATAACAACACCAAAATCATCAACATTACATTAATCCAAACTTGGATGATGCATGGAAATCATGGATGATGCATGGATCATGTCTTCATTCCTCATGAATTAATGTATAATTTATGGTCTTTAATACTTTATACAGTTAGTGACTGAAGATGGATATTTTCTTCATTCCTCGTGTAATTGAGTATTTCATGGACTTCATCAAGTATTGTAACAATGTATCACTTTAATAAAAGTCTTAGAAATTTGGACCAGTTCAAAAATTGTTAGATTTATTTATACTACATTCATCATTAATTTAATCATGTTGACATGTTATTGACAACAAATGTAGGCAATGGGCTCAAAAGATATGAATCTCAGATGATCTAGGAAAGTATTAACATTTTAAATGAAAAGGAGAAAAATATAGGGTTGAAAAATTGAATAGGATTATTTACTAAAAAATTTACATTCCAACCAACAAAGTCATCCCTATATGAGGCTTATGATAAATTTAGGGAAATAAAATAAAAGATACAAATCTTATGGGATCCATAATATAACAATAGTGTAAGTATATTTGTGCTCACCAGGTCCTAATTATTAGTAAAAATTCAGATCATTAATTCATTCTCTAAAACATGAAATTTTAATCTTGAAGATTCCATGTGAAATGTATAAAGAGATAACTACAAGGTATTCAAGAACTCTTGAAAATTTTTCTTTTACAATGAATTTCATCTTTGTTAAATGCATCACATTGATTCGTAAAATTCAACTTCCAAATAAGCCAAATCTCATATACTATGATGGAATTTCTACCTAAACCTATTTGTGATCCATGCCTAGGAGGAAATAACCCAAACAAACCAACATAGGTGTAAGATGATGGTATTATTTCCTATATCCATCTTTTAACCAAATGCAGGATGAATTTACTTGAACTAATGTATTCATGAGCCTCGATTTACTACATTTATTACAATTTTTTTCAATATACATCCTAGAAACTTTGTGATATTTTTACTTCATCAAAATTATCTAAATAACATCATGAACAAACCCAATTCTTAGTCGGGGTTTTTATGGCTTAAAAATATGAAAGTATAAAAAAAATATTTTAGAGTCTCCCAACATTCATAAGAGAAATTCACTGATGGAATTGAAAAAAAAATCCAACCTCACTAATCACCAGGAACCATGGGGTAACCAACCACACAGTGCACCTCACTACACATCGATAGAGTGGTGTATTTTATTGCATGACATGCTTCCTTTTGTGGGGTCCCCTCATGATAAAACACTCTCATGAAGTAACTAAACTCTTTCATTTGGGTGTTAATGTTTCTATGAGGCGGCCACACTACATACGCCATCTATAGGATCAAATCACCTTAGAGGTAACATTGTAGAACAACTAACCACAAGAAAACAGAGTGTTAAATTTTAAATTGGTCCTTATATGAAATCCTTTAAGTATCATCCATTACACTCCTAGTAAAACATCTATATGTACCCCAATTTTGAGAGACTAAAATATATGGAAAACCTATAAATACCCCTCTCGTCATCCCAATTATAAACATAAAGTGAAAAAATAAGGATACAGGGACATGAAATTTTATATTTGGGAAACTATATCCATTTATTACAATGGTATTTTATAGGGAAAGTCACGAAAATGGGAATTTGTAAAGGTAAAAACTCATGATTCCAATCCTATGAGATAAGATCATGAGGTCAAGCCTATAAGTCAATCCCATGAGCCACCCCACATGCAAGACACACTAGGCTAAGACTTATTAGTTTAGTTAATAAAACATATCCTATGAGGCCAACCCACAAAAAAGACCTCATGGAGGCACGTTAGTGAGTCCACCTTGTGAGGTCCAATTCATGGGACTCTCCATTGGAAAAGTTTCTCCCATATATGCAGTCAGCCTCATTTACTTGGACTTACTCAATGGGGAAATCCATTTTGAAAGACCATGGTGGACTCCATTCACCATGGTCAAAAACATGAGAAAAAAAATTTAAATACCTTTTTATAAATCACTAGACTTGCATGATCAGGGCCTAACCATAATAACCCACTTCAATAATTTATTCCCTTTGAAACACCATGAAAATTCTAAAAGAGTAACTTTTATTTGATAGAGTGTATGACACACGACACCAAGCACGTAAGGGAATATAATATCCCAAGAATATATAATATATTTTATAATTTAAATAAATTATTTATAATCAATATCTTTCAATTCATATGATACAATTTTATCATGCCACATATGCAAGAATTTGTTTCTTTAATGGCTTTTGTTATATGCAAGACTGCGTACTACAGAATAATAATATATTATTAAAATTTTATTATTTAATATAATAATATATAAACATACCGTTATGAATTTTATTAACTAAATTATCGAAATATATGGTTTAATTAAATAATTCATTGCTTAAATTTACTTATAATGTAATATAATAACAAATTTAATATAAAAATAATTTTTTTTATAGAAAACTATTCTTATAGTCACAAAGTTGTTTTACACTAAATAATGAAATAAATTATAATTAATGAATGATTTTGAGAAAAAAAAATATATATATATATATATATTATATTTTCATTAAATAGTTTTTATATTAATACAATATCTTTTTTCTGAATAAGATAAGAGAAAACACAATATTTCACATAAAAAATATTTTTATTGAGGCATTTTTAACGCCTCTTAATAGTAAACCGATATTAAATTAATATATTTAAACTTTTATAGATTAAATATGTCACAATAAACTTCATTTATAAAAAAAATATAAAAAATAGGTTAGGGTAAATTTTTGGTAATTTTTTGTGAAGTACCATTTTTAATGAATAGTAAAAATACTGAATTTTATGTCAAAAATGCATTTTCATCAAATTTAATTATAAAAATAAATTATATTTATAAATTGGTTTTAAATATTATTTAGAATATATATTTATAAATTAATACAATTAACGTAATTTTAATCAATTTCATTTAGATATTTACTATAAATACAAAGTAATATTTGAGACGTTTTTACCTTAAAAACCTACAGTATCATCCCATCTGTTATGTTAAATTTAAATTGAATACTAACCCTTATTTCATTAGAATTTAGAAAACTGGATTCATTATTTGAAATCATAATAATTTATAATTTCTATAAATTGATTATAGTTTTTTACCCAAAAATTAGTGAATGTAATAAAAATTATTCCAAATGATTAATATAAAGTTAACCTTAATAAGGTACTAAACCTTAATATTAAGGGCCCAAATGACAAAGAAACATGTCAAAGATCCATAATAATTACATATTTAGATCCTATACTCACTTTTATTGAAATTGTTTTATTATGGGAGCAATTTTTAATGTGAAAACTTGTATTGAATTCGTTTGTCAAAATATTACAAGAGTGTGACTCCTCCACTATAGAAGGGTCTCCTCTCCTTCCACATCCACACACATCTGAAAACACTTTGTCACAAACATGATATTACAAAATATATCATAAAAATCCCTCCCACAATTTTATAATTCTAATATCGAGAATAAATTAATCCATGGATGCCTTTCGTTAAAACCAAAAGGAGTTACCCGATTAAGAGGTAGCATAATTCCTTAATCTTTTTTGTTTTATTTCCATTATGCACCCCCTAAACTATCATTATTATTTATTTTGTAAAAATAAAATTATCCCCAATATACTATTATATTTTTATTCAATGGGTTTTACCAACACTTACACACACATCCATCTAATGGCTAATTAACATACTGTTTATATATAGGGAGAATGACCGTCTCACAAAATAATGATTGTTCATTTTCCTTTACAACCACCCATGGTATTAATTTTGTTTGAATCTATGTTTATATATGTTATATATGATATTTATAATTTATTTATATTTAATTAATTATTTTAGAACATATATCTTTATAATTTCTATTTTTTTATAAAAATGATGACATTGTATGTGGAAGTGTGGACTACCACCCCCTCCATGCGATGGGATTCATTCACACGATCCATCTGGTGTATGAAGTATTATTATAATTAAACATATTATACATACACAAAATATATATTATATTAATGAAATATTTACCTTATATATATATATATATCATTTTCATTGTTATCGTTTTACACACTAAAAAGTAAAAATGTCAATCATCAGTTTGTAGACTTCCGCCTCCTCGATATGATTTGATTCCCTTTACATAAAAAGAATTAAATATATAAATAGATATTATTAAATAATATTTTTAATACAATTACCATTCTTGAAAGATATATTGCTTCTTACCATCTTTCCGTAATGATCCTCGAAAAATGAGAATGTTAATAATGCGTGTGTATGTCCTACCGTTTCCATAATTATAACATTAATTCAATTTTCATAACCATATTTAAATACGATTTTAAAAGTATAATAGATTTACAAAAATGATAATTCTTTAGTTATTATTATTATTTATATTTTATATAATGACTCTTTTGACAATAGTTTACCAATAAAGTTGTTTTTGACACATAAAACGAATTTCTTCAAAACAACCTACGTAAAAATAATTGATTACGTGGTTTTATAGAATATAGTATTGAGTGAAATAAAATTAATGATAAACATAAAATTTTTAAGCAAGTATATAATTAACCTAAGTATATTATTCTTTATGTTAAACGATGTTCACTCGAAAATAAACACAAGGTAAGAGATTTCGCCTCAATTTACATTCCATGGGGACTTATTTGTTGTTATGAACAAAGTTTCATTTATATAATTTATATAATCAAATTTTACATGAAATAAAATAAATATACTTACTCTCACATTATAATAACACTCATTTAATTTTACTACTTCATGAGTATTATGATTTAATATGTTTCAAATAGGTATGGGATACTTCAGAATGTTTAAAGATTATTTTCTCAAGAATAATTTTACTTACAATTCATTTCCATTCACAGAAATTATATAACCATTGTCAAATAAAACCATTCATAATCCTATATTATTTTTATTTATGACCTTTTTGAAGTATTCGTACCATTTTCTCACTCTTTTTTAATCAAGGTGTTTAAGAATTTTATTGTAAGGAAACATGACATCATTGATCACTTTACTCAGAGGACCGGTTTCCTTCTAAAAACCATGTTTCATTAAAATATTTTAAAAAATATTTTTAAAATGATATGGCATATAAATTATTACCCTTTTGAATTTTTTCAATTTTTTCAATTGAATAATATTTTCTCTTTCCAAACAAGTAATTTTTTTATCCTTTTAACCATGAGAAAGGAAAATTCCTTTTACCTTGTACATCATTAACAGATTTACACATAGTCATTCCATAGAAGCCTTCTTTTCATGTTTAAAAGGTTAATTTTTAGTGAATATATTTTATAAATTGATTTTAAAGGGAAATGTTTTTTAAAAAGGTTTTTTAAAACAATAAGATGTTTTCTCAAGAAGGTTTTTAAAATAAATTTTTATAATATTTTCATTCATCAAAGTCAAAAACAATTTGTTTTACTCCACATGGGGTATGTTGTATTGATTCCATCCTTAATCTTCCTATGGATTGTTTATGATTGATTTTTCCAAGGATAGTATTCAGATTATCTTCCTTAATTCCTTTTGTTCCATTAAAATATTCAATTTCCCTTGATCATTGACCATTGTATTTCCCAAAATTTATTATATCATTTATTATGTAATTGATTATTACCAAAACCATGCATAACATTTTTAAACATTTTTCACATTTATTATTATCTGATTATGTGGGTAAATATCGATAAATATGTATCTCTTACATCATATATATATTTGTTATGGAACATTGTTGAATCAGTTATTCAATATATGAGGAATGTTCTAGACTGGTACGACACCAGTTGGGCCCTGTTTTAGAAATCCCTTCAATGCATTAGTACTCTAAATGGATGTTCCATTTGGATAGCCTCCATTGATGGATTTTTACCTGATATGTTGTAAACCAACCGTTGTACGATCTTGATGATAAAGGTACCATGTACCTTGGAAATATAAAATCCAATAATCAAGAAGCCCACTCATTTATTTAATGTTGTTATTCAACCATGATAATTTGGGTGGAAATATCTATGGATACATTTCATTTTTATTTAATTGATTAAATGGCATGTTTTTTATTTACACACCATTCCATATTGATTTTTCCTTATCTAGGTACTCGAATGTCATGTTATTTTAGGTATTACCTTGCTATATTTTTTGTGAACTACCTAATTTATTTTTTGATTATAGGGTATCTGTGTTTTAGTTACATACCATTCTATAATTATTATTCTCATTCATTAATTATGACTTACTCTATATGTTATCCTTACTGAGCATTTTATCCCATCCTTATTTTTTTCCTTTCCCCTGGAATCCATGAAGTAGACTGTGAAAGATGTAAACAAATATAATATATCAAATATTGTTATCCCAATAGTTTATTTATAAAAATTAATTATGTTATAATTTATGATTTAATTTTTATTTTAATACTCATGTTTTCCTTTTTTTACCAATACTAATAAACTTATCAGTCTGTCGGTATTTGATTCCATGTAATCATGCCAATGTAATTGATATCAAACACATGATATAGGATTTATAGGGTTGATTTTCTATAGTTTTTATCAATTTATGTTTAGTATCATCCTTGGGAACTATATTTAAGAGAAAATATATATAAAAACATACGGTATAATTTGAGGATGAGTTTATAAGGAAACCCTAGAATTTTGGAAAAGTATATATTATGTGGGTCTTTCTATAAATACAATTCAATAAGTATACAATAGCTGGGTGTGGTTCTGGTACAGATGTACCTATGAGTCACAACTCTGACGAAGTGTATTGGGCCTAACTCTATGTAACATTTTACATGAAAACAAGCCTTACAACACACCTGGGATGACACTCCCAGGGGATATGCTTATGAAACGTTACATTTTTTTGAAAACATATTATGAAGGATTTTAACAATGAATAAACAAGGATAAACCTAAGGAGTAATAGATTGATGATAAGGTGACATGATTTAGATATTGATTAAATGATATTATTGATAAACTCTACAATAAGGAAGAATATATGTTTAAATTTTTGGATGAAGTATTTATGAATTAGGGTTCTATTTAAACCCTTTGTTAAAAAGATATTTAGTGATTATCCATATTTCAATGATTTCCATCATAGTTATTTTAGAAATTATATTAATATGGTTTTAGGAAATAACAACCTATAATACGGGTGAAAAATAATCTTGTTTGGGAAGGACATGGGATTTGAACCCGTGATTGAAGGATAATAAGGGTTTCACACCAACCACTGACCTAGGCAATGTCCTGGTTAATTTTTCATTTTTTGTTGAACAATTTGATGAATAAATATTAATGATGAAACATTATTGTAAATTTATAGATTTACTGGTTAATTTTTTTTACCATATTAATTTTTTAAAATATTTAGAGATAAATAATTTTACTTTTCAAGGCTTTATGGGACTTTGATCCTTTAGAAACATATTTTAATACTTCATGCATCAAAATTAATTTTTGGATGAATTAGAAAACTGATCTAAGTACAATAAAATAATGATATTTTATTTATAGAATTGTATCACGTAAATTTAATTATATCATATCCCAGTATATGAATTAGAAAACATTATGAAAATGATATTGTATAAACAAAATGTTGTCATATTCCCAAAATTATTTTCAAACTGATGATTTCTAACTTATCATAGATTTATGGATTTTAGACCCTCAAATTTATAATGATAATTAACATGTATGTGATCGATTAACTTAATAAATCCCTATAAATATTTATGATATTCCTCCAAGAATGTATCTTAAGATGAAATTGATGTTCTCCTACATATATACCTAGTTATATGTTAGTCTATGTGAACATTGTAATTCTCATTCCATATTTTCTAGAGATGTTTTAGGAACACATCTACTGATATAGGGTTTTATTCATTATAAATATCAAATAATATAATGCCTTGATCTAGTTTATCTAACGATGATGCAATTTATTTAAGATGGGTAGAATGTTACACCTAGAAAACTAGGAAAAAGTACCTTGTATTTGATATCTTATGTGACACGCAACAGGAAGTGTGTAAGGGAATATGATATCCAAATTATTTATAATATATTTACTAATTTCAATATTTTTAATCTAATTTATTGCTTTTAATGCACATTATACTGAGTTAGCATGCATGATATAAAACAGTGAGTTCTTTCAATTGATTGCGTAACACACAAGATTGAGTTTTACCAAACAATAATAAATTATAAAAATATTATTATTTAATATAGTAAGATAGAAACAAGTAGTTTTTAATAGTATTAACTATATTATCAAAATATATAGTCAACAAAACCAATTCATTTGTAAGAATTAATTAGGAAGGAATACAAGAACCAATTGAATATAAAATGAATATTTTTATAGAAAACTATTCTTATGCCCACAAACGTATTTAAGAATAATAAATTAAATTATATAAAATTATTCAATGATATTAATGTTATATATATATATGTTATTCAATAAAATATTTTATATATTATTCCAATTGATTGTAAAATCATGAGATAAGAAAAAATCAAATATTTTGCATAAAATCCTATAATTTTATTAAGGCATTTTTACCACCTTTTAAGGGAGAACATATTTTAAATTAAATTTTTTGAACATTAATAGATTATATATGTAAAAATAAACTTTTTATTTTAATTATAAAAATAACAATTAGGTTAGGGTAAAATTTTCATTTTTTCTATGAAGATTCATTTTTTAAATGAATAGTGAAAATACCAAATTGTAGTTCAAATTTGTTTTTCCATTTAATTAATTTATAAGCTAAATTACATTATAATTTATTTTAATTTTTGAATAGTTCATATTTTTATCAATTAATTAAATTCAGATAATTTTAATCAATTTCATTTTGAAATTGATTATAAAAAATGACAATGTTTGGGTGTTTGTACCTTACGACCCTCGAATTGTCGTATCGCCTGCTGTATTATATTTAAATTTCATACATCCAAATATGTGATTAGAATTCCGAAAAATGGATTCCTTATTTATAATCACAATAATTTATAACTTTAAATATGTTCAACTAATTTTTTGGCCTAAAATATTAGTGAATGTAATTGAAATTAATAAAAATGATTAATATAAAACTAAGTTTAATAAAGGACTAAACCTTAATATTAAGGGAACAATGACAAAGACACAATTACAATAGACATTTTATGGCCATATTTAGAACCTATACCACTTATATCGAAATTGGTCCATTATGGGATCCACATTAAATGTCAAAAATATGAATTGAATTCCCTTGTCAAAATATTAAAAGAGTGTCACTCATCCTCTACTATAATATGGCCTCCTTCCAACCACTTCCACACGGCTCAAAAGACACATTGGATCAAATCTTCTCTACAAAAATATCTCCTCAACATCTATAACCACATTATATAATCCTTCCCATGGGCTGAATTCAATCTATATAAGCCTTTAGTTTAATCAAATAGAGTTATCTAATAAATTTGTAATTCATTCCTTATGATTTTTAGTTTTATTTCCTTTTTTCACTCACTAGACTATACTTATTGTGTTATTATATAACAAAAATAATATCCTCAAAACACTATTAGGTTTTTATTATATTATTTTGACCAATAATTTCACACACATCTAACTAGTGGGTAATAAACATGTTGTTTTTGTGTATGGTGAACTACGGCCTCACTTAATGATGATTGTTTGTTCTTCTGTTACCACAACGTGTGATCATTATGATGGAAAATATATCAATATATGTTATATATTATATTTATAATATATTTATACCTTTTAAATCCTTTTAAAACACATGTCATTATACTTTCCATTTAGTCAAAAAAATAACATCATTTGTGTATGTGTGGACTACTCCACCCTCAAAGAGATGTGATTTGTTCACACGATTCAAGGAATGTATTAAGGATGATGATAATTAAACATATTATGCATACATAAAATCTATAAGATATTAATTACATGATTAATGTTATGTAAGTATATCTATAAATATCATTTTCGTTATTATCCTTTCACACAATAAAAAGTGATAATGTCAGTTGTGGATGTGTGGACTATCACCTCCTCAAAGCAATGTGATTAATTTTACATTAAAGTAATTATAGATATAAATATATATGATTAAATAATATAGTATTAATTATATAATTATCATTATTTAATGATATATTTCTACATAAATTCATTCCATAACAATCATTGAAAACTTAGAAAGTTACTCATGCATATGTGCGGTAAACCGTCTCTATGATTGTAATGTTGATTCATTTTTTCATAACCATATTTAATGATTTATTTTAAAAGTATAATTGATGTATAAATATAACAATTATGTCCTGATTATTATCATATATATGTTACATAATAACCCCTTGACCATAGTTTACCTTCTAATGTTGTTTTTTACACATAAACCAAATAATTTGGTCAAAAAAACTAACCTAAACATAATTGTTTACGTATTCTAATATATCTTAGTAATGAGTGAAATAAAAGTGATGATAAACATGAAAAAGTTTCATAATAATGTATATAATTAACATACATTTATTATATAGTAATTTTAAGGACGTTCACCTAAAAGGAAACACAATTTAAGGGATTTCATCACAATTTACATTCCATGGAGAATTATTTGCATTTATGTACCAAGATTTTTTAAAATAGTGTATACACTACCGATTTAGAAGAAATATGATGATTATCCTTACTCTAGTGATATTATTACTTTCATTTAATTTTATTCCTTCACAAGGATTATGATTTAAAATGTTTCAATGTGGCGTGAGACACTTTGGAAATTTTAAATATTATTATCCCCAAGAATAATTTTACTAATAATTCATTTCCATTCGTAGAACTAATATAACCATTGTACAATAAATACATTAATTTTTACCTCCTCTAGTAATTCATGACAATTTTAAATTATGAGTACCATTTTTCCACTATTCGGTACTCAAGGTGTTTTAGAAACTGTTTTGAAGTAATCCTAACATTATTTATCTATTTAGTTAGAGAACCTATTTCCCCCAAAAATCCATGTCTTATTAAAACTATTTCAAAAATATTTTTAAAATGAAAAATTAATTTAATTTTTGACACTATTTTCTACTACTACTGTTTTCAATGTAATATTTTTGTCTCTTTTCGAACAAGGAAATTTTATAATCATTTTGCAATGGAAAAGGAATGTTCTCTTTACCTTATACAACATGCACAAATTTACCCATCATAATTCCTTCAAATATTCCATTGTCTATTAAAAGGTTAATTTTTAATGAAAACGTTTTCATATTTTATTTTCAATGAAAATTATTTTCCATTTTTTTTCAAAACAAAAGAATATTTTCCTGAAAAATGTTTTTAAAACATCTTATTCTATTATTTAAAATCATCTATGAAAACAACCCTTTATTTTACTCTACATAGGGTACATTTTATTAATACCAATATTAATCTTTCTATGGATGGTTAATGAATTATTTCGATGCATCGGTAGTCTAATGGGATGATTCATTTGGCTAACTACCTAAGATGGGTTTTTACCAAATATGTTGCAAAATATCTTTTGAATGGTCTTGACGGTAATAGTAACATGTAACTAAGAAACATAACATCCAATAATCAATAATTTATCCCATTTAGTTTAAATTAATTTCATTCAGGATATTTTGAATAGATATATCTATAGACACATTTAATTTTAATTTCATTGATTAAATGGCATGGGTTTTATTTTAATACCATTCCATATTGAATTGTCTTTATCTATTTACTCAAATGACATGTGCTTCCATTTATTACCATTCTATATTGTTTATGCACTTCCTTATTAGATTGATGATTGAATGATATGTGTGTTTCAGTTTTGAACCATAACATACATATTTTCATCATTTATTAATTATTTCATCCACCATATTTTACCCTTACTATGAATTTAAAATCACCCTTATTTTATTTTCCATTCCCCAGAAATACAGGAAGCATACTATAAAATATATATAGGAATATATTATACAGAATAATGTTATTATTGATCTTTATTTAGAAAAAATATTTATGTTGAAATTAGTGCATTCATTTTAAATACAATACTCAAGTTTTATCAGGTTCGCCAAGACTATTAAAATGATTAGTTCTTTGGGATTATATTCCTGGTAATCATTCCAATTTAATTGAGAGCCGACTCCGACTCCAGGCTTTCAAGGGTTGTGTCGCTACACCCTTAAAAAGGTATACTCTAATTAGTCATTCCCTATTGATAAAAAACACATGGATTCATAATATGTATTCTTATAATAATAATTGTTTTATTTGAGGCTGAAAATTTGGAACCATTCATGGCTTGGGTTTCCCACTTCATCCAACCAGACACATATATCGTTTTAGCTGGAGGAGGGACACAACCTCCATAAATGATCTAGGGGGAAAGGAATCCCACCATGTGTAAACACTAGTGATCCTTGCATGATGCAGAATCCATTCTATCTTCTATATCTCTTCCCATATCCATCAGTGGAGGGGGAATAAATTGAAGAAATATGACTCCTTTGTGTGTAAGTCCAAAATTCATACTCATTGATGGATTTATTCGCCTCATTGGGAATGGTTTCTAGAATGAGAATTCTCCAAAGTGAAAGTCCCATTTTTTATATTCATTCACCTAAGTCACTAATTTCGATCAAAATCAATGTAGACTCATGTATGTAAGTCTCACTCAAACCTCTATCATCAAATATTTCACAACACATACATAATTTAAACATTACATTAATTTGTTCTGCCAATGTCATAATCGCATGACATAAACCATTATAAAGACAACCTTTGCATATGTTGTTAAACAACATGGAATAGTCTAACTGTTTGACCTTAAATATTTCATCCAAAACTATTTGGTATTTTATTTCTATCTAGCAAGATACATTGGATTCCTCCTAAAGGGTCAAACTTATATTCATCGGCCTTCTATTTTCATCCTCATTAGGGATATTTTCCTCGTGAATCCATTTACATCCTTGATAGATGGTATATATACCCACAAAAACTCATACATCCTCTATACATTGTCAATATAACATGGGATTTCTCTTGTTTAGTATATATTCTGAATAAAACCATATCCCACCTAGAGATCCATATTCTTCTAGGAATCACAATTTTTCCTTCATTACTTGATATTCCTCATAGTGCCATTATCTATTTAGTAGACCATAATCCAACTATTTAATGATTCCATACCTCATAGTTCTATAATCCATTAGAATATAAATCCATCCACATTGTTATATAGTAATTTAAAAATCAATCCAAAAGGGACACTCATGCATAACTCCCACACCAATCGTTGTTCGGAACCTTCTTCACAAAAGTCTACTATGTGTGCCTTTAATCTACTCAGAATCAGTGATTTATGTATAAACTTTAATTCCACGATGTTACCTAGTTAACTAGCACTAAAATAAATAGGGTTTCATTCCATTCATAGAATATTTATGAAGCCCCTTTATGGGCACAATCTAAACATCAAAATAAATAATTTTTTTTAAATAGAGACAAACTCCAAAACATCCAAATTTTTCTTGATTTAAACCATTACACCACAAATTATGTTTCATTGGAAAGTAAATTGAAGATGGAGAACCAATAATAAATATAGATTTCAAAATTTATGAATTATTTAAACCCATCATCAAAATGGGGTAAATATTCCCACACTTTGGATTTAGGAAGGATTCATGAAAACATTATTAATCTATAATATAGTCATAGAGTTGGTTATAAAACCCTATAATAGGGATATATGGTCCTAAATTAATTTCTGATCTTGCAATTTATTTCCTTAAGAAACAATGGTATGAAACCTCAGTGAATTATTAACTTTGGAAATAATTTATACACCAGATGTTATTTTTATGGATTTGGGATCTGAAGGATGTTTTCATTTCCACAAATTAAATCACATGTAAACTGATAGAAAAAATACATTTACAAAACTAATTTATATTTTACATGAAACCTTTTCTTTTCTTTTTATGACAATTCTTACTCACCATACCACCAATAAAATATTTTTTCTACACCTAAATAAATGTTCCCAACCATTGAGAAATTGAATCATGGTCCAGGTAGATTTCCCTCAAATATTCCATTACTAATCATAACCATCCTTACTATATGAGATAAGAAATCATCACATACATATTCATAAATTTTAGAATATTTAATATATTTTTGCTACATATATTTAAATTCTATATCCTTAAATGAATGTTCTTAATAACTTTTTAGCTTTACACGCATTGCATATGAGAAAAGTTTCTTCTCTAAATCATCAACATAAAATTCCACCAAAAATTACTTCTTCAAGTGTAGACACATTTTGATTGTAAATGTGTTGTAATATCAATATGATTTTCGTCTCTATATCAATATCCTTCATCTAATTACAAATTCAAAACATATATTCATACCCTTTAACATGTTGGTTGAAGAAACTATTATAATTTTTACATGAACTCTTCTTCATGTCCTCAAATATATTTTGAAGAAGCTGTATAATTTTCTCCTTTACATTACTATCATCCTGTTAAATATTAAAAACATTGATAAAAAAATACTTTTGTTATTGGTAAATAAATCACCTTCATATATATATATATATATATATATATATAATTTGAAAATGTTTCTCATAATGAATTCTAGACCATATCCTCATAATTATACAATTACTTTCTTTCATTCATGATTAAAGTTCTAGTGGAATCACTTACTTCAATTCCATTGACATGTACTATATAAACATCAATAGGAAGAGTTTATTAATTTGGTATCATTATATTATTCCAAAAATTATAATTGAATCCATCAATGAAGGGAACACCTTGTCAATATACAATATTATTCTTGATTGGAATTTCTTCTAAGACACCCACCCTGAAATAAGTAATGGATTTTAAACCACATTCATCTCATATATGGATATTCTGGATCTTGTAATCAAATTTTTAAAAAAAATTATATGATTCAATAGTCACACACAATCAAATTTAAATTATGAAAATTTAATTAGCACATGCATGCATATTTTTTACTTGGTTCACCACTACTATGATGCAATAAAGGATCACGTATCAATTATATATTTATATTCAAAAATTTATATATTCTATTTTATAGTGATTATAATATTTTGGACAATATCAATATTCATAAAATGTATAAAAACCCTTCTTATATTTGTCCAAATAGTTAATAATAGTGTCATATAATAAACTTTGTAAACACATAGGTCGACCTCACAAGGATAAAAAATGTAGTCATAACACTAAAAAGTAATGGGTGTTCTCTATGATTCTATTTTATTCACTTCTATATATTCTCTAAAATTCATAATGAATAGTAAATATCAAATATTTATTATCAAAATAATTTAATCCAATCACTCTTCACTTCATAATATAATATATTCATTAAATTATACACATGATTCCATATTTTCTCACTTTATCAAAATTTTCTCAATATATATATCTCTCTCTTCTCTGTGTAATGCTTTCTTCTCCATAATAGGTTATAATATAACCAAATAATTTAGAAATTAAAATTCATTATTCATTATTAAATCAACTTAAATCTTCTTATACTTCAAATCCAACAATGTTTTCATATTCCAGTAGATATCAACCACTGATCTTCAAATAAGTAGTTAATAGACATTCCAAAAAACTAATAAACATAATTGAGAAATAAAAGACATAAAACTTATTAAATTACACTATATTAAAACAATGAAATTGAGTTAATATTATTCATATCATGATATATAAATTCCATATCTTTTTATTCCTCAAATTCTACTTCCATCCTGGTGTGACATTGAGAATTATGGAGTGATGTTAATATTTTTTTAAATGAAACTTAATTCCCATAGAATAAAATCATTCATTATTGATTGAATTTCATTTAGTGGTCCCTATAATAATGAAATTACCATTATAAAATGGAATGATCAAATTCTAAATAATATAAAACTCTATACATATTGTGATGGAACTCACCTCTTTAAAATGGGATTCACAAAATTGAAAGAACCACTAATATTTTATAATGTCTCCATGAGACATGAAAAACATGTCACAATAGGAACGACCTAAAATTTTTATCCAAATATTTTATATATGAAATATTCATGTAATTTCTAGTACAACCATGGTGTCACTAAATCTTCCTCATTATGTTTATAAAATCATTCATCTTTAAATTTTGGATAACATTTATGTGAGTCATTCTTACATGATCAAAGGGATCATCATTTTAATATCAAAAAATGAATAATTAGTTCATAAGTAATATTACATAGAATTAATGTTAATATAATGTCATAATTTATAATTGAACAAACTTATTATGATGCAAGAATGAGGATTTATTGCTTAATTGTACAAAAGTTACAAATAGTACATGTTAATATTTGGTAGTACATAAAATAAAAATAATTCTTGCACAGAATCCCACTGATATGTATACATCCTTATATATTTTTTGATTAATAATACGCAACAAAAAAAATTCCCTATGATATCATCTCATACTTTTATAAATATGTTCAAATGTACACAATAATTTTCCAATGATAAAATATACTTGAATTATATAATTTATAACCTCTAAAATTGGGATATAACTTCACAACCTACCATATTATTGCATCTTCTAAAACAACTTATTGACTTCTAATTTTCATGTACTTATAGAATAATGTTTGGAACTTCCAAATCAACTCATATTATAGACCAACTCAACTTCTGTAACAACGTCAAACTATTTAACTTAGAGTTATATAAATATTTAACTAACTTCTGGCATATGGTTCTGCATCATTAAATGATTTTCATCAATCTTCCTTCTCTGATTTTCATTAAATCAAACAAAAAACCTCCTTTTTGTGACATATAGTGTACTTGGGATCCTTGGTCCCATTTCCCTATTATACCATATATAGTGATGGTTTTAACTCATTAAAATATTTTATAAATTTCAATAAATATATCTTATTTAGAAGTGGTTATATCATCCACCACTCTATATAGAAATTTTTAGTGTCCATTTTTACCCTTACACTAAATATATTGTATTGGAGAAAACATTAGCTACATTTTAGAAAAAATCAAAATATATAATTGGATTTATAAACCACCAATAAATAAAAACAAACATAATGAATCATTTCTCATTGGAAAATATGAAAATGATGTGAAATAATCCCTGATGGGAAACTTTGTGGTGGTTGTGGGAAACATTCCTGAAATGATTTAGTGGTGATTTTAAGCATTGATAAACTAGAAAAAAACAAAGGGTATATCTTTTTATTGTGAAACCAAATAAATACAATGATATCAGCCTAAAGAATAACTAATTATAACCAATATAGAATATGAATAATTCATTTGAGTGGTCTAAAAATACATAAGTTAAAATGAAAGTGTATTTTCTTATATTTTATAAAAAATAGGGGAAGGAAAATATTTCTATGTGATAAAAGGGATACATTTAATAAATAATATATTATTTATCTTTCTTAAGCTAATGCAAGATATTAATTTATATGGATTTTTTAGAGAGTAGAAGATGGAATTAATGAGGTATCTAGAGGCTCTCTTGGTGTAAAATATCGTGAATTTTTATGTTATGAAAATTTTATGGGCTTAATTATATTTTGGAAAAGGAAATAATATCATTTTTAAATGGTATTATTCCGTAAAATATATCAATCACCATGTACTATCCCAAAAGGTACCTGATGGGTTAAGAAGATCCACCAGGCTACTTGGGCCACCACCAAGTACCTTGTCGAGGTAGACCATGTACTCGGTTATTCCCAACCCCAAGGGGTATTCCCCCTTTTCTCTCCCACTTCCCCCATAATTCACTATGAATCTATCAACTCTCCCTAAACACCAAAATGTAAATTGAAAAAAATGAAAAAACTAAAAATATGTATCTATTGAGGTTGTTCTATTTACAAAAATATCTTTTCTCATATCATGTGAAAGATGAAAACAATGAATGTATTTTTGTGGGATTGAATTTGGATCACAATATTTAAGCACTAAAACCACTACATTAAACTTATCTAAAAAATAAATGATGTTTCTATTTGACCACATGGGTCTCTTATATAGTTTATCTAGAACCTCTAATTGACATCACCACATTATTAATATTAGTGAATAATCTATTCACTCTTTTATCAAAGTTATTATAATGATATTATAAATTTTCATGAAAAAAACAATAAATGTTCTTAATTTTAATTATCATTTCCATTATAAATATTATTTATTAGATCTGAAATTCATTTCACTAACTTTATCCATATAAAATTAATACCTTATTTCGTTGAAATTAAGAATAAAAAATCATTCCTTACATAAACAAAATTTTCAATGTCCATCATATTGAATGATTTCACCACAAATCATTTAAATATTAGAGTATATCCATCAGAAAAAATATATACCATATCCGTAGATAACAATATAAAATTATAGTTTGGTTACATTTTTTTACACATATTAACTATTCCAATGAAATTCTAGAATTTATTTTTTAAAGAATCTGTTGATACTATCAATTATAATTATAAAAATTATAACATCAATTATCATAAATATCATACAAAAACTAGAAGAACAACACAAAAAACATCAAATAAAGATGGACTATTCTGATACAAATTGAGGAGGCAAAAATTTAAGATATATATATAATAATATTCACTTGAATGAGGACAATCAAATAATTAATTTACCATTTGTTTAATGAAGACACATTTTCAACCAGCATTAATTTATTAGATTTACTAACACATGATTATAAAATTATTTAAAGTGATGTGGGGAATTAAAAAAATGAAATAGATCAGCCTTAAATCCTTTATAAATATCATATTTTTTTCAAGTATCATAAATAAATGATATTGATATTTATTAGGGTACAATATATATAAACAAAATTCATTTTTTATATAGGTTTTCGAATATTTTTTGTTATGATATAGTGATTTCATAACCGTTTCCATTGAATTGAAATGGAATGTATAAGGGTAATGTTAAAATCTTCCATATAATGGTTATTATTATTACCAATAAATTCATAAGACGTAACACATGAGATAATCAAAATAACAAATGGTTATATTCTATTTTTTGTACCACATAGATTACTAAAAATATGATAGTTATTTAATACTGACTTGGTAGTGAACCAAATGATTATATAAAGAGTAAATCACTATGAGATAGTGATAAATTGAGCCTCTATGCTCCTTATTTTACAATTGATAATCAATTATATCCTTCTCCCTTTACCAGAATATTTATCATGATGTAGTAAGAATATAGGAGGATCATACCCATTCAATTGGTGACTCAAGTCATCTGGTGGATACCCCATAGAGGATGCAATCCAATGGTTTACTCTTAATTATATTCATATCCATTATGAATAAAGATTGGTGTGGTAGTGATCACTGGTGAATGGTATGCATGTGTTCTAAATTTTATAAATAGCATGGTTTTGAATTCATTACATGTTTGATTATGCGTTGAGATTTATAATTGCTTATTCTTCTTTAAAAGAGTGTTGTTTCGTCCCCATAACCCCTTATTTTGTATCAATGAATCACAATGTGTTATAACTAATGATAACAGTTTTTAAAATAAAGAAATATTATTTTTTGGATCATATTGGAAATCATAAAATGGTATAAAAAATGAACAATGGTTTGCCCAATTATATTTTATATCATAATCCATGTTGGATTCAAATTGTAGGATATTAAATATATTAATTTTATATCTAATCCAAATTATTCAGTTTTATACATACCACAACATATGATATGAGATTTTTAGACAACAATAATTCCACTCTAAGTATTAAAAACCAATAATCACATTGTATAAATGATATATTAGATATCATATGTAGTGAAACCCCAGGAACTAATGGTTTTAATATTACACAAGCCTCATAAACTAAGATATATTTTTATGTGCATGCTGATTTATTCATACATAGAGGATTTTTATGGGATGTGATTTCCAAGAATGTTATTATCAATCATAAAATAATATTGATAGTGTTGTTGTATTTAGCATGTCATAGTTTATCAAATGTAACACATAAAACATGTAAAAAAATTAATACGATAAACTATAAAAAATTTCATTTCGTGAATTTCAATTATTAATTGGATTATATAGTTTATATTCTTTTTATAAATTGTGGAAAATATATCTTCAGATACTTATGAAATTAATAAAAACATTATAAATTAATTAATTATAATGTTATTATGGTTAATTATTGAATGTTTATGAAATTGTTTTTCATAAATATAGATGATATTAATCATTAATATTAAATTCAATTTTAAATATATATGGAATAACATATAAAATGGGTTTAATTTTTTTTATGGAAATTATAAGGGTAATTGAAAAAATTTTCTTAAATTAAAAAATAAAAATTTATTATTCAGTTTATATGTAAAATCATGAATTGATTATAATTATTTAAATTTTAATTATTCAAATTAAAGGCCTTATTTTTGTAATTATTTAAACTATATGAAAAGAAGATTTCATAATTGACATGATCAAGGGTAAAATAATATAAATTGTGTGATCTTCTGAATATTTTTTATATTTTTTAAATAGTTTATATATGTATATATATATTATTTAGAATTCAGATATCATATAGTTAATTAATATTCTAAATAATGAATAATATAACATTGATTTTATTAAATATAAATATAATTTTTTTTATTGAATTCCCATAATGTAAATCCAAATTCTAAAATGTATGTGTTTGATTTATTTTGGAATTTTTTATAAATTGTGTCTCCCATATTTAAATATATGAATATTTTATTTTATTTTTTTTACTCATTAATTTATTCATAAATATAATTAATATATTAGGAATATATATATGCTTTAAATTAATGTGTTATAGTTTTTCAATAACATTCCAAAAATGCATGTTAGGAGATACATGCTTGGTATGATAATTCATTAAGTTTTGTTCTACCTAGATAGTGGATTATACTATGTTTTGAAAACAAATGAAGGAATTGATTATTGTTTAAATATATTTGGAGTAAAAATTATGATGGAATCAAGGTCTCTATTTAGTAATATGTCCTTCGTTAGAGAGACTTTCAGTCAGAATGGTCATGGTCATGGTCATGGAGGGTTAGGACTTGTCTAGAAAATAGGGGGTTAGCTATCTGTCACGTCAAGTTTACTATTGTAACATCCCAGACCAGATTATCATCGAACCGGTGGCCAGACCGATAGGTCACATGGCCTTAAGCACCTCGCCCCGTACACCAGAGGCTGCTGACTAGTAGCGAGGGTCTCAGGAGGTGATATTGGGGAGACTATACCCTCCTGTTAGAGTAACACATCGGTATTATCAAAGTAAATGATATTCAATAACGAAATCAGTAAACAATTGAAAGGAAGATGCAAAAGACATGTGATAACCATTTTATAAAGGGTGGACAAAGCCAGTTTACATGACAAAGGGATGATGAATGATACAAGATAAAAACAAGAAACAATATAAAATGATTACAAAACAACGCAAAAGAATAAATAAAAGACACTAAGGCCCCACGGGTGATCTCATGAGCATCGCAAGCTCCCTCTTGGTCCTTTTCTCTAAACTCCACAGGTACAAACAGCACAGCACACAACCTAGGTCTTGCAAGAAAAAAGGTCTACTCGGGTACCCCAGTGCAATGGCGGCCCGAGTAGGGTTTGAGTTACAAATCATAGTAGGTCGGAACCACCAGTGTCAAACCCAATCCAAACAGTGTATAATAAATTAACAGTGAGAGGGTGTGGAGAAATAAGTAAGCAGAAGTACATAAGTAAATAAAACCCGTCCAGGTTCCCAAGGGACACCATTAATTTATTCCAGCTTCGTCTTATTGCCGGTGAAGTAACCTGATCATGTCACCATATATATATAATTATAAATGCATTTAGATCATAGATGGCGTGGGGTAAGAATGCTTCTCACCCATTAATCAAGATTAGCAGGCACGAGGTAAGAATGCTTCCCGTCCCTATAGGTCAGTTGGCAAGGGGTAAGAATGCCTCCCTTCCATACAAGTATCAAGATTTGCAAGAACGAGGTAAGAATGCTTCCCATCTCTATAGGTCAACTAGTAAAGGGTAAGAATGCCTCCCTTCCATACACGTATATAGATCACATCTGGCGTGGGGTAGACATGCCTCCCACCCATACTCAAAATAAGCTGGGATGTGGTATGCATGCCTCCTATCCACAATAAGCTGGCGTGTGGTATGCATGCCTCCCACCCATAATCATTATCACAGTTGCATTAGAATGCATAAGGCAGTACCTCTTATGCATTTCAAATAGAAATACCACATTCATAATATACACATTTATCATCATTTTTATATCACAGTGCATAAGGTAGTACCTCCTATGTATTTCAAATAATCATTCCATCTAGTTACCTAAACCTGGCAGGACCATTAGTAATACTTGCATCATAGTCATTTCACTTATATTCCACCATCTCATTTAATCCATTCTAATAAATTTCATTTAATTCTCTTATCTTAAGGGAAATTAAAATTACACGTTATGCTGAAAATAGTTAGGTGCTTAGGGAAACAAGTGTCAGATCACTATGTAAAATCCATTTAGGAACCTTTTTGAAGGCCATATCAAGAAAAGCTATGCCCCAAACATGAATTCAATGTATGAGCATGGAACCAAGACAAATAGAGTAGGAAATCATGTAAGTCTACTTCTTACTTTTGACTAGAAGGCAGTGCACCTCTGATCAAAGTGTTTTATTATTAAATCATTATTTTAGTGTCCAAACAACTTCTTTTATCTTATTCCTGCAACTCATACGATTTTCACTGAAGCATTTAATCGACTAAACTTCCATAATTAAAATACTAAAACAATGAAGTATTAAACGCTTTAAATTCTTCACATTAAATTAAAGGGAAAGGAGATGGACCCTACCTCATGGTGGATTCATCCGTCCACAACGGCTCTTCGAGCTTTCTAACTAAGAGCCGTTGCTTCTCCCCCACGAGGCATATGTGATTTTACATAAAACCTATGCCTACACAGGCAAGCCTCCTATGCTCCAGCAAAGAAAAACCATTCCAAAAGCCTAACACACAAGCCGAAACATATCAGGAACACTTTAACAACCTAAGACATTAATTTAGAGGATGAAAAAACAAAAAACGGGAAAAACCCTTACCTCAGAATCAACCCGGCGGACTGAAACAATCGTGATACACCTCGCCCTCTCCGTTGGACATCATATGCACACTAACGAGGTCCTGAGGGACCTTTCACACCCCTTTAAAATAGAAGAAACAAGAATGAAATGAATCAAACCACAAACCCTAAACATGGGTGTTTGGTCGAATTGGATTAGGGTAAAGGGAAGAGGGAAAATCAAACAATAGGGATAGGGGAAGAGGGGAGTGGCCAACAATGGGGATTCAGAATAAGAATGGCCAAGAAAAAAAGAGAAACAATGGCGGAAGGAGGTGCGGCTGAGGGGGATTGTGAGTGAGGCTGACGGCTCTAAGGGGGAGGGGTTCGTGTGGGTTTTTCATGGAAGAGGGGAGAGGCTTAGTTAATTATGTTTTATTTTTTATTTTACTTTTAATTTTAAAACCAATTAAAATATCCCAAAATCCCAAACATGAGGACCGTGCACAGTTTGACCAGCACGGTTTTCCAAAACGTGTGCAAGCCGTGCGGCCTCTACTAGACACCCCAGGAATCCTACATGGGCTAGTTGAATGGTTTGGGAAACCGTGGGTAGGCTGTGTGGACTCTTATTCCTCTCTATTTTAAGCCACACGTTTTGGGCCACATGATTTAGGAAAACGTGCGCCAACCATACGCCTTCAATTTTTCTTTTTAAAACCAACCTCCTTCAAGTACGGCACACCTGAAACACCTCAAGACACTCAGGAAACTTCTTGGCCTTCGCCCAACCCCAAAAACGTTAAAACGAAGGGTTCAAACATTTAGAACCTCGTTTCGAATCCTGATTCATAAAATGACCAATTCAATAGTTTAAAAAGTTCAATTTCCCCCACTTTTTAACTCGGTTCAAAATGTGGGTCATTACAACCTTCCCACCATTTAACTTCTCATCCCTGATAAGCCATGGGGAACAAAACACACCTCACTCAACCTACAAGGGTCATGAAGCGTCGTTCAAATGATCGCATTACGTTTTGAAATTTCCCACATACCAACAAACATACACATAAGCACACGGTGATTAAGCTGTCAACACCTGAGCCAACACTCATTTTCCAACTAAAACACAAAGATGGCTTTCACCCGAGCCTGTCAGCTCAAATACACGATCACATCATTGTCTTGTCAAGCAACCAATCAATGGTACTTCCCCCCTTAGTTTTTTAACGTTAAGCGATCAAAACTCAAACCACAACTCCACCACCTTTCAAAAGGAATATCAAAATCACACTCCAAGCCTTCCAAAGACGCACCTAGAATTATTTTTGAAATGATCAAACAGTCTATTTCCCCATCGACCTCAAAACCCATGTTGATCCGGTTGTTCATAAACAACCCCAGATGACTCCAAGAAAGGAAAGAGTCAAGGAACCCAAGCTGACTATTCAAGAAGGCCTGCGGCATAGATGGATGGTGTTTTATAAGCTGAGCCACGATACAATCTCCCAAGGCATCTCGTAATTACCATGAGGAAGTTCACCGAATCTCAAACCCACCTCCTGGTGACATCTCAAAGATCAACCAAAAATGATACCATGGATTTAGCATGCAACGCCAAAAGGGAACAACCAAACGGGGGAAACAGCTTTTAAAGATTTAGCGCGGCGTAAGACAGACCCTCTCTTAGTGCATTCAGGAAGAAATCAAGATATGGGACATGCCCATCACGTAGCAGAGTGAACTAAGAGGATTCAAACAGATTCTAATTATTTATACTCGAAAACTGTAAAAGAGGACAGTCGAACAACCCCTCATCGACTCTAAAGAAGAAACTCAGCTTCACCTGCCGCACAACAATATTTTTAAACCGATCACAATTCCTTTTTCCCACACAAGGCATTCTATGATATTTCACGATTTACCACCTATGTCCTCCATGACCAACAGTGTTTCTTAAAAAAATGGTTGCATACACCACCAACCAGATCAAAATCTTTCTTGACGTGTTCCTTCTACCCAAAAATACACACTTCACTAAACCAACACGACACTTCCCACATTAAAAGAATTGGTGTCCCCAAAATAAGAAAATACTATCATCTCATAAGTGAAATAGTTCATAATGATTAAACGGATGTGTGTCACACATCCGATACCCAACCACCACGTTGAAACGCACAAGAAATCCAAAGCAACAAGACCAGCGTGTCATTCAACCAATTCTTTCAAATATCATCCTGAGCATTGGGTAACCTGATTCTCAAACACTTAGGTCACTCTACCATGGAAATGACCCATGACCATATACAGTAGCACAAGAGATTTAGCCAAACACCATTTTTCCTATACGACCATTTTCATAGCTGACAACATACCCAGTCGTCCATCACGTAAGGAGTCAAACAACCAACCAGCAACCAACCATGCCTGAGGGCGATACCTACCATGGGATAACCCCTCACAAAAGAACCATGACCACCCAGCCAAATAATGTCATCGTTGGAAACTGAATGTCCTACAAGGAAAACAGCTCCCAAACGATACCAAACCT
Source organism: Viscum album (assembly GCA_963277665.1). Taxonomy (NCBI): domain Eukaryota; kingdom Viridiplantae; phylum Streptophyta; class Magnoliopsida; order Santalales; family Viscaceae; genus Viscum; species Viscum album. The sequence continues at coordinate 1,761,350,613 of OY728129.1, forward strand.
CTAAAATCTCACCGCACAAGCAAGGCACAAAAGCTCTAAGGGCGATACCTACCATGGGCTATCCACTCACAAAGAAAAAATGTCGACTCAAGCATTTGATCAGCTGAAACAAAAGTCATCTTGCTCAAGCCTAACATTCAAGTCATTTTCCAAAAGAAAACAAATGCCCATGGAAAACACGTACGGTTCCATCTCAAGGCAATTTCAAGAAAGACTTAACTTACCCTCACACAAGGTTTCAACAGAGAAAACCACTACAGGTTCCTTTTCCAAGCCCTTTATATCTAATCACATTTATTCTTTCAATCACATTAAAGGATTCAATTCAAAAGTTCAAATAACCATTCAAAACCAAAAATCACTAAGCACTTGATCATTTTTAACAAACAACTCAAATAAAAATAGTCAAGTCTCAAAAAACTACATTTTAACCATTAAACTTTTATCAGACATCCCATATTATTCCGAAAATTTATCATAATATATTTCTTTTAAACAATTCAAATGACCGACGAGGGTCCCAACAAGCCAATTCACATCAGATCAAAACCAGAAATTTTTTACACAACTAAGTATTTCTCAAAGCAAGCTCCCATCACATACATTATGGGTTACCATTTTCCAACTCATGAAGCACACATACAGTCCATGGGTTGAAATTTGGATCCCATTAGATGAAACAAATTACATTGTAGAATTAAACATGCTTAAAGTAATCATCCAGTCATACGGGTGGCCACCAGCCAATCTATAAAGTGGCCTACACTTTTCATTTTTGAATTTGTCTCCCTTTAATCAAAACCAAACTCATTTTACAATTTGACTTTAGAAGCCCCTTTTTTCAAGAAATTCTATCACACAGGTTACCCTTTCCGAGCTATAAGGTGCCCATACACCTTACAACTGAAAATTGGATCCTGTCATAATTACAATCATTTAATTTAGTCAAAGAAACCAATTCCATATTAACTTCACCTAGTATGTTACTGAAAGAAGTAACAGAGAAACATGTTATATTACAGAAGCATGGAATAACTACCACAACACCTATCACAATAGTAGGCATCAGCTAATGCATCCTAGATGGAATGGAATAATGCATGGCTAGTGATTTCTAACAAAGTGCCTATATGATGCATGAAATTGCATACTCTCGTATCATTGAGTTGCAACAGAAATGGAACCCATAATTGCATCAACAGTATCGACAGAAACCCTGTGAATCACCCAATAGTGAAATCAAATCAACCTTAGTAATCAAAACCATCAAAATAAAAATTTACTTCGAGGAAATTTGGATTTTCTTTATACACGGGTTAGCTACTCCTGAGCATAGCTTATTACCAAATCCCATCTCCTTATTATCCCTATCTACTGTCGCTAATAGTAAAAAAACCAGAAAATAGAAACTCCTATGATACCAATTTGTAACGTCCCGACCCGGATTACCATGAAATCGGTGGCCAGACCGGTAGGTTACATGGCCTCAAGTGCATCTCCTCGTACGCCAGAGGCTACCGACTAGAAGCGAGGGTCTTGAGAGGTGATAGTGTGGAGACTATACCCTCATGTCAGAGTAACACATCGGCATTATCAGAGTAAATTAAATTAAATAACGGAAGTAGTAAACAACTGAAAGGTAGAAGCAAAATACATGTGATAACCATTTTATAAAGGGTGGCCAAAGCCAGTGTACATGTCACAGGGATGATGAATGATAAAAAATGAAAACAATAAACAATACAACATGATTATAAAACAATAAAAAAGAATAAAGGAAAGACACCAAGGCCCTATGGGAGATCTCATGATCATCCCATGACCCTGCATGGTCCTTTTCCCCTAACTCCTCATGTACAAACAAAACATCACACAACCTAGGTCCTGTAAGCAAGAAGGTCTACTCGGGTACCCCAGTGCAATGGCAGCCTAAGTAGGGTGTGAGATACAAATCCCAGTAGGTCAGTACCACCGGTGTCAAATCCAATCCCAACAGTGTATAATAATTATATATTGATCGGGTGTGGATAAATAAGTAACCAGAATTACATATGTAAATAACACTCGTCCAGGTTCCCACAGGACACGTGATGGTTATACCTACTTCGGCTCGTTTCCGATGAAGTAACCTGATCATGTCACCGTATATATATATAAAGTAGATGGCATGGGTTACGAATGGCTCCCATCCATAATCACTCATAATCATTATCACAGTTGCATTAGCATACATTAGGCAGTTCCTCTTATGAATTTCAAATAGAAATACCACATCCATAATCTACACATTCATCATCAGTTTTATATCAAAGTGCATAAGGCGGTACCTTTTATGCATTTCAAATAATCATTCCATCTAGTTGCCTAAACCTGGCAGGACGATTAGTAATACAAGAGTCATAGTCATTTCACATAGTATCCACCATCTCATTAAATATTCTAATAAAATTCCTTTAACCCCATTATCTTAAGGAAAATTACAATTACATGTTATGTCCAAACTAGTTTGGTGCATAGGGAAACAAGTGACATATCACTAAGGGAAAGCCATTTAGGAACATTTCTGAAGGCCATATCAAGAAAAGATACGCACCAAACATGATGTAAAAGTATTAACATGGAACCAAGAAAAATAGAGCAGGCAAGCATGTAAGTCTACTTCATACTTTTGTATTGAAGACACCACACCTCTGATCAAGGGGTTTTATTATTAAATTGTTAGTTTAGTGACTAAAAAATCTCATTTAAATTATTCATACAATTCAAATGATTTTCACAGAAGCATTTAATTGACTAAACTTTAATAATTAAAATACTAAAACAATGAAGTATTAAACTCTTTAAACGATTCACTTTAAATTGAAGGGAAGGGAGAGGGAACCTACCACAAGGTGGATCCATTTGTCTACTCCGGCTCTTGGTTCATTCTATCTAAGAGTCGCTGCTACTCCCCCACGAGGCATATGTGATTTCACATTCAACCTATGCCTATACAGGCAAGCCTCTTATGCTCCGGAAAAGCAAAACCATTCCTAAAGCCTAACACACAAGGAAAAACGTACCAGAATCTCTTTAACAACCAAATACATTAATTTAGAGGATGCACAAAAAATGGGCAAAACCCTTGCCTCAGAATCAACCTGTAGGACTGAAACAACCACGATCCACCTCTCCTTCTACGGCAGACATCATACGCACACCAACGAGGTCTCGAGGGACCTTTCGCAGCCCTTTACAATAGAAGAAACAAGAAAAAAATGAATCAAACCACAAACCCTAAACATGGGGGTTCGACCGAATTATATTAGGGAAAAGGGAAGAGGGAAAATCAAACAAGAAGGATAGGGGAAGAGGGGAGTGACCTACCATGGAGATTCAGAAGAAGAATGGCCTAGATCAAAGGAGAATCGAAGGGGGAAGGAGGTGCGGCTGAGGGGCCTTGCGTGTGAGGTCGGCGGCTCTAAGGGGGGTGGGTTCGTGCGGGTTCTGCGAGGAAGATGGGAGAGGCTTAATTAAATAGGTTTTAGTTTTAGTTTTTATTTTAATTTTAAAACCATTTAAAATATCCCAAAAACCCAAACAGGAGGGCCGCACATGATTTGACCCGCACGGTTTTCCAAACTGTGCGCAAGCCATGTGGCCTCTACTCGACACCCCAGGGACCCTACATGGGCTAGTCGCATGGTTCGGGAAACCATGCATAGGCCATGCAGACTCCTCATCCTCCCTATTTTAAGCTGCCCGGTTTGGGCCGCATAGTTTGGGAAACTGTGTGCCAACCATGCGCCTTTTGTTGTTCTTTTAAAAACCAAACTCATTCAAGTACGACACAACCAAAACACCTCAAGACACTCGGGAAACATCTCAGCCTTCTCCTGACCCCAAAAATATTAAAAATAAGGGTTCAAACCTTCAGAACCTCGTTCCAATGCCCGATTCTTAAAACGACTGGTTCAGTAGTTGAAAAAGTTCAATTTCCCCCACTTTTTAACCCAGTTCTAAACATGTTTCATTACAACTATTATATGTATTATTAAATTCATATGATTATAATCCATCATAATAATGGTCTTCCCATTCATTATTAATGGGATGAATTTATATGGTTATAAATATTTCTTTTCTTTTAACTTGGGTTAGTAACAAAATCATTGAGTTGTGAATGGAAGAGGAGGAGTAATGGGAGCAGGAGTGATCTCCTCAGATGATCCCCATGATCAGCAATCCCTAGATTATCCAAAATGTATCAATCTCGACTAATATACATCTATTCGCAATATTACATACCAGATTTCTCTTCCTTCATGGACCAAAGAACATGATAAAAAAGTGATGAAGGGTTTCTCTAACTTCTCTGGTTTCTAATGTGAATCATTTGTTTCTCATGATGATCATCCCTCTTAATGATTCATCAAAGAGGGTTACACAACCAATATATCAGCAAATAATGAATCAATTTCCCAATGGTCTGATTTTTGTGAGATCCTTTTTATTTCCTGAATATTATTGATGAATGGTGTATCTGACGCTTCCATCGGGGTGCACATCCGTTCATTGAGGATGCGCTGCACTGTGGTGCCCTGTGTTCCCTCTTTCCAAAGGAAAGTGGCATCCATTTCATTTTCTAGGATGTTATCTACTTGATTTAAATGGGATGATGAGTTGTTGATTCTTCCTTCCAAGGATTCTCCTCGAAACTCATCACCTAGTCCAGGTCTCCCTTACACATTAAGACATTGTTCATGAAACTCTTCTAGGTGCCATGTCTTTGTGGGTGCCTATTAATTATGATGCTTTTGTCTAGACATTCTCAAGGGTCATGTTTGGGCATCAACCTTAGGTCATGGGAGTAGCCATGTTGGACATCACTGGTGTGTGTGGATGCTGGAACACTGATGTGTCTGTGTTTCTTCCTCTTATGATATGACTTCTGGAGGTCGTAGAATCCCATGGCATCCCACATCAGGTGTGGGTAATTATATGCCATAGTAATTTATCTGAGGATTTCCTTAGCCTCCCATGTCTAACATAGGGTATTCCTCAAGATTAATATATAGCGGGGAAGAATCATACTATTCTGAACACAGACGTGAGTGGATCAAATGGGTGCATCCTCAAAAGGGAGAACCTGAGGGGTTTACTAGATTAGTTTTTTAGAATTCCCAGTGGGGGAAATCTGAGGATACTTGGGTCCCTATAGAGGGGACTATATTGTTTTCCATTAGTTGTTATTGAATTTCAGGAATGTTTCATACATACTCTATCTAAGAGAAAGGGATCAAAACCCACATAATTTACAGGATGAATCATGGAATCATGTTTTTCATTGAGGAAAACGATCAGGTGACATGTTGGGGGGTTATGTGTGGTTATAGATATGAGTACTACTAGTGGAAGTGAGAAGGTAGATGACATGATCTCACCGGGATGTGGCATCCTGGTTAAAACATGGATGGATGATGAATGGTTGAGTGAAGTGAATGAATACTAAGACTAAACTGACGTGAAGACAATGGTGATGTTGGGCTTGAACCTATTTGGGATTCCTATGTATCCCCATGGATGAGAATCAATGTCAACGTAGTTCAGTGGGGTGACGAGACTCCTGACAAGGTGACCCATGAGGATGGATGCATGGATGGGACCTGAAGGTAGTAGAACCTCTGGGTTAGGGCTTGACCTTCTAAGAACATTATTTCTCAATGGAGATACCAGGATAAAACAAGGATAAAGGTATTGAAACCTATGGAGGATTCCTACATATACATGCGGAGGGTAATACATTTACACGTTGTTCATGATGGAGAATTGAATTAGGGTGTGCACAGGGGTAATGACCTGATGACATGATAGGGGATAACATGTGGTTAGAAGCTCGGGTTGGTCTAGAACCCAGGGGGAGGACCAGATATATGGGTCCCAAAAAACAGGACTTCAATGAATTACTATACATCGAGGATTATAATAACATACCTCTGGTCATGGACTACAACAACTTACAACTTTTTTGGGGAAAAAATTGATTACCGCTGGTTGGGGTTACGACGGCCTACCGCTAGTTGGAGTTGAACCTAAGGGAGTATTCCTATGAACCCTATCCAAGAGACAGGGATCAAAATCCCCATAGTTTGAAGGTATATAGTTTAATGTCATGCTCGATGAAAAGGGGGCATACATTTTAATGTCATGAAGGATGGAGTGAACCAACATGTGGTGGTTGGGATTAATGGATGATGGGCTTGAACAATGAGAAGGCTTCCTAGATACCTTGCCCAGAAAGGGCATGGATCAAATTCCATGTAAATCATAATGGATAATATAGTTTAACATCATATGGGACGAAGGTGAACCGATGCGAAGGGGTCAGGACAAGTAGGTGTTGGGCTTGAACCTCCAGGAGGCTTTTTACATACCTTTATCAGTAATGTAATGTATCAAAGCCCACATAATTCGGAAAGGTGGTGTAACACTCCATGGAGGCCAGAGTAGTATTCCAAGTTTGGTGCTTACTATAAGCCCACATTTTTCATGATTGGTGTGAGAAACAAGTGGACACAAAGACGTGATGATCACATGGAATATGGTGTCTCACTTGGAATAGTGATGTGGCTTACACGTGATTAGCATCCCAAAGAGAAAATATTGTCTTACACTTGTTTAGTCTCCCAAGGAGATGTAGATTGGGACTTACTTCTAAATGGAGGCTCGATGGTGACAAAGCCAATAGGGAGAGGGATGTGGTAATGAAGGTCTCGGTGCCCATCTATCCACTGACCATTGTGCACTGTAGAGGAAAGGAGCAAGGATGCTACCTCCTACAAAAAAGGCTAGGGGATTAAACAAATATCATATTCCTTCCCCACAGACAGATATCCTTACAGCAATTTGGATCTCATTCCATGTTAGTAAGATATCACTCCCATGGAGACGAGTAGGCGTAGAGAATGTCCATGAGTGGGTACCCCATATATATTGCATTGGACGAGGCTATATTTTAACATCATGTGCTGGGGATGATGGTTATTGGTAGTTGAACATCCTACATATCAGATAAGGTAGGTTCACTCCATACCCCTAGGACATACATAATTGATACCCACCCACCCTAGCGGAAGGGATGGCATCCACAATGCCATGGTGAGGTGGTGTTATGGAGTGTTTCATTGAGGGGATCACATTATCATTGATATGAGAAAAAGTAATATCCCTTATCATGCCAATGTGAAGAATCATAAGGCAATGAAACATAATGGGTAGGGCCACCCAAAGTACTTTTATATAACTTCGTACAAAACTAGAGGGGCGTACGGGAGAAAGTTACACGGGATAGGCGTGTTGTACATAAGAGGTGCCTGAAGATGGTGTCCAAGAAAGTGAAATTGAAATCATTATTATGGGAAAACAAAAGGATAAGGGATTTCATGTCGAAGAAGGGGTTTGTGTGAAATAGGTGTGAAAATGAGAATTTTTGCACGAAATAAGCTGGGGTTGCACAGATAAAGGAGTCTTGCGGGTAATTGTAGGTGATTAGTGCGCAATTGGAGGAGCATTGTAAGAAAATGGCTTATCAATAAAGGAATTGGGAGAGGGTCAAGTCCTAGTGGTCCCGCCTAAAGGAGGACACCTGAGAGACCTATCATGGATAATCCTATACCTAAATTTTATATTTTTCACACAGAAGAGATGTATTATGCCCATGGGAGATGGTTCATATTCTTCAGCCATCGGAAGTGAGGGGATACACCTCTATTTATAGGTGATCGGTGGAAGAAAGGGGCATAGAATTTGGCTGGTGAGGGAAACAATACCCATCCATCAGCCGCGATGGTACTTTCTTCATGGGACTAAAAAAACCACCCTAGCCGCATAGGTTTTCACGCAGTGGAGCAGTTTTACATGAACATAATTGGTTTTTCATGCAGCATTTTGACCCATGCTGAAATAGTTCTCTAAGTCGAAATATGCCTTCAGATTTCTCATTAATACGTGCCAGAGCCCTTTGATAGATTTCAACACCAACAAATGCACCCCCCTCAGAATCTGAACTATGAGGCGGTGTGGAGGTCGGATTCTGAGGGAAACACCGAGATTCCTGGCCACATTGATGGAAGTGTGCGAAAAATGACATATGTGGAATGAAATTTCTTTCATTCACACAGAATACCCAATTCTCTCCTATAAATTCCCCCAGGGGTCCCATGGTCCGTACATGATTTCTCGCACGATAAGCCTCAGAGTTCTCGTGCACACAAATATTCCCCATCTTTTAAAAAATCCATTATTTTTTACACAAAATCCTTGAATTTGGTCTCTATTTTTCATGCACTAACCATTTTCTATGTAAAATACATGTTTTTCGTGCAACCTTTTTGTTGACATCAGGAATTTTAAAAAACATGGCTGCATATCAGAGCCACACTGGGAGATAAGCTATTTATGACACTATGAGGGCTGAGATGATTTTGAACCCAGAGGTTTATGGTTCTAAGAAATATGTATCGAATAACCAATCTCAGTTCTATATGTTGACCCAAGTGCAGAATGATTAGGTGCCATTTGACTACCAAGCGATATGGGACTCCGGTGTTTTAGAGGAGGTACCGGGGCCATGATTTGATGTCGATACACCACGGTCATGGGTGGCACACTAGGATGATCTTACATGATAAAACATTAAAAAAAATTCATCATACTAGAGAAACCAAGAACAAGGCCATTTATTTCTTGAATCCAAGGACCTGAACCATCTTGCGAAGTGAGCCGGTTGCTGAGGATTATTAGGCACATTATGGAAGTACCTTTCAACAGAGCATCAATGATGAGACAATGGGCTGGCTACAGAATTGGGACCTGAGGTCCACAGGCAATTTAACTAGTGAGTGGGCTTAGAAATATTGTGAACACTAATCATGCGAGTAGTTAGGAGCATAATTGCAGCACATTGGGATGTTTGAGGCTGTGTGGACGTCATAGTTACATTTCAACTTCTAGCAAAAACTCGTGCCTGAGTAGTTTATCCAGTGGTCCCCTGATACCAACACCTTCCATATCCACCATGTGGAGGTTGAAAATAGAATTTGAGATTTTCACTGCATTGGGGATATCCCTTTGGGAGAGCATCAGTATGATGAGTTTCATGCAATAGAGATTATCTGGGGGGACATGTCACAGACTCCCATCCTAACATGGAATATGTTAGTTCTAGCCATGGAGAGGCTGGGGGTCAAGGAAATTCTGAAATACATCCCCTATTCAATGTGGTTCATCTCTCTTCTATATAAATAATGAAATATAAAGATGTTAGAGTGAGGAAAGTAGTTTCCAACCACGACATAGAGGAGCATGAGTGAGTCATATTGGAGGATCTTAGAGATGGGGAAATATAAATAATGAAGTTTATTTGTGGATGAAATCCGAGACTCGAATGTCTAGTATGCCGAATTCATTGAAATTCTTTTGAGTGGGTGGCTATATCCATTAAGGGATACTAGGATGAATGTTTTCCCAATAACATTAGTGATGGCCGAAATCCTGACAACTAATGAAATATTTAACATGGGTCGTCCATATGATGGCCTGATTGTATGCCATTCTAAAGGGAATTTCAATAGGAGGCTCAATGGGGAGGATCATCGTCCCTTTACAAATCCTTCATGGTTGGATCGTGGCTCACTGTGGTGGGTACGATTTTCCAAATTCCATCCGTCCCCTAGGAAACGGACTAAAACCTCCTTTGTTTAATATTGTCAGGACCATTCCATTGATGCTTAATGAAGTGGGGATAAGGATCAGGATCGGTAATCATGCCAACTTTACCATTAGTTTCTTCCCCACCCTGGACATGTAGATGATATATGATGAGAAAGGATCACTTCAGAAAAGATAATACTTGCAAAGCATAAGAGTTGGGGTACTTGTGGCACAGGTTGATGGGAATATATTTTGTGAGCATATCTGTTGTCATGGTTTTTCTGAGCAGTTTGGATGCATCTGAAGGATGTCGAAGAAGGTGTATATAGATGTCCGATGAGAGAAAAAACCATTCATTCTTCGTCAAATGTGGCTGATGTTCACAAGTTATGAATCTTGGGAGGTAATTACCTTTTCCCCCACTGGAGTTGATGTTGGACTATCAACAAAGTATGTCAAACATTGGGTGACAGAATATCCTATGGGGATCCTACAAAAGCGAGTTCATAATCTCAAGGTGGCCAGTTGGAACCTATTTGGTGATAGAGAAGACAAGGTGTTGTTGGGGAGGAGAGGTCAGGAAAAAGCCGGGCAGCTGGATTAATACAGGCTCAGATATCAGCAGCGGGAATGTCACGTAGTGCAACCACACCCTTGTTATATGGGGAGAGATGGTATTTTGAAAAATCGTGTGGAGAAACTAGAGAGCTTCTTGGGAAGAATATATGGTATCTTCTTCAGCCTTATAAGGATGTAATATTCCCCGTGTTGTGGTCTTCCTAGTTGACCACACAATAGTCAATGATCCCCAAAGTCCATTGGCAAAAAATGTTGTGAGATGAGATCCAGCTTCCAGAAATTGGGCTCATTCGGATTGATGACAAGGTGAACATTCATCTTCAACATGCATATTTGACGGCTATGGATGTATATGAATGTCGTTTTGGTTTGCGTGAGGAACCACATTTTCAGGTGAACGTGATGCTTGACCAGAAGCATGATCCGAAAAGAATATCATCTGATGATGACGACGGTGATGAGGAAACAGGGTAAAGGGAATCCGAAGAAGAATAAGAAGAAACAAATAGGGGATGATAAAGAGGATATTAGAGATGAAGGGGCTCAGGGGACATCCCACTACGGGAGTCCACAGGAGAGTAGCAGGATTGTAGTACATAACTTGGAAATGGCTGAGCAACTCAAAGTATGCCTCAGTTCTCATCCTAACCATTCCTCTATTCATCATTTGTAATCACCAATCCAAATTTTATCATTTTCAAGAACATATTGGCACTGGTGGTTCAGAAGATCCATCTGTAGGGGTGAATTTGCACTGATAGAACAAGTTATAGAGCCGACCCCATTATTTAATTAACAAGTGTTGAAGGATGTCCTATGATAGTAGCTCCTGTAGTGACAGAAACTGCAAAGGTTGATGCTCTGATCTCTTGTAAGTTTCATTCCTTAAATACCTATATCCATCGTTAGAGAGCTCGAATGATTAGGGCCATCATTGTTTTTGTATAAATCATGATATTGAAGGCTCGGTAGGTCACTTAATCTAGAATCTCTCTAGAGAATCCTTTAGTGAACATACCAATCAACACAGAAAACACTTCTCAAACTGAGATGACCTAGAAACCTAGTGAGCAATGGGTTATAGACACCGGTGATATCACTGTTTGGGTGGAGTCTGAAGCTGGCCAAGGATAAATTACTGATATGGAGATGAGCGAGGAAGGTCGCCCACATATTGAAGAGCCTAACCCCATTGGAGGACCACCAATGGGAGACCCTGCTGCTGATGTTCTGGATGATTTCCCCAAATACCAACCAGCCGACCCTAAGAAGATAGATGATTCTAATTCTGAAGCATCCAAAGAGATCTTTATGATGAAACGTAGTAGGTGGAAGTGTATAGGGTGATTCCTCAAAAAAATCCAATAGCTAAATGGGTTCCCCGAAAGGGATCACTACGCCCCGTGTGGTTCCTTCTCAGCATTGGACGGGTGGATGCTCATCATATTCATATGAAAGTCTGGGATTATATGGATGATAAGATGTAGGAGAACATCCAATGGCATAATGTTGACCATTATCGAACCAAATATTTGAAAATAAAGATGTTCCTTCAATCCAAGAAAGAAGTTAAATGTCTTGAAATGAGAGAAAAGGAGCGAGCCATATTCATCACAAACCAATCCAAGACTATGGAACTATTGAAGGCCTAGCTTGTCAAATCCCAGTAACAAGAACCACAGGAAAACAGTCAAATGGCTGAGATTCAAGCTGAGTGGGAGAGAATACAGATCAAACATAACAAGCTCCACTATGTAGCTACTGACGATGATAGGGAACTCAAGGAGTAGGAAGCGGTTTTGGAGGCTACAAGCTAGAGGGTGGTAGCACTAGAGCAATCCATCAAAGGGTTTGATCCATAAGGGTCATGTTTTGGCGAAACATATAAACATAAATCCCTTTTATTATGATTCCAAACTGCGTGCACATAATATTATATTTTTTCTTGTATATTTTAATTATTGTATCTAAATCATAAATATGGATTAACCAGTAATCAATCTCTAACTCACATGGGTTATGACCGATGTGAGAAACAATGGATGGCTACAATGTTACTTCTCTTGAATGTGGTAGTTCCAACCAATCTATGGGAATCCAATCCAATATAAGATTCTAAGATGAAATAGGGAGGCCTAAATGGAGAATGAAGTTCTAAAAAAAGTTGAATTGTTGTTTTCAAAATGTGTTCTCGTGCACGAGCGGAGTAACGCCATAGGCGTTAGAAGTGATCCGAACATAGGGGAGTGGGAAGTGTGAATCACAATACCCAAAATTTGGAAAATTTTATGGATGTCAGGACAATTAAGGATAACATTTGACCATTGTAGGGTCCTGAAAAATCCACAAAGGAAATTCTACCCAAATCCCCCAAAGAATTGGGGAAAATAATCAAATAAGAGACGCAAACGGGATTGGTCCGCGAATAGGTCCCATGGAAGCTCAATATAGCCAGGCCCCATGAGGAACCCCCTCCATGAACCATTTTCGTTCGCGAAACGGAGGCGGAGAGCCTCCACGGTCACGAGGCAGAATGGGAGCCAGTCCGGTTCACCATAAAAAACCACCCCAACCGCGGACTACATCGACCGGTTCAACCCGCACCCACTGTCGTTCGCGGAATAGAGATGGAACCCTCCGCAGCCGCGGAGCACTCCCTGAGTTCTTATCATGGAGGGGGGGGGGAGAATTCAATACCCATCGCGAATCGCGGATTGACCGGGTCAGTTGTGAACCGGGTATTTGGTTATGGGACTCCACAAAAGGTGCATGTGGCCATAGATACATCCCTGTCCCCACTCAATAAAAGAAGACCAATGGGGAAAGAAAATGGAATCAGAGAACAGGAATTGGATTTGGAAGGAGATCGGTTAAACGATGGCTTTCGATTTTGCAAACAGTTAAATTTCCATCTACGAACCACAGTAGGTATATAAATTAACATGGAATTGGAAAACGCATAATAACTTGGTGAACCGCGAACTTAAAATAACAAAAACAATGGGAACCATTAACCATACCCCCTCTTTGGATGACTTTCATGTGGACCAGGGAGTTTGTGACTTTTTTCCCATCTGTCGCACCGCGTAGCACTCTCCTACGTGGGCAAAGCCCTGACTTATGATCCTCCGATCGGTGTCGCCCTTGGCCGCCGCTGTCTACCTGGAACCCTCTGTAAACCACCCTGGTTCGCAGATTGAACCAAAAGCTGATAACCACCCTGGTTCGTGGGATGCTAATCATGCCGCGAACCACCCTGGTTCGCGGGACGTCAATCAGTCTGCGGACCTCCCTGGTTCACGGACGGCTTCTCCAGCCGTGTGGCACTTCCCCACACGAAGGGAGACACCACCCATACCTCTTGCTGGCTCCCCAAATACATCAGTGTTCTCATTTCCCAAGCCAGGTAAAATCCTTCTGATCCAGCCAAGTCCTCTACAACTCTCTCATTGGTCTATTCATCAGCCCCGAGCCGAGGCCTCCACCAGAGCCACCGGATCTGCGTGGTGTAACTTTCTGGTGCATCAGTGCGCCATTTTGAGTTCACATACCCATGGTAAATAGGGGAAAATGGGTTTCTCCAACCCTTGAGTAGATTCTCGAAGCATTCCTAGGTTCACATTCCAACGGTAATGTGGAGTCTGAGCTCAGGAATCCCCTTTCTTCCCCTCTACTTGCTAAAGTCTCTTCGAGGTAGTAAAATACCCATCATAAGGAAGCCCTCATGCACTGCAAGAAAGGATATGGGCACCATAGCACCCCCTTCCCCTCTCCCACTAGGCTTTGTCACCCCGGGCATCCATCTCGGAGTAAGCCCGGACCTCATGGACTGCTCCATGCGTAAGCCCCACTCCACCTCTCAGGGATGCACCTTTTGGGACGTGATCATCTGGTCTATGCTACCTCTTGTTTCTCACACTGAGGATGACTCACTTGGGATTAGAGTGAGCATCAACCATGACATCACCCTGGGACTCCTCAAAGTGTATGACCTAATCCATCATTTTGGGCTGCCCCAGAGCGTAAGCCACAAGCCTAAAAGAACTACGGGGACATTGATCCATGCCAAAGCATGGTACGTAGGAAACCTCCATGAGGTTCAAGACCACCACTCAGTCGTTTCTTCAAGTCGAGTTCCACCATCTTCCAGCATGATGTTTAACTATGTATGCGAACTACAAGGACTTTGATCCTTGCCTCCTAGGCAGGGTACGTAGGAAGCCTCCATGAGGTTCAAGCCCACCACCCATTGGACCACCCGGTCTCTCTTCACGTCGGTTCCCCGACACCTATCCGAACTACATGGACTTTGTTCCCTTCTTTCTAATAAGGGTACATAGGAAGCCTACCTGAGGTTTAAGACCAACAACCGGTGGATCCGATCATCTCCACATCGGTTCACTGCACCACTCCTAGTGCCGCCTCAAGCGAGTTCCAACCCTTCAGGGTCATTAATCCAACGAGGGATGGTAATCCTCGGGCATAAATGATTCTGAACCCCTACTTCTAGTTGAACATTTCCCACCAAGGATAAATCTGTGCATACTATGTTAGGGAATAAACCAAAGGTTTGCAAACATACTAATATGTCTTAAATCTATAATAGAGTCCTGGAACAGACAATAATTCCCCCAAAAAAATGGTGTGATGAGACCAACTTCTCATCCTCTCAATTAATGTGAGTTCATAAGAGTCGCTCGTTAGAGCATCCGGTGAATGCCTGCCTTTGGAAAGCCGGTCCATCAATCATTGGATACGGAGCCGTTGGGAATTTTGAAGCCGAAAGACAAAACCGACGAAAAAATGGTGAACCCGATGTGAATCATTAACCAAACATGACAAGTTTAACCTAATCCCACACTATGCCCCCTAATGCTCTAAAGGAGGGCCAAGAAAGGTCATTAATTACGCATGGGATTATGAGATACTGCTTTGAAGGGTTTGCTGCTTGTATTTGCTAAAATGTTTTGCAGGTACCACTTTCAGAACTCCCTTCGATCCAATGACATCGCAAAGGATCTCACAAGCGCATGTTTCCAACAACGCAAGGATGGGACTTCCTCAACAAATGAGGACCCCGTCACCCACCCATCATCTTCAACATTGGGTTTCAGATGCGTTGATCTGAGAGTAACGCGTGAATTGTACTCTCCCAACGGTAATGGTGGCCCTACACGCCCTCCAATCCTCTAGAATTTTCCGGTCTCCTACCTAGCAGCGACCACAAAGGTGGATCCAGACAACCCCTGTTGTTGTCTCCAACCATTTCGGGAGTCTGTCCCTAGAACGGGACAATGAATACCTCCCTTATCATAGGGAGGTGGATGAGGTCGACGTTGAGGACTTCATCCCCACTGAAAGGGTGTTCCGCTCCAAGGCCCCCTCCGGCAGACATCATCATGGTGACGCCGTGACCTGACATCGTTACACCGAGGAAGATGTCCCCCCCCCCCCCCCCCCCCGAGGATTCAGGCCCATGCTCCCTGAGCTCCGGCCCCTCAAACCGCCCGACGAGGGTGGCATACGTACAATCGGCGACCGGTCATCACCCTGGTCCCTGAGGAAGAGCTCCACTGCCCAGCCACAGAGGTGTACCACGAACATGCACCTAAACCAGTTCGATCCTCCCGATCCCACCATCTAGACATAGTGTCATCGTACGATCTTGCACGCATCCCCGCCGAGCTCCGTCAAGACCATCGCTCACACAGGACGACACTGGTGAGGCAGGCACCTCTCCCTACCCAGGGTCATGAAGCCCACCAACCTGACATGGTGGTGACCCGACACCTGCAGGACCAGCTCCTGGAAGTTGCTCCTGATGCCCGCCATCTTGATATGGCAGTGATCAACAATGCCCACTACCTAGATGTGGCGGAAAAGCATAGGTGGTCACATCTCCCTGCCAATGAAAGCCACTGACTCGATACGGTGGGAAACCAATATATGCAGGTCTAGCTCCCTACGGATGCAAGTAAGGTCCACCACCCCGATGTGGCGGTAAATGGAGAGATAAACTAGTGTATCCCAATACAGGGGCAGATTCATTCACCTGCCCCAACATAGGAGAATTGTCCGTACCCACTGACCACTGGAGGACTGGAGTAGGATATTCCTACTCCGATACCGAAATGGGCCTTCATACCCGTTCCAGCCAAAGATGTCTCTTTACATATGCTGGAAATGATGGAAGAGCCGATATTTATCCCAGATCATATCTTGAAGACTTGCCAGAAGGTAAATGAATCAGCGGAAATAGCAAGGACTTGGTCCTGTGAGCCCATCTCCCCAATTGTGGCGACTCATCTAAGAGATGAGATAGCCGCCTCGGAGCAGATTTGCATCCCTGGTTCTGCCCAAGAGGATCACCGGCTATATTCTGTGATGCACGGGCAACCAGATTGAGCGGTTTCACTCATTCCAACTAGGGGACACCCGTCCATCATGGTGGATGCTCCATAGCAGGCATATATACCTGTTAAAAGTCAAGATGTTCGTTGGCGTATCCTGGCAACATCATGGGACCCAATTAGACAGGGACCCAAAGGTGAAGGCCATTGTCAACAGTAGATGGTCCCCGCTGCCCGCAAAAGAGTTCCCCGAACGTGCCAAAGGCAGCTGGAAAATAAAGAGCGGGTTCATGACTCCGCTCTGCTGGAAGTTGGGGTTCCCGACACTGCTAAGCACTCATAAAACGCTCAGAACCCTGCCCGCCCATTACAATATTATGGGAGCGGCAGTAGTAGTTGCGAAGGTCCTCCCCGCAATGTCGCTACCAGCAGCTCTGAAGGTCCTCCCCAGAGCACCCGTGGGGGCCTCCCCCACGGGCATATAATGATTGGTCATGAGAGCTTCTCTCTTGATGCGAGTCACGGAAACCCTCCACGTGACCAGAAGATCGAGCAGCAAGAAGGTCCTCCACTTGTTACGGTCCACCCTAAAGGTCCTCCCCGGGGTATACGCTACAATCACTCTCCATGTAGTGGGACCACAGATTGTGATGGTAGTCCTCGCTATCATAGTCGCAACTACAGAGGCCCTCCCCATAGTGATATCTCATCTTGACAAGAAGTTCCTCCCCTTGTCATAGCCTGCCCCAAAGGTCCTCCCTAGGGGTTACACTACAATAGAACTCCACGTATCCGTGCATCAAATCATTATGGTAGTCCTCGCCACCCTGATAACGGAGTTCCTCCCCATAGAGATGTAAAGAAATGAGAAGGACCTCCCCTCGTTGCGGTACATTTTGGAGGCCCTCCCGAGGATATATCCTGCAGATATTCTCCCTACAGTAGAATTAATAGTAGTCCTCCCCATTTCCGCAACTTTAATGGTAGTCCTCTCCACCACGGCTGCCATTGCGATGGTCCTCCCCGCAATGGCCCCAAGAAACAAGAAGCTCATCCCCTTATCGCGGCATTTCCTGAAGGTCCTCCCCAGGATGCACGTCGATCTTCATGCCATGATGGAAATCCTCACCATGATGGTAGTTGTTGAGAAGGTCCTCCTCGTAAAGACTCCACACAGTCAGAAGGTCCTTCCCTTACTGTGACATGCCTTGGATGTCCTCCCCAGGGAGTGCACTGCAAAAGTCATCTATATAGTGGAGCATCAAGCAGTAATGGTAGTCCTCGCCATTACAGCTGCCATTGCGGAGGTTCTCCCCGTGGTGACATATTATTTCAACAGGAAGGTCCTCCTCCTACCAAATCAAGCACCGAAAGGCCCTCATATGCCGAGGCACTTAGAAGGACGGGATCGAGCATGTCAGATTCCCAGCTTGTCTCTAGAGACTCCCTTCTATGATCAGGAACGGTTCTAGGGCTGCATTCATCTTTTGAACCACCTCAGAATTTCCCACAAGAAAATTCGATACCTACCGGTCCCACTGCCTCTGACTACAGTGAGCGCCTTAGTTGGGCTGACCAGGTAGAGGAATCACTGGCGGAGGAGTATGCCGATATGCTGCACCTAAGGAAATGACTGGCCAGGAATGATATACCAGTTATGTTTTGTCCCACGACCACCTCTCAGTATGACATAGCCAAAGAGTTGTCGGAAGAATGCACGCACAGCATCCGCCACAATCTATGGACGACCCTCTGCTGGTAGAAATCAAGCTTCTTTCCCTATGACGGGTATATAGATTACATTAAGACGATAGGGGACCTCCTACATCACATTGACCTAGAGGCCATTTCCTCGACACGACAACAACACCCTGAGAGGCGAAAACGGAATATGGAGGCAGCTTGCTTCCGTGCACTGCACGAACTGCGCCGCCACATCGGTGATACATCGACGGGAGTCCATGTCAGGGGATAGGGGGGACACAGAGCTCTACATTTCACTCCACTCCCCACCCAAAAGAACCCATTCGGTATGATGTCTTGCAACGTCATCACGACAAGACGACAATCGATTGGACCCCCTGCTCAGGAAAGGCAGCATACCCAACAGAGTCGGGCCTTGAGTAAGTCCCAGAAGCTTCAGGCCCAGCAAGAACGATCCATTCAAAAACTCCTGAATCAGGCCACCGAGAGCATCCAGTAGGCCTCTCGCCTAAGAGAGGCCAATTAGTGATCTTTGACTGCCTCTCCAATATGGGCTGATATACAGGTGTATTTGGCACCAGATCCGGTTCACCCTCGGATGGGAGCACACGAGATCAGGCATGTCGCGATAGTCACAGCCACTGCCAAAATATAGGGTCAACCCAAAATTGCAGGTCTGGGGGAATTTTCAACAACAAATTCCCCTGTAAGACAAATAAAATCGGGAAGAGACACAACGTCTAGGGAACGGAGCCAACCCCAGCCCTCAGGGTTGGGGGCATTATTACCCCTTCAACAACAATCTCCCCCATGAGAATCAGTATTCTCTCATCTAGGGACGATAGTCATAATAGGAGGTTCTTGTCCTATCCCATCATTTGAATCATCATCCCCTCTGAGAGGAAGGCGCACCGTAAGGTCACATCAAAGAACTCTCTGCGTCACCCTTCATCAAGAAGTCCGAGGGAAATTCCAGGTCAAGAAAAGGATGGCCATCCAATGATGTGGGAGATCCTCTTCCTATATGGAAGATGACGTCCCCTCCACCCTGAAATATGCATTCATCAATGCCATAGAGGATAACCCTGCCGGAGACACCGCAGAAAATGAAAATCCAGACGGATCGGGAGACGACGGTTCCATCCAGGCTGTGACTCACAATGAGCCCCCAGGTGTCCACACCCGGAACCGGAGGGCCACCCTAAATATGACTGCCCCTTCAGCTAATCTCCATCTGCTTACCCTGTGAGCTTCTAACAAGGATAATAATAAAAGAACATTTACCCTTAACCCATCCCATTCTCTCGATAAAAACAAACCACTCACTCTCAAAGAGAGGTTCCCTCGACATGAAGAAGAGATGAAAGAATTGATGCGGATTAATGCCAAGATTCTCCAGAAGAACCGCTTTATTGAAAGTGTGTCCCAAGAAGAGCCACATCATGCACTCACAGAAAGTGCACCTCAAAGGCTAAGGCTTTCCCCGGTAAACGAAGCACGATCAGGGCTCCTACCCAATGAGGCCCCTAGTTCATCCAGCTACCTAAACGTGGATGATGAATACCAGGATTTCCCTCCACTTAGGAGGCCACCGGAGCAAGTACGACCAAACCCTATGAGGGTACACCGAATGGAATATTCACCCTTGGTGCCGGCAAATCTGGATCCTCGGGCAATGCCTCGGGCTACGCCTGCCCAGGACCAGGCACAATAGGATTTAAACTAGGGACTCACTAACACCATCAAGGAACTAACAGCTCGATTGGAAGTGATGGAAGGTCTACACACTCCGATATAGATAGAGCGGAAGCCCTACCTAGATTGGGTGACTAACACACCACCTCCACCAAATTTTGGGAGCCCTGTATACCCCATCATCAATGGATCAGGCGATCTAGATCAGCATTTGATATACTACCCATCCTATTGCGACCCTATGATAGGGAGTCCAGAATAACAACAAGCAGTGAAACTCAAATGCTTCGTACAGACCTTGTAAGGATCCTCCTTCGTATGGTACACGAGTCTACCGGCCCAGTCTATAAAGACCTGAGAGGACCTCTGACAACAATTCCTGTTCCACTTCAGCTCAAAGTTACCTAAAACAACGGTCAGCAATCTCATGAACTGCAAGTTGAGGGAGAACGAGAGGGTCTCATATTTCATTGACAGATGGAATGTTCTAACATATTCTCTAAACAGAACAATGCCTCAAGATGAGATGATATCCATGTGCATTGATAAAATTAGAGATGAGCTGCGAACACCGCTCATACCGGTGGAGTGCACCACTGGCTTCCTCCATCTCTGGGCCATTGCCCAGAAATTTGAGGACTCCCTGAAGTGGACTAATTCAAAGTCCCGAATAGCCTCGCAGGCTCCTGCGAAAAGAGCCCCTTGAGCTGAAGTGTCCACTGTCACACTCAAACCGCCCCCTATGCCCGCTTCGCCGCTCAGGCCTCCACCAAATCGTCAAGGGCCCCCTACATATCAGTGGCCGCCCCCACATAAACCGGATGATCAGCGAGGACCGAAGCGGAACCATTTTGAGGAAGGAAGACAAAACGTATACTCATTCTGAGACGATAAATTCCATGGCTACTTCATTGCCGCCATGAACTGCAACTTGCTCCACCTCCCGGAGCCACGGAAACCTGATGAAGTGGCCGCGATGATAGGCCAGATTACTGCCCCTACCATCAGATGTTGGGGTAAAGTATCTGAGAATGCTTCGTCTTTAATGACCTCCTACAGAGGATGGTATATTCTAGACAAGTCGAGCTAGGACCACCCCCAGCAAATCTGGCATGTATCTCTACCACTGACTCCGAATAAGAGGAGGGGTGGCAGAAAGTCACCAGCAATCAGGGGCAGAAATTTGAAAACTAGATGACTCGGAAGACTATCAACCAGGCCCAGGGCATACTCTGACCTCAACTACAATAGCCGGTGTTGCCACCAATAGCCCCTAGATCCGCAGAGCCAACAACATCGGTCTCACAACCCTCCACAAGCCGGTCATCTGGACGATGTCGAAGTAGGAAACAATCACAAGAGGAGAAGTCCGCGATGGGACCAAAGTTAGTCCTGACCTTGATAGACTTTATTCCCTAGAATTTGGCACCACGGGCACTGACCCACTAAACGAAACCATCAGAGACAACTAGCCATGTTGACCTGTCAGTGGATGAAGAGCCAATTTTTGGTTCTATCAACGTCATTCATCTCATGCAATCATTCCCTGCTGAAGGGTATGATTACGAACACGAGTTCCTTGCACAAGGAACTAGGAGGAGGAACCAAAGAGGTAGGGGACACCAGGGGAGGCACAGCCGCGGCCAAAACCAACCCTATGGTTTGACCCCAACCCAAAATATCAATATTGCGGAATCCTATGGGATATCCCTTCAACAGACTCAGCAGGAGAGGGAATGCCCCTCCACTTCCACAAGTGGCCACTCTGCCCCTGTTGTTATGCGATACCCACCAAAGGAGGAACAAGTTTCTGGTCACCTAGTGCACACAAACAGACCAGCCGGGCCAAGTACTCAAAACACGGGAACAGCATCAACATTCATCCCTGCGGCCGGTCCCTCCTCGTCAATTGCTCCAGCTCCCAAATCACCCACTAAGACTCCCCCACAAATGGAGAAGCGTCGACCACTGGAGCAAAAATACGACATCCTTAAGAAGTTGGCGGCAGTACTAGCCAAGTTGTCAATCCTGGATGCCCTTGGTTTGTTAGCTGACCTTAGGGAGGTGCTTGTCGAAGCCTTGATCAGCCCCCAAGAGTTTCAAGCTGAGGTAGCTGCTGCTGAGATTTATGGAATGGAGACTGGCCTGACTGAATGCAACGCGGTGATTTCCTTCACTGATAAGGAAAAGACGCCATCATGCAAGGACACATCAGACCACTATATGTGTTAGGCACGCTGAATGGTATTGAGATTCAAAAATTATTTATAGACAATGGCTCTGGAGTTAACCTCCTTCCCCTATGGAACTCCGTAAGTTGGGCTACAATGAGGATGATCTAATTCCCTCGGCCACAACTTTGTTGGGTTACAACAAGAGTGAGCAGAAAACAATGGGGCATATTAAGATAAAGAACCATTTTGGTTACCTAGTAGCGTACACAGAATTCCTGGTGGTCCGGCAGAGCAAAACATTCAATGCCCTACTAGGAAGGCCATGGCTCCACAAGCACATAGTCGTTCCTTAATCCTACCACCAGTGTATCAAGTACTGTGTCAATGGACAAATTGGGATGTTGCATGCTGTCAAGGCCCTTTTCAAGCTCTATAAGTCACATTGCATCGACATCATGTTCTATTAGCAAATGAAAAAGAAGACTTTAGTCGATGGTGTCAACTGGATCCCCGCTCCAAATGGCCTAGAAATGATTCTTGACGACCCCCTCAGGTGGCTTGGCAGACCTTATGTCCTACCCATCAACCACATGGAAGGTAGGAGTTCATGTACGGACACACATTCGAATGTCTTCATGAATTCAGCTACAACGGCCGAGTGTGACAATGTGGGAACATTCACTGACCCTCAAACGGGGGATGAAAACATGAGCAAGGGCACCCATGACACCTCACCTCCGGACATCCAAGAGCTCGTGTCAGAATCTCTCTCCTCGTCGGACAAAGAAGATGAGGATTTACAAGAAGAAGAGGGGAAGATCTGAGGGATACACCTCCCGAATTTGTGGAAGTTATCTCCACCATTGTGAATGAACTCAGGGAAATAAACCTGGGTACCGAGGAAGACCTGAGGCCCACTCTCATTAGCACGGCCATGTCTCCTGAGGAACATGAGTTATATACCTCATTACTAAGGAAACATCGGGATGTCTTCGCCTGGAATTACAAGGAAATGCCAGGACTCGATCCTGAGGTAGCGACGCATAACCTGGATCTTTCAGGAGACCCCAGCGCTACAAACAGGCCGCTATAAGGACACACCCCTCACATGCTACCAAGATAGAGGTTAAAGATGATGAGATCATTAAACCAGGCTTCATCGGGGAGTTCCAATAACCCATTTGGTTTTCCAACATCAACCCTGTCAAAAAAAAGAATGGGAAAATCGGCATATGCATTGAATTCAGAGACCTTAATCGGCATTGTCCGAAAAATGACTTCCCGGTTCCAATCACCGAGTTGTTAATTGATGCAACGGCTGGGTATGAGGCTCTATCCTTCATGGAAGAATATTCTGGATATAATAAAATCAGGATGGATCGAGAATAAAAATAAGACACTACCTTAGGGGACCCTCAAGGGGTATTCTATTACAGGGTCATGCCATTTGGTCTCAAGAATGCTGGTGCCATGTATCAGCGTGCCATGCATCAGATCTTTAAGTTGTTCTTGGGGAAATTCGTTGAATGTTACGTGGATGACCTAGTGGTCAAGTCCAAACAGCACTCAGATCACCTGTCAGACCTTGAGACCATCTTCAACAAGCTCTGACAGCATAGCTTGAAGATGAACCCCTTTAAATGTGCCTTTGGGGTTACCTCAGGGAAATTCCTTGGCTTCATCATATGCCATCGTGGCATCGAAGTCAACCCTAAGAATAAAAGGGCTATCCTGAGCCTACCACCACCTCAAAATACCACTTATTTGAGGGGATTATAAGGGTACCTAGCATATATTAGGCGGTTCATAGCCAACCTGGTAGGAAAATGTTTTCCTTTCACCAGGTTAATGAAGAAGGGGGTCACGTACCAATGGATGGATGACTGCCAAGAGGCATTCAACAACTTGAATAAGTACCTCTTAAGCCCACCGGTTCTCATGCCCCCAGTCAATGGAAGGCCTCTCATTCTATATGTGATGGCCCTAGAACGGTCATTGGGGGCCTTCCTCACACAGAAGAACGATGTCGGCCGTGAAAAAAGTTTCTATTACCTCATTCGAACCATGATTGATCCTGCGAATTGATACTCAAATATTGAAAAGCGTTGTCTGGCCTTGGTCTTTGCGGTTCAAAATATAAGACATTATCGGAAACATCATGAAGTCCATTTGACCTCGCAGAGTAACCCGCTCAAGTACATTCTTAGTCACCTGATGCTAACTGGTTGCTTATCTTGATGGGCGGTCATCCTGCAACAGTTCGACATCCGGTTCGTGACTCAAAAATCCATCAAGGGCCAGGCATTATCAGACCTTCTGGTAGAGCACCCTTCAACATGAACCACTGCACCGTACGCTAAACTACCTGATGAAGATATCTTCTTGGTCCAAGAGGAGTTCCCAGCATGGGAAATTTACTTTGATGGCACGTCCAGAAGCCCCACTGAGAAGAGGACTGAGGATCCCAGATTCAACAAAGTGGGTCTGGGGATAATACTCATGTCCCCAGAAAAGGCTGTTTTCCGTATTCCTTCCTCCTGTCAAAGGGATGTACAAACAATGAAGCGAAATATCAAGCTCTCATTACAGGCCTGGATCTCGCACTTTAGACACAAGTACAACACCTTAAGGTAAAAGGTGACTCGGAGCTGGTCATCAAGAAAGTCAATGGTGACTATACCATTAAAAAGGAGGATATAATCCCCCTATTTGACCATTTTAGAGGGATAATGGCTGAGTTCTCCATAGAATGAAAATTGACTTATATTTGCCGATCCCAGAATGCTCAGGCTGATGCATTAGCCAACGCGGCCACATCCCTAGCCGACATAGACTGGGATCAAAAAGCCATCAGTATTTCTCACCATCGAATGGTATTGCCATTTATTCAAGCTAAGACAGAAGAAATCCACGAAGTTAGTCCTGTCCCTGAGCCATATGCTCCTGCCACCGGCTAGATGATCCCCATCGTGAACTAACATCAACAAGGAGAGCTTCCATCAAACAGGGCTGAACGAGAGAAAATACGGAGAAGGGCAATAAATTTAGTCCTATATAGCGGTGCGGGTCAGTAAGAGGTCCTCCACAAACGAGGCATCAATGGAGTTCTCCTCAGATGCATTGATAGAGAGGAAAACACTGCCGTAATGACTGAAGTACATGCGGGAGCGTGTGGATCACATCAACAGGGGACTAAGCTTTCCCATCATGTTCGAAGGCTTGGGTACTACTGGCCTACAGTGGCATGATACTGCGATCATTTTACCACAAAATTCCACTCATGCCAGATTCACGCCAACTTCATACACCAGCCCCTGGAGTTACTTCATCAAGCTAAGTACTCCCGGCCATTTTCCATCTTGGGGATGGACGTCGTGGGACCATATCCTCCTGCCATGGCCAAACAGCTGAAGTATATCCTCAAGGCAACTGACTTCTTTTCGAAATGGGTAGAAGCCATACCCATCAAGGAAGTCGGGGAAAGAAATATTATCATATTTGTGAAGACCAATATCATCACCAGATTTGGTGTCCCTCATACTATACTAACGGACAACGACACCAATTTATGCTCTGCTGAGTTGGAAAAGCTATACCACGAGTATGGTATCAAGGCTAACCACTCATCCCGCTACCATGCAGCGGCCAACGGACAAATAGAAGCTTTCAACAAGACCATGTCCAACATCCTATAGAAAATGGTGGACAAAGACAATAATTCATGGCTGAATAAACACCTCCATGCATTGTGGGATTATCAAACCACAATCCGCACCTCTACTCGGTCTACCTCGTACACATTGGTGTACGGCACAGAGGTGGTCCTGCCCATTGAACTCCAACTTCCCTCACTCCGTATTGCCATTTGTGATCAATTATCAAATGATTAGCAGTCATAAAAGTGGCTACATGAATTGAAACATCTAGATGAGAAGCGACTGCAGACTCTGCACCACCTGGAAGTATACCAGAACCGGATCGCATGAGCCTTCAAAAAAAAAAGGTTCGCCTCCGATATTTCTTTGAAGGAGAATTTGTGTTGGTCCTCTGGACCCCAATGATACCCAAAAAGAATCCTCCAAAGCTGGAGCCCAAGTGGGAGGGACCATATGTTGTACACAAGGTCTACTCCAACAGAGCATATACCTTAATCTCCAGGGATGAACAATTTACAACCGCTCCTACGAATGCAAGATTCCTAAAGAACTATTTCACATAGAGACCAAGTGTATTCACGTCCTCACCATATGATGTTAAACTGCATGGAGTTCGTTTTTACCGCATGATGATAAACTGCACGGATGAAGGACAAAATGAGATGTACTCATCGTCTGAGCTGCATGACGTTAAACTGCCAAGCACCCGACGGTCCAAACTCGATAACCTTAAACTAAGAGAATTATGTCCTCACCGCATGACATTAAACTACACATACAAAGTGATTTAAAAATCCCTTCTTCCCCTGTGTATGGACCAGAAATGCACAGTGTAATGCCCCGACCCTAGTTACTCAGAGTCGGTGCATTATTAAATAACATTAGCATGATCACAAGAAAGATCAAATCTCGAAATACTGATTGGTTTAGTAACCTTGGAAACACTAGATATATTCATAAGTCTTACATTACATCATAAAATGAAAAACTACAACAACAACATATTGTCTCCATAATCCACACCCATATCCCCACATAATATCACTGTAGGTCATTCATAATTTACTTCTTCACTTCCTGGGAAAAATAAAACATAGAAAAGGGGTGAGCTCAAATGCCCAATAAGGATAAAAATATAGCGGAAACTTTCATAAATAAGAATAAACATTTAAGGCAATGTATAACTAAAACAAAATCCTTTTAAACTTGAACTTCAACATAGTATGGCAAAAGTAAAATGAAATAATTCCATTTACTTGTTCACATGGATATTCTACTAATCGAATAATCACATGAAATATCAATAACCACTTTCATAATGTTGGAATGCATAATGCCAGACTATCATAACCACATAGCCAAGGCCTCGTGCCAAGACTACAAATAAGATTTTGCCAAGGCCTTGTGCCAAGACACTAGTTTGTCTCATGAGACCTACCGATGCATCGAGGAGCTATAGCGGGCTCCACCCATCACTTATTAAGTCCAATGCATTCCTCATATGAACAGGTTTAAACATAACATAAACATTCGTATTAAAACTAGCATACGAAATGTTAATAATTTCACCATAAACTATGAATGGTATAAAAATAGCACATCCACAGTCAAACATATCACAAAACCTTCAATACAATATAGAAGTTTTGTATCATAATAAATCAACTTCAAATAAGTGTAAAATCCATCAAAGGATGTTGACATAGATTAAATCAAAACTATTTGATAGAAATATCTCCTTTTTTTGAAATCATTTAAAAGTCACACATTTATAAAGGAAGTAATTAAAAAGATATTTTTGAATCAAAGTGTCCCGTACCACTTTGAAACTTTTGAAAGGAATTAACATTTTTAAAAACATTCATGTCCATATAAATAAATCCTTAAAAACCATTTTGAATACATGGAAATTAGTTAAAAATATTTAGAAAGATAAATCTTTAAAACATTTAAAATTCTGATTTTGATAAAGAGTACCCTTCTAAAATTCATAAAATATTCATTTTGAAATCATTTAAAAGTCACATAATTATAAAATAAAACATTTATTTTGAAAATATCCTTGTAAGCTTGTAAGGGAAGCTTTGACGATTTTATAACGGCAGTAAATAGCCGCACCTGCCGTATAAGTTTAAAAAAAACATTCTTACCTTAAATTTGTCGAAAGGTAAAAAGTGCCTTGTTTTGAAAACGATGGAAATATTCCTTTAAAAACACATAAGGGTATAAATGAATTTAACCCATATTCTTTTTAAATAGTAAAAATGTTTTGAAATACATTTCGAAGAAACATGGATGCGGATGATAAAGAAATCCCAGTAGATTATTACGTATAAACAACCTCGAATAATGAAGAGATTGCGAAATAACCCTTACCTTGTACTTTTCATTGGTTGGGGTAGTTTATCCTCCTGTATAATGGTGAAATAATTGTTATTAAATTATACAAGAATCATATACATTAATATGATATCATATATGATCTTTTAACATTGATTTGTTAATAATATCTTAGTATTATCGTTTTTTCGGGTGTTAACTTACTCGTTTTCTTTTTTATGTTTTGTTACGTAAGCCATGTTTGTAATGGATAGGTTGTATATTATTCATATCCATAATGATATCAAGTCCTTAGATACTATTATTAATCATAAAACGAGAGTTATACTTGAATGGATGCGATGGAGAATGAATCTCATCGCGTTCGTGGAGACGGTAGTCCGTACGTACGCACGAGCGACAATATCATTCTTTTGATATCAAAATAATATATAAATGGTTGTTATATCATATATAAAGAATCATTAACATGTTATATTTATTATTTACATGAGTTACATATCATTATTATAACCATCCAAATATTAATATATTGAATAACAATTACACCACGACGTGGAGACGGTAAGCCGTACGTACGCACGTATGGTGACATGTTATTCAAAGGGTGGATAGAATACTGAATATGGTTGTACCATATTTATAATAACATAATAGTATATATATGATACTGGAGTTATTATTTTAGAATGGTATCAACAAAGGAAGAAGAAGTGGAAGAAGAAAGGAACTTGGAAAAGGGTGGTGAAATCATTACCTCTTCTTCGGGTTCTTTCTTTTGATTTGATCAAAAGGGCTGCTTAGGTTGGCTTTCTGATCAAACTAAGGCCTCTAGGTTTTAGTGAGGGATGTTGGGAGAGTATTTGTGCAGAGTTCGGCCGAACCTAAAGGCTTTGAAGGTGTTAATAAATGAGAAGGAGGAGTGCCCTTTTATAAGAGGGGTGAGGGGTACCTTTGGAAAAGCAAGAAATATTAATTTATAATAAATTTATATTCGGTTTCTAATGGATCCAAAGTTGATTATTCAAAGGCTAAGGTGGGGATAGGTCGAAAACCATTCATCCAATAGAATTTAGACAGGTTTGTGTACTTATATTAACCTTATCTTTAAGTATTAACTCTAAGTTAATTAGTTTCACTTTTACAATGTCTCTTTGTATTTTTATATAATATTGTTAATAAACTTACTATATACATCCAAGCGACCCCCAAGTGGTCCATTAATTATGGAACTATAATGATATAAGTCTCTTGGCCGAACCTTATATTTTTAGGAATTTAATATCAATTAATAATATAATATTTGTTTTAAGAACTCTTTTATGTCAATTTTGACACTATTCAATAGTTGATTTTTGTGAAACTGATAACAGATTGATTACTTCGAAAAAAGTCAATTAAATCAATCCTAATATATCATATTATCCTAAAAAATTATTTTATTTCATTAAAAGTTTCATATTATATTTATTTGGGTATTCATAATATCAATTATTTTGATTTTTCACTATTATAGTAATTACTGCATCATCATTGTGTCATAAATAAATTAAATTATTTAATGTCTAAAATTTATAAATAAAATTTCATTATGTATGAAATCGTATTATCTTTCTAATGAATATTTACAATCGAATTTATCTTATGTATAACCCTTTATTAAAAATGTTTTAGTAAATAAACTTTGATTTTAACTTTTTTAACTCTTCTTTGAATTAAATAATAATAAATGTCCTAATCTAATCCAAGTGGACCTAAATGATAATATTTTATTCCTAAGGATGTTTTTGTTCGAGATACACTTGTCCAATAGAATTAGGACATGTTTTAGGGTAATACTAATATAATATTTACCCTTAATTACCCTATTTACTTTTAACCGTGGTAAATAAAAGTAAAAAAGTTACTATTCACCAAAAATTATTTTCATCTCATTGAACCACATTTTACTTCTTGAAATTAACTGTGTGTCTCGGATTTTCGAAATTCCAATCACAGAAGCGGTAAAATTAAGTTTTATGAAAAATTTAGTTTTTTAACTACCACTTAGTAGTTTCACTATTCATCAAAAATTGAAGTTTTTCAGAACAATGCCAAAATTTTACCCTAAGCTATAATTGAAATTCCAAATTCAGAAATGATGTCTATTTTACAAAATTCCAAACATATAATTTGCATTAATTAATTTTATAATTAATTCCCGCTGTCACAAAAAATAGCGTGTTTTTAAGAAACAATATATATCAAAAGATTGACAATTGTTTAGGTCCAATTTCAAAGTGAAATTAATTCTAATGAACACCATTGGATAAAATGGTAAAAAAATATTCTAATTATACTTTAAAACCACTCAAATTTGTAATTTATAAATATTAATTATTTTGATTAAAAAAGTTTTTTTTAATTAAAATTTATTAATTTTCACTATTCATCAAAATATGAAAGTTATCCAAAAAGTACCAAAATTTCACCTTAGGATAAATTCGATACTCAGAATCCAAAAATGAAGTCCATTTTGAAATATAAAATATATATAGTTTCAAAAAGTAGGTATTACTATTCATAACGGCTAGTTTGATTGGTTGTGGTGTGTGTTAGAACTCGAAGTTGCGTACAACACACGCTACTGTATCATTCAAAGGAAAGCGTACCGTGGAAGCTTGGGATGTTTCATTTTAAATTTTTGATGTCCCCATTTAGTCAAAAAGTTTAAAATATTGTATTTAAAAAGGGTTCACTATTAAAATTTGGTAAAAGTGCAATACTGAAAATGAATTTGTTCTTACATTATGTCTATGAAACTCATAATATGGATTCTAAAATTATAAGGATTATATATAGTTTAAAATTTAGTTAATACTATTCATAACCTCTTTTGAACGGCTTGTTTGGTAATTCATGGTGTGCTTGAACTCGGTGTTGCGTGTAGTGCAAGTTATTGAATTATTTTGAAGAAATAACACACTATGAAATCTTGGGGTGTTACATTCTCCCCTCCTTCAATAAATTGCGTCCTCGCAATTTGAAATTGTTCTTCAAAAATAAAAGGTTGAAAATAAAAAATATCTTTGTGGGAAAACCCACATCGGAAATTGGGTTACTAAAATTTAGCCTTAAAATGAGGAAAAGAGAAATGAAAGGGTCACCACCAAATTATGATCTCGATTAGGAGAACATTGGTGGAAATTAGAGACATATAATTGGAGGAAAAACGTAAATATTTATAGGTAGTGATTGAGGTCATCAATCACAAACAAAGTTTAAAATTGAGGTCCTTAAGTTCATCAATCTATGATGATTTAAAATACCATCGATTCAACAAATAATAAGGTATTAGGATAACACATTTTTTACATTTCAAAATATCTTAGTTGAAATCCCACATCAAAAAATGAATTAATGTGGCCTCTATTTAAAATAAAGAGTGGAAAGTATGAAAATTACCGAAAATAACACATAATAGGGTTCCATGTAGGAAAATATGGATATGGAAGAGAAATATAACCATCAATTATCTGATGGAGAGTGGTAGAGAACATGGCTAGGAAAAGGCCAACAATCCCAAAGCCATAAATTAGTGATGATTTAAGGCACCATCTAGGACAACATTTTTGTTCTAAGTTCCTTTTCTTAATGTTGAGGAATTTATTAATGAGATTGGCTAAGATCATAAGGAGATATACTTACTTTATAATTAGAGTTTTATCTATTAATAAATTTCTACCAAAAACTCATCTTTCACTCTAAAAGATAATAGAACTTAAAAAAATTCTATTTATACTATTCATACAGGGTTCCAAAATAATCAAATTTATAATTCATCTACCAGATCTTTTAAAAAAAACTACATTATTTAATCCAGGACATCTCGTGGGCCAGTGCTAGGTGATACACCCTTGTCGCCCTTCGGTTGCGGGTTCAAGTCTCGCGGCCTTGCCGGACGTGACGGGTTGCCGCCCGACCTCCTGGTTGTCCTTTTATGGCAATCCAAAATAATCCAAACTAGAACTGTCCAAAATACATCTATCCAAACTCACAGTCCAAAATTTATAAGGAAGTTAAACATAATGTATATCTATTTTACCCCGTAATAGCATACGAATACCTTCATCATGTATTCTTTTAATACACTGAAACATCCTGAATTACCGTATTCCTTATTGATTACATTCATGCTCCCTTATTCCATATAGAATGCTGGATACACTTCATCAATCCAAAAATGTTTTCAACCCCAACAATGATGGAATATACAAATCATTAATCAACTTCAAGGTAGTCAATAATATCCAATATAATTTATCCAAATAAATCATGTATTATTCCAAAATCACTACCCCGGTATCAGAACTATATTATGGTTTATCATTCTATCAACCATATATTTTCTAAAAATTTATCCTGCTATTTAGTCACTTTTCTTTGTTCCACACAATCTCAAGTCCTTAATGAAATAGTACTGTAGTACAATCCTAATATACTCCATAATTATTATAACAAGTACATTGTTGATACAACACTCAAATGACATAATCAACATAAGAACTCTAATCATTCCTCTTCATCTGTGGTAGTATCATAACTTTATTATTATCCAGTAGCATCATTTGCGGCATAGTCTGATGACTAGGACATAGGTTCGCGTAGTATCCAAACTCCTTGGAAATGAAGCATTGTACATTTGAAACCATTTTCTTACCCTTGCAGTCACGTACTTTTGTCCTTTTCCTCCACACTTATAAAAAACACCCATTCCTTTCAGGAAAGTTCCAGGGTGTTTCTTCCCACAGTTATCACATATGGGAACATTCATCTTTTTCCTCTTACTTTTATCCATCTTTCTCTCTTCCATCCTTTTCTTCTCTTGCTTCCCGTCAAATCCAAAGGACTCAGTAAACTCTTTACTTATCTTATCAACACATGATATTATTTCTTCATATGATGATAATATATGCGAGACTATTTCTCTTATAAATTCTGTCTTAAGACCATGAAATATATTATCCTTCTTTCTCTTTGTATCATCTGCATTGCTGGAGTTCTCATTCCTTCTACTATGCACCATTTCTAAACAATGGCATACACTAGATAAGTTTATGAATAACAATACCTAATCCCAAACATGTAAAACACATAACATAAATTAAATAGTTTATGGATATAATCCATAATCATAAAAATGTCTCCTTTGAGGAAGTATATACTCATAAACCCTTCATAATGATTTGTAAAGAAAATGAGAGTTATCCTAAGCATATCCCCCGGGAGTGTCGTAACCAAGAGTGCAGCAAGGCCCGTTGTCGTGCACCAGTTCCCGTTCGAGTCTATCTCAAAGCGGTGTTTTAGGGTTTTACCCCTAGGTATATTTGTGCCAGAGCCGCCTCTACCTGCTCGTATCCAGACAGGGATGTATTGCTCGGAAAACTCACAAAATCTCTACAATACCATAATTCTAGGAAGTTCTTCTATACTAATCCTCAAGGCCCATCTTAGGTCTATGTTCTCTAGTCAGAGTTTACCTAAATCTAGTTTCCAAGGTTTGTACTAAACTTCCTCTGATACCAACTGTAACGCCCCGACCCTCGTTACTCAGAGTCGGTGCATTATTACATAACATTGGCATGATCACAAGAAAGATCAAATCTCGAATGACCGATTAGTTTAGTAGCCTTGGAGACACTAGATATATTCATAAGTCTTACATTACATCATAAAATGAAAAACTACTAAAACAACATATTGTCTCCATAATCCACACTCATATCCCCACATAATATCCCTACAGGTCATTCATAATTTACTTCTTCACTTCCTGGGAAAAATAAAACATAGAAAAGGGGTGAGCTCAAATGCCCAGTAAGGATAACAATATAGCGGAAACTTTCATAAATAAGAATAAACATTTAAGGCAATGTATAACTAAAACAAAAGCCTTTTAAACTTGAACTTCAACATAGTATGGCAAAAGTAAAATGAAATAATGTCATTTACTTGTTCACATGGATATTCTACTAATCAAATAATCACATGCAATATCAATAACCACTTTCATAATGTTGGAATGCATAATGCCAGACTATCATAACCACATAGCCAAGGCCTCGTGCCAAAACTACAAATAATATTTTTCCAAGGCCTTGTGCCAAGACACTAGTTTGTCTCATGAGACCTACCGATGCATCGAGGAGCTATAGCGGGCTCCACCCGTCACTTATTAAGTCCAATGCATTCCTCATATGAACAGGTTTAAACATAACATAAACATTCGTATTAAAACTAGCATACGAAATGTCAATAATTTCACCATAAACTATGAATGGTATAAAAATAGCACATCCACAGTCAAACATATCACAAAACCTTCAATACAATATAGAAGTTCTGTATCATAATAAATCAACTTAAAATAAGCGTAAAATCCATCAAAGGATGTTGACATAGATGAAATCAAAACTATTTGGGAGAAATATCTCCTTTTTTTGAAATCATTTAAAAGTCACACATTTATAAAGGAAGTAATTAAAAAGATATTTTTGAATCAATGTGTCCCATACCACTTTGAAACTTTTGAAAGGAATTAACATTTTTAAAAACATTCATGTCCATATAAATAAATCCTTAAAAACCATTTTGAAGGCATGGACATTAATTAAAAAGATTTAGAAAGATAAATCTTTAAAACATTTAAAATTCTGATTTTGATAAACAGTACTTTTCTGAAATTCTTAAAATATTCATTTTGAAATCATTTAAAAGTAACATAATTATAAAATAAAACATTTACTTTGAAAATATCCTTGTAAGATTGTAAGGGAAGCTTTTACTATTTTATTACGGCGGTAAATAGCCGCACCCGCCGTATAAGTTTAAAAAAAACATTCTTACCTTAAATTTGTCGAAAGGTAAAAAGGGCCTTGTTTGGAAAATGATGGAAATATTCCTTTAAAAACACATAATGGTATAAATGACTTTAACCCATATTCTTTGTAAATAGTATAAATGTTTTGAAATACATTTCGAAGAAACATGGATGTGGATGATAAAGAAATCCCAGTAGATTATTACGTATAAACAACCTCGAATAATGAAGAGATTGCGAAATAACCCTTACCATGTACTTTTCCTTGGTTGGGGTAGTTTAACCTACTGTATAATGGTGAAATAATTTTTATTAAATTATAAAAGAATCATATACATTAATATGATATCATATATGATCTTTTAACATTGATTTGTTAATAATATCTTAGTATTATCGTTTTTTTCGGGTGTTAACTTACTCGTTTTCTTTTATATGTTTTGTTACGTAAGCCATGTTTGTAATGGATAGGTTGTATATTATTCATATCCAGAATGATATCAAGTCCTTAGATACTATTATTAGTCATAAAATGAGAATTATACTTGAATGGATACGATGGAGAATGAATCTCATAGCGTTCGTGGAGACGGTAGTCCGTACGTACGCACGAGCGACAATATCATTCTTTTGATATCAAAATAATATATAAATGGTTGTTATATAATATATAAAGAATCATTAACATGTTATATTAATTATTTACATGAGTTACATATCATTATTATACCCATCCAAATAATAATATATTGAATAACAATTACACCACGACGTGGAGACGGTAAGCCGTACGTACGCACGTATGGTGACATGTTATTCAAAGGGTGGATAGAATACTGAATATCGTTGTACCATATTTATAATAACATCATAGTATATATATGATACTGGAGTTATTATTTTAGAATGGTAACGACAAAGGAAGAAGAAGTGGAAGAAGAAAGGAACTTGGAAAAGGGTGGTGAAATCATTACATCTTCTTCGGGTTCTTCCATTTGATTTGATCAAAAGGGCTCCTTAGGTTGGCTTTCTGATCAAACTAAGGCCTCTAGGTTGTAGTGACGGATGTTGGGAGAGTATTTGGGCAGAGTTTGATAGACCCAAAAGGCGGTGAAGGTGTGAATAAATGATAAGGAGGAGTGCCCTTTTATAAGAGGGGTGATGGGTACCTTTGGAAAAGATAGAAATATTAATTTATAATAAATTCATATTCGGTTTCTAATGGATCCAAAGTTGATTATTCAAAGGATAAGGTGGGGATAGGTCGAGAACCATTCATCCAACAGAATTTAGACAGGTTTGGGTACTTATATTAACCTTATCTTTAAGTATTAACTCTAAGTTAATTAGTATCACTTTTACAATGTCTCTTTGTATTTTTATATAATATGGTTAATAAACTTACTATATACATCCAAGAGACCCCCAAGTGGTCCATTAATGATGGACCTATCATGATATAAGTCTCTTGGCCGAACCTTATATTTTTATGAATTTAATATCAATTAATAATATAATATTTGTTTTAAGAACTTTTTTATGTCAATTTTGACACTATTCAATAGTTGATTTTTGTGAAACTCATAACAGATTGATTACTTCGAACAAAGCCAATTAAATTAATCCTAATATATCATATTATCCTAGAAAATTAGGTTATTTCATTAGAAGTTTCATATTATATTTATTTGGGTATTTATAATATCAATTAGTTTGATTTTTCAATATTATAGTAATTACTGCATCATCATTGTGTCATAAATAAATTAAATTATTTAATGTCTAAAAAGTATAAATAAAATTTAATTATGTATGAAATCGTATTATCTTTCTAATGAATATTTACAATCGAATTTATCTTATGTATAACCCTATATTAAAAATGTTTTAGTAAATAAACTTTGATTTTAACTTTTTTAACTCTTCTTTGAATTAAATAATAATAAATGTCCTAATCTTATCCACGTGGACCTAAATGAAAATATTTTATTCCTAAGGTTGTTTTTGGTTGAGATACACTTGTCCAATAGAATTAGGACATGTTTTATGGTAATATTAATATAATTTTTACCCTTAATTACCCTATTTACTTTTAACCGTGGTAAATAAAAGTAAAAAGTTACTATTCACCAAAAATTATTTTCATCTCATTGAACCACATTTTACTTCTTTATATTAACTGTGTCTCTCGGATTTTCTAAATTCCAATCACAGAAGTGATAAAATTATGTTTTATGAAAAATTCAGTTTTTTAACTACCACTTAGTAGTTTCACTATTCATCAAAAATTGAAGTTTTTCAGAACAATGCCAAAATTTCACCCTAAGCTATAATTGATATTCCGAATTCAAAAATGATGTCTATTTTACAAAATTCCAAACATATAAGTTGCATTAATTAATTTTATAATTAATTCCCGCTGTCACAACAAATAGCGTGTTTTTAAGAAACAATATATATCAAAAGATTGACAATTTTTTAGGTCCAATTTCAAAGTGAAATTAATTCTAATGAACACCATTGGATAAAATGGTAAAAATATATTCTAATTATACATTAAAACCACTCAAATTCATAATTTATCACTATTAATTATTTTGATTAAAAAAGTTTTTTTAATTAAAATTTAGTAATTTTCACTATTCATCAAAATATGAATGTTATCCGAAAAGTACCAAAATTTCACCTTAGGATAAATTCGATACTCCGAATCCAAAAATGAAGTCCATTTTGAAATATAAAATATATATAATTTCAAAAAGTAGGTATTACTATTCATAACGGCTAGTTTGATTGGTTGTGGTGTGTGTTAGAACTTGAAGTTGCGTACAACACACGCTACTGTATCATTCAAAGGAAAGCGTACCGTGGAAGATTGGGATGTTTCATTTTAAATTTTTTATGTCCCCATTTAGTCAAAAAGTTTAGAATATTGTATTTAAAAAGGGTTCACTATTAAAAGTTGGTAAAAGTGCTATACTGAAAATGAATTTGTTCTTACATTATGTCTAAGAAACTCATAATATGGATTCTAAAATTATAAGGATTATATAAAGTTTAAAATTTAGTTAATACTATTCATAACCTCTTTTGAATGGCTTGTTTGGTAAGTCATGGTGCGCTTTAACTCGGTGTTGTGTGTAGTTGAAGTTATTTAATTATTTTGAAGAAATAACACACTATGAAATCTTGGGGTGTTACACACAGGGTGTATCATCTTTCAGAGAACTAATTGAGGCTTGATTCCTGCCCACGCAGGATACGTAGTGATGCCATAATTTCACACCCTAGCCCAGCCACCTCAAAAAGAAAAAGAAAAATCCCCATTCCCCCGTGTACGGACCAAACTTGCACGGGGTGTCTTCAAATCCTCACCACATGATTTTAAACTGCATTGTCACGAACCAGACCTGGTCTCCATCCAACCTGGTGCCTGACCCGGTCCGCGGCAAGACCCGAAGGGCGTTCCCGATCCCCACGGGCTGGCACAAGTGCCCGGGTATCAAAAATAAACTTG
The DNA here is from genome assembly GCA_963277665.1 of Viscum album. Lineage (NCBI taxonomy): Eukaryota > Viridiplantae > Streptophyta > Magnoliopsida > Santalales > Viscaceae > Viscum > Viscum album. The sequence goes on from OY728129.1 coordinate 1,761,389,177, forward strand.
GGAACGATTTACCCGGATGAATAAGTATAAAACAGACAACACGCTAATTAAATTGAAACTAAAAACTGACAACCAAATAGAACCTTATACCAAGTTCAGATTTAATGTTTACAACTTGAACCAAAAACCCAAAAGAGACTACATCAAAGGAAACCAAAACTCCAACACAAACCACTGTGCGACATGAGGAGTCACATTCCCAAGACACCGTCATCAAACCAACACGATGATGCCACTGACGACCCGAACCATCAATGCTAAGCTCGATGCCTCAACCTGGAAGGAAAAAGAAACAGAATCTACATACACCCAAAGATGTATGTAGGGTGTGAGCTAAAAGCCCAGTAAGATGTCACCGAGAAAAGGTTCCACGCACAATTATTAAATGAAAAATACATTTGCAACTTTAGTTAAAGAAATGTACTAAAATCTTGAACAACTTTAGAGAAAACAGGTTTAGAGAAAATAGTTTTAAAAAGGAACAACTTAAATTAAAACACACACACACACACTTACTTTTAAAATTACCAAAGTGTCACACCGATGCGCGTAAAGTAACCAATGAGCACTAATATTGGAAAGGCCGCATGGGTACCAGCTAGCTTGGGTCTCTAGATCTCCTTGTCTCGGTGAAACGTGGCTTAGAAGGCCACGACACTCAGAAAACGTGGCTTAGAAGGCCACGACCCTCAGAAAACGTGGCTTAGGAGACCACGACCCTCAGAATAACATATGTTTAGTTAGTGTTGCAATCGTCAATCCTGCTAGTGAAATCGGGTCGAGTCACCTCCAGAACACTAGCCCACTAGTCTAGTCTACCCTCCTAGCTACCCGGGCTTCCCGCTTGTGCTCAAGTAGTTCAAAGTTCAATTCTTATGTCATAATCACATACTCAAACCAAACAAGACATTACGCATGCCAAAACAACCATTTTTCACACACAAAGGCAATTTGAAATAAGATGCACACTAAAAATATCTCAAAGAAAAATCTGCATCAGTTACACAACAAATTAGAACAATTGCACAGTCAAAGAAATCACTTTCATTATCAAACACGCCACTAACGGAATTGATTAACAAATTTTCACACACATCGCATGACTTTAAACACCGAAAATATTCACACAATTTAACCAAAGTAAATTTTCACTCCTAATAACTATTTAATAAAACAACCCAAACTTTTCAAAATAAATTTTTGAGAGAAAACCAATGTTTTACACACTAGACCGACCCAAACCCCCCTCACACAACCAAACGCACACACGCCACCTCAGGAACTCAATTTGCATCGCACATTCGATTAATGAAACCACACACATAGTAAAAAAAGGGTATTACAACAGTTAAATAACCCACCAGGAAAACATGTCAAGCCATTTAAAATTACGCTACATGACTAAAATGCCAAAAATCCATTCAAATGATCATTTTAGACATAATGCATACCGACACAACACCAAAACACCAACTGCAACCCTTGTACATCCTAACAAATAATCCGCACATATTATAACACACTAGTGAATAGTCCAGCATGGGTTTTCACAGCAACAACGTACTCATCTCATCAAAACGCACTAATAAAGGCATTAAGACATAGTAAATCTTAAGTAAAATTCAAATCACCAAACTAAGGAATTAATAAGCTAACCGCACAACTAAAAAGGATCACTAACAATTAACTAGAAATAAGACTTCAGCAAAAAGAAGACACATGGTATAAACAGGCTACTGTGAAAAAATCAACTGCAAATCAAACCTCAGAGAAAACCAATCTCGCACGACACAAATTAATTAAATAAAACTCTAAATTAATTAAACTTGCAAATTAATTAATCAATTAATAATTAAACATGGAACCACCTACCTGGAATGTAGCAGACTTTGCAAATTGGCGCGCAAGGATCATTTCACCTCAATCGCACAAAAAAGGGGCCTAATAAAACCCTTAAACAAAGCACTGCAACAAATGCATCCAAGATGAACCAATCACACAACAACAAAATCAAACTGAACCCTAAAATCAATTCATTGAACCAAAACATCAAAATCAAACCAATTACAACACCAAATTTAATCCAATAAACTCTCAAAGAAATAAAATCAACTAAATGAAGAAAAACAAACCTGCAACGAGGGAGTGGGAGACTAATCGGAGCTTAAAGGAAACTGCCTGAGATGTGCCGCACCGAAAAAAATTCATCCGGAAGGGAGATGCGGTGTGGGTCATTGTGCTCCGAGGAAGTGGAGAGGCACGGGTTCGAAGTTGGGGCGCGGCGCGGTTTGGCTGGCCGAGGAGGGAGGGCGAAGTGGCGTGGCTGTCCGGAGGTGGAAGAGGAGCGCGGTACGTCTTGGGGGTTTCCCGAGTGGTCCGCCGAGAGGGAGGCGAAGCAAGGGAGGATGTGCGCTTGAGAGGAGGCCGACGTTGCTGGTCCGGCGAGAGCAATGGAGGAGGACGGGTGTCGCCAGAAAGTTCAGCCGAGAGGGAGGCGGCTAGGTGAGGGTGCTGCGCGGCTCGGTTTTGCAGGCAGGGGGGTGTCGTTGCGGCTGGCGAAGGCGGCACGAGGCGAGCCGGAAGAAGGCAAGGTAGGGCGATGCCGGTCTGGGAGAGGAGATGTGTTCTGGCGAGGAAGATGAGGGAGAAGGGGGGGAAAAACAGCGGCGCTAGGGTTTCCAGGGGAAGAGAGGCCCGCGCTAAATAGAGGGGAGGGGTGGTCTGCGCGATGGGAGAGGAGAGAAAGAAAGGGAGAGGAAAAAAAAGAAAAATAAATAAAACCGGAAAATAAAGAAAAAGAGAAAAGATAAAGAGAAAAAAAATAAGGAAATAAAAATAAAAATAAGGATAAATTTATATCCTAATAAATTATAACAAATTTTAATATTATTAAGAAAACGAAAATAATAAAATCAACCACAAAAATAACATTGCTTATTGAGAACGGACACCATGCATGGTCGCGCGTAGGGTCGCACGCACGGTCACGTGCACGGTTACGCGCACAGTCGCATGCCCGAAAAAGAAACCAAAATAATAGAAACGATCAGGTTAAAATATTAGCTGAAATAATAATAATAATAATAATAATAATAATAATAATAAATAAATAAATAATAAAACCAACCAAAATAATAACATCATTATTAATTTATGTTGGACACCGCGCACGAGACCGTGCGCGGTCGTGTGTGTGGGCGCGTTCGCGCGCCTAGTTGCGATTATGGTCGAGCACTTGTAAAAGATCTCAAATTCCTTTTTAAAATTGAATCGGTTCAAATTGCAACTCAAAAGAACGACTTAAAATAATTAAATTAAAAGAAGTGTCAGTCGGGTTGTGACAATTCTCCCTACCATGACACTTTCTGCCCCCAGAAAGTCTCAAAATACTTGACCAACCCAAATATTCCAAGCAAGACCGTGAAGATACCTAAAATAAAAACTCAACCACTCGAAGACCGGGCATTTGAAACACCATGACCTGAAACTCCAAAAATCTCCAAAACAGAATCACTAAGCAGAAAAGCCAACAACAAGGAATTCACCTACAAACACCACTATAACAAGGAACACCCCGACCCCCAACTTAGGGATCACCGGGGCCGCTTGAGATCTCCAAAAACACTCGGCCAACGAACCACTATCCGAGCTAACCAATTAGCATGGTCGAGATCAGGCGGAGCACAAGCAAAGGGTTGATCCACCAGGTGCACTTTGTAAACAGAGTATTCCACAAGCTTTTCCTATGGTGGTCTCCCCACCATATTAGGATTGTTGTCAAACACTGGTTCTTCACACCAAAGCAACTCACAACTCACACAACCACTAGCACAAGCTTGACCCTCAAAGTTCCCTATGTTTAACCAACACCAGAGAGGACATCGGCGAGACCCGCATAGGGTCTCCCCACCATTTTAAAAAAATTCTTAACACCACGAATCCCGCGCGAGCATTCCTAGTTTACTTTAAGTGGTACTGAATGAACCCTTCATCGTGAACCCACCACACGAGCCGACTTGTACTGATTATTCCTATAGTGGACAAAACTCCGCCAAATGAGATAGCTTTGATAGCAGAAACCCCTAACTAGTAGGCGAACCAGACAAGCGCACGACAATTACACAAGACAGAAGCATCTCTGGAACAAGTTTAATTTCAATCCATAATCAACCACAAGAAGGTTCACGCAACACACCCACTAGCTTTACAGGAATACATATTTTTCAGAACCTCTTTAAGGCCTAAGAGGAACTCCCATAAAATAATACCATGACAAGTAGACAAGGGCTCCAAGCCCCTCACAAAAAGAATGATGCCTTCGGAGAGGGTATCACAATAGGGAAATTTATGTTGTCCTCGTCCCGACATTGCGGACTAAATTCGGACCTAGCACGTCCCACATTTGACGAGTTATGACTGCGCGCAAGCTTCACCCTGAGACCTATGGCTGGGGCACTGATGTCTGAAGCATCTCCAGCCTCGTAGTCACAAGCTGACCACTTCTAACTGGAACTTCCTCCCCTGGAAAAGAAGCCTGCATACTTCTCCTCGTGTCTCGCGCGGCCACTCTATTAACATACCAACATAGAATTGCAGCGAACGACCTAGAGTGTCTAACTGACCACACTAGAGATAGGGGATTGAGCGGTCTGTCAAACGCGCGACACAAACTGACGAGAGGGGCACTCCAAGAACAAGTCCCTTTGGTTCACACTCTTCATCGGATGAAGAACATTCATTTACCACAGTATAGATGGGACCAATAACTATTACGAGCTTTAAACTAATCGTTCCACACAACCTATGGGGAACAAGAAATTAGCTCATCAGAAAGGTCAACATACCTCCTTCACCCTTTGTTGACTGGTCAAACACCTACGAGATCAACCACTTTCCTTCGCCTTCACTTAGGTACAACCGTTGAATGATACTAGCCTTGAGGGTTGCTCACGACATCGCTATTCGCAACGAAAACGGAACTATCACAGTTTGCCGGTTTAGTCTCGCTCCTCCAAACATACTCGAGACAACTTACGCATACACAACATCTAGAGTTCCTCCAAAACCAGAGACACTTCCAACTTTCCCAAAACACTCAACGACATCCAACTGTCATCGACGTCTATGAACAGTCGACACCACCGAGCATAACCTAACTCTGCCACTCCACTGAGGGTCACGGGCGGGCCCAGAACTGAGAGAGACCTGCTGGAACCCATGGAACGTTTCTGGGGGGTATATCCCAAACAAGAAACATGAAACAACCTTCCACAAATCCAAACACATCACAATACAAACATCAACATTCCATAAAAAAAATCCAATAATCCCAATTTCAAACATCAATTCATTTTCAAAGAAAGACACTCAATTGAAGAACCAAGCACTGCACAACAAGACCAAAAGCTATTTTAAAAATCTATCTTTACTCTAAAAGCAATGTCATTTTTTTCCATTTCCAAATCCAGTTGAGCAAGAAAACCCATTCAAGAAAAAGGACCACTTTCTAGGAAACAAGAAGCAACCTTAGAGATCAATCAACCACCAATGATATTCCATAGTGCCTCGCAAGTATGTATTTTTATGCCACTCAGGCACCCATCCACAAGATCCACCAACTATGCATTAATCAAGTCCACATGCACATGCGAGCACCCATAGGAATACCACTGGAAAGAAACAAGGTTACTCCGCTTTCAAAACAAAACATTCTCAATATCTGAAAATACCTTTTTTTTCAAACCATTTCAAAATTCAAGAGATATTTTAAAAATGCTTTTCATTTAAAAAAAATAACTCACTTCAATTTCAAATAACCTAGAACGTTCTTTTATAAAATCAACTTCAACAAATCAACGCCAAATTCCAGAAACAAGGTCCAAGAGAAACACACCCCAAAATAAAATAAGAGCAGTAGCAAAGTCCGCTTCCCTTTTTGAAGGAAAACAATTTTACGCCAATTCCCAAAACTGAAGCAAGACATCACAAGCATTAAAGCACCTGGGCGGAGGACTAGTGGTCGTGTCTAACCCGGCTACATGGTTTAGCAGACCATGCCCTAGGCAAGCACCAACCACTAAGAGTGTCGAACCGTACTCTCAGGCATCACATGGGTCACTACTCCATGTGAGACCGCGCGCAGTACCGGTTTACTGCTATTGTCATCCCCCATCCACACAGAGCAAAACCAAAAACTTAAATCCCAAACTAACCCTGGATACTCGAGGATCGGAACGAGTAAAAGTTCACGACGCTCTTCTCGCACCTATCCCTCGAGCACCGACAGTCCTACCTCCAATCTACCTGACATCCCAAATAACAAGAACCAAAACCGCCTCTGATACCATTTTGTCACGAACCAGACCGGGTCGCCATCCGACCCGGCGCCTGACCCGGTCCACGGCAAGACCCGAAGGGCGTTCCCGATCCCCATGGGCTGGCACAAGTGCCCGGGTATCAAAAATAAACTTGGGAACGATTTACCCGGATGAATAAGTATAAAACAGACAACAAGCTAATTAAATTGAAACTAAAAACTGACAACCAAATAGACCCTTATACCAAGTTCAGATTTAATGTTTACAACTTGAACCAAAAACCCAAAAGAGACTACATCAAAGGAAACCAAAACTCCAACACAAACCTCTGTGTGACATGAGGAGTCACATTCCCAAGACACCGTCATCAAACCAACACGATGATGCCACTGACGACCCAAACCATCAATGCTAAGTCCGATGCCTCAACCTAGAAAGAAAAAGAAACAGAATCTACATACACCCAAAGATGTATGTAGGGTGTGAGCTAAAAGCCCAGTAAGATGTCACCGAGAAAAGGTTCCACGCACAATTATTAAATGAAAAATACATTTGCAACTTTAGTTAAAGAAAGTGTACTAAAATCTTGAACAACTTTAGAGAAAACAGGTTTAGAGAAAACAGTTTTAAAAAGGAACAACTTAAATTAAAACACACACAGACACACTTACTTTTAAAATAACCAAAGTGTCACACCGATGCGCGTAAAGTAACCAATGAGCACTAATATGGGAAAGGCCGCATGGGTACCAGCTAGCTTAGGTCCCTAGATCTCCGTGTCTCGGTGAAACGTGGCTTAGAAGGCCACGACCCTCAGAAAACGTGGCTTAGAAGGCCACGACCCTCAGAAAACGTGGCTTAGGAGACCACGACCCTCAGAATAACATATGTTTAGTTAGTGTTGCAATCGTCAATCCTGCTAGTGAAATCGGGTCGAGTCACCTCCGGAACACTAGCCCACTAGTCTAGTCTACCCTCCTAGCTACCCGGGCTTCCCGCTTGTGCTCAAGTAGTTCAAAGTTCAAGTCTTATGTCATAATCACATACTCAAACCAAACAAGACATTACGCATGCCAAAACAACCATTTTTCACACACAAAGGCAATTTGAAATAAGATGCACACTAAAAATATCTCAAAGAAAAATCTGCATCAGTTACAGAACAAATTAGAACAATTGCACAGTCAAAGAAATCACTTTCATTATCAAACACGCCACTAACGGAATTGATTAACAAATGTTCACACACGTCGCATGACTTTAAACACTGAAAATATTCACATAATTTAACCAAAGTAAATTTTCACTCCTAATAACTATTTAATAAAACAACCCAAACTTTTCATAAATAAATTTTTGAGAGAAAACCAATGTTTTACACACTAGACCGACCCAAACCCCCCTCACACAACCAAACGCACACACGCCACCTCAGGAACTCAATTTGAATCGCACATGCGATTAAAGAAACCACACACATAGTAAAAAAAAGGGTATTACAACAGTTAAATAACCCGCCAGGAAAACATGTCAAGCCATTTAAAATTACGCTACATGACTAAAACGCCAAAAATCCATTCAAATGATCATTTAAACAGAATGCATACCGACGCAACACCAAAACACCAACTGCAACCCTTGTACATCCTAACAAATAATCCGCACATATTATAACACACTAGTGAATAGTCCAGCATGGGTTTTCACAGCAACAACGTACTCATCTCATCAAAATGCACTAATAAAGGCATTAAGACATAGTAAATCTCAAGTAAAATTCAAATCACCAAACTAAGGAATTAATAAGCTAACTGCACAACTAAAAAGGATCACTAACAATTAACTAGAAATAAGACTTCAGCAGAAAGCAGACAAATGGTATAAACAGGCTACTGTGAAAAAATCAACTGCAAATCAAACCTCAGAGAAAACCAATCTCGCACGACACAAATTAATTAAATAAAACTCTCAATTTATTAAACTTGGAAATTAATTAATCAATTAATAATTAAACATGGAACCACCTACCTGGAATGTAGCAGACTTTGCAACTTGGCGCGCAAGGATCGTTTCACCTCAATCGCACAAAAAAGGGGCCTAATAAAACCCTTAAACAAAGCACTGCAAAAAATGAATCCATGATGAACCAATCACACAACAACAAATCAAACTGAACCCTAAAATCAATTCATTGAACCAAAACATCAAAATCAAACCAATTACAACACCAAATTTAATCCAATAAACTCTCAAAGAAATAAAATCAACTAAATGAAGAAAAAAAAACCTGCAACGAGGGAGTGGGAGGCTAATCGGAGCTTAAAGGAAACTGCCTGAGATGTGACGCACCAAAAAAATATCATCCGGAAGGGAGATGCGGTGTGGGTCAATGTGCTCCGAGGAAGTGGAGTGGCACGGGTTCGAGGTTGGGGCGCGGCGCGGTTTGGCTGGTCGAGGAGGGAGGGAGAAGTGGCGCGGCTGTCTGGTGGTGGAAGAGGAGGGCGGTACGTCATGGGGGTTTCCCGAGTGGTCCGCCGAGAGGGAGGCGAAGCAAGGGAGGATGTGCGCTTGAGAGGAGGCCGACGTTGCTGGTCCGGCGAGAGCAATGGAGGAGGACGAGTGTCGCCAGAACGTTCAGCCGAGAGGGAGGCGGCTAGGTGAGGGTGCTGCGCGGCTCGGTTTTGCGGGCAGGGGGTGTCGTTGTGGCTGGTGAAGGCGGCACGAGGCGAGCCGGAAGAAGGCAAGGTAGGGCGATGCCGGTCTGGGAGAGGAGATGTGTTCTGGCGAGGAAGATGAGGGAGCAGGGGGGGAAAACCAGCGGCGCTAGGGTTTCCAGGGGAAGAGAGGCCCGCACGAAATAGAGGGGAGGGGTGGCCTGCGCGACGGGAGAGGAGAGAAAGAAAGGGAGAGGAAAAAAAAGAAAAATAAAGAAAAGAGGAAAATAAAGAAAAAGAGAAAAGATAAAGAGAAAAAAAATAAGGAAATAAAAATAAAAATAAGGATAAATTTATATCCTAACAAATTATAACAAATTTTAATATTATTAAGAAAACGAAAATAATAAAATCAACCACAAAAATAACATTGCTTATTGAGAACGAACACCATGCATGGTCGCGCGTAGGGTCGCACGCACGGTCACGTGCACGGTTACGCGCACAGTCGCATGCTCGAAAAAGAAACCAAAATAATAGAAACGATCAGGTTAAAATATTAGCTGAAATAATAATAATAATAATAATAATAATAATAAATAAATAAATAAATAATAAAACCAACCAAAATAATAACATCATTATTAATTTATGTTGGACACCGCGCACGAGACCGTGCGCGGTCGCGTGTGCGGGCGCGTTCGCGTGCCTAGTTGCGATTATGGTCGAGAACTTGTAAAAGATCTCAAATTTCTTTTTAAAATTGAATCGGTTCAAACTGCAACTCAAAAGAACGACTTAAAATTATTAAGTTAAAAGAAGTGTCAGTCGGGGTGTGACATGCATGGAATCTGTCCTTACCGTATGGTGCTAAACTGCACGAATAACAAGAGTTAGGATTTCCCCTCCCCTCATGTATGGACCAGACATGCACGGGGTGTACTTCGTCCTAAACACATGACATTAAAATGTTTGGACTTTTTCCTCACCGCATGATGTTAAAACTACACGGATTCCATAGAACTACGTACGGCTTTATTCCTGCCCTCACAGGATACGTAGAGACACTAGGATCCCTAGTCCTGGCCCAACCCCCTGAATAAAAGATAAAAAAATTCCTTCTTTCCCCCGTGTATGGACAAACCTTCATGGGGTGTACTCAGTCCTCACTGCATGACGTAAAACTAGACGGATCCCATAGAACTATGTACGGATTGATTCCTTCCCTTGCAGGATATGTAGTGACGCCAGGATCCCCAGTCCTGGTCCAACCCCCTGAATAAAAAAAAATAATGCCCTTTCCCCCCATGTGTGATCCAGACCGGCACAGGGTGTACTTCTCGTCCTTACCGCACGACGTTAAACTACACGGAAAATTATGTTAAAAATGACCCTTCCCCCGTGTATGGACCATACCTGCACGAGTTGTATATCTTCGTCCTTACCGCATGACGATAAACTGCATAGACTTCGTCCTCACCGTATGACGCTAAACTGCATTCACTTCATCGCGACCCACCCAAGACACGTGGTGATACGAGATAGAGATACTCCTTGCACATTTGGATGCATCCTCTCCATACATCAGACTCCATGACCCAGATAAGTATAGATCATCATAACCACTCATGGCCATTGGAAGTGGAAAGTCATTGACCTGTGGACACCTTTGCATGACAATACATACCATACCCTCTGTGGCTCTGCATAATGATAGCCCCTGGCCCATCTACCAAAGGCATGATTTCCATAGGCGACACTCTTCCTAGCTCGGTATGCTTACCGGACTCAGAGCCCCCATACCATACCTCCTGACCCAAAAATTTATGGAAAAGTTGTTTACATGTTCATTCCTCTTTTCACATCCAGGAGTTTCCTAGGAATCCCTATCTGGCTAGCCTATGTGTCTATCAGTGGTTCACATAGTGACCCGCATCAACAAACATCATGCCAGGACTAGGCTACTTTGAGTCAATGGAAAATTGTTGTGAAGATGTTTCTTGTATACCCGGACACCATTATCCCCATGTGCCGAACTCTACACTATGAGAAATTATAGATTTTCATAACCATTCATGGCCATCGGAAGTGGAATGTGATCAACATGGGGACACCTTTGTACGACTATGCATACCATTCCCTCAGTGGCTCTGCAAAATGATATCCCCTGGCTCTTCCATCAAAGATAAGATTTCCTTGGGTGGTGCCCTTCCTAGTTCCGAAAGCCTACCGGCCACAGAGCCCCCACACCACACCTCTTGATACAGGAAAACTCAAAGTTGTAGTTTACAACCTTCATCCCCCACCTTGTTCCAAGTATATCAGAACATGTTGACTCAGTTATCCTTCGAGTGATTGCAGTAGTACTCACCCAATCGTCCAAGATCTATGACCGATAAACTAGGAGTACCTCACCCATACTACATGACGTTAAACTGAATGGAATGAAGGCGCACTATAAGGCCCCAGCCTTAAACCTTACTTAATCTTGAGTTATTACAAGATTACACATTGAGTATCTTTTCGGGTTTAGAGTTTTAGAGAATTAGATCATAAAACTGGAATTAAATTCCACATATAAACAAAGTGGTTACATAAAGATAGTATTCTTCATTCCCATCAATGGAAACATATTTAAAATAAACATGGATTCTTTCTTGACACTTCCTTGACACTATCATCATATCATGTACCATTCCCTTGACCTGTGAAAAACATTTCAAAAAAACATGGGATGAGCATAAAAATCTCAGTAAGGGATATAAAAAATATGGAAAGGAAACATGGGTACATATATACATAAGAATGAGATCATACTTTACCCATAAAACATAATCACTTTAACATACCTCATCAAATCATGAATAAATCATAGAAATCATAAGACATAAAGGTAACTTGAGGCATTCATAACATTCTTACGTAGGGAGTAACCCTCTTGGTTACGTTTGGAATACCCATCACAGTATATTCCCTAAATCTCTTCGGAGAAACCTTAACGTTTCACTCCTTCACGTTACCCAATGCATTGGAGATCTATATCAGGCTCACCCGCCCTTAGTTTATCACGGAACCACCCGTCTTCATAATAATGCCCAACAACCTCAACATAATCATATCACATAAAACATGCATAAAGGAAACATAACATTCCCACCTTTAAATCACAAGATATCAATACAACACATTGATATAAAACATTATGAAAACCATTTTCGATACCAAAATAAAAGAAAAGTAAAACATGGTATTTATTTTTCTTTTAAAAACAAGGTATGGCTTGTAGAGGAATCCGAAACTCAAATAACGGTCACAACGGCGTAGAAGTCATTGTCGCCGCATACATACCACAAAAACATTCCCTTTTGTCGTTTAGTAAATGCTTCGTATAAAAAAGGTTCCTTTTGAATAAATGTAAAATTCAAAGGGTTTTATACACCGTATAAAAGAAGGTTGTGTATAAAACAAAATATGTCTCAATGAAAGGAGATTGAGACGAAGTCTCATACCTCGTATCCGACTTGACCTGACCATTCTTTAATCTCCTGAATAATAAACTTGTGATAATCTCTACTTGCTTAAGAACCTTTTTCAAGTTCATTATTCCTTTTATACCATGTTATGAACATCATGTAATCATTTAAGTTAATAATGTTCATTTTGTCGGTATTTGGTTCTTAAGTCAAAAATAGACTTCTTAGACTTACATGTTGTTAATTTGGTAAAAGGTTCGTTATATCCAGAATTATATTAATGATTTGGATAACATATATATAATATATATTCAGCATATACATGTATTTATAATATTACATCACATTTATAGGTAAGAAATGAAATTCACCGTTCATGGAGACGGTAAGCCGTACGTACGCATGAACGCTACTTCCATTTCTATTTCATATTTATGGAATGGAATCATAATGATATAAGAGTATATTATAATTACAGTATAATAACATATATAATATCATTAACTTTATCCTTTACACATCCAACATATGGTATTAACGAATCAAATCACTTTCAGGGGGCGGTAGTCCGCACTTCCTTAAATGAAGATATCGTGTTTACCCATAATGGAAACAATAATGGTATGTCATAAATTAAAAATACTGAAGATTAATGAAAGAATAAACATATTATATATCATATATAAAAATAGTTACATCATAATGGTCACCTTTGAAGGTGTTAAATGAGTATTGAACAATCATCGTTTCGGGAGGCAGAATTTCGCCATCCACGGAAACCGTATGTTCTTTAACCATTTGATGTAGTTGTGTGAGAGTGTAGCTCGAATAAATCTTATAAAAACATCCTAGTATTTTGAAGATACTTTTTTTGTTACAAAATAAGTAAATAAAAAGAGTTTATGGGGTTGGAGAAGCAAAATAAAACAAATGAACATGAGAGAATGAATTACCTTTAAAAGTGTAACTCCTTTTGATTTGAGCCTAAAGGCTTCCTTTGAAAGGATTATTCCCAAAGGGAATCCTCTAGGATGAGGAGAGGGATGTGGAGAGAGTCAATGGTCAGGGTATGGCCGAGACAAAGGCTTCAGGAGTGTGTGAAATGAGGTAGAGGTGGGGGCCTTTTATAAGAGGAGAGGAGGGGCACTTTTGGAAATCATGTAACTATTATTTTATTTTCAAAAGTGTTTCGAATTTATAAGGTCCCACATTGATATATTTCGAAGATAAGATGATAAGGCTTCGAAATATTCCCATCCAATAGTTTTTGGACAAGTGTAGGTTCTATATTTTATATTATCGTTTCATTTTATTTAAACTGTTCATTAATGAGGTCATCGTTTCATCATCATGATGTCATAAATAATTTAATTTATTTAATGTCTAAAAATTATAAAAAAAATATCCTGATGTAGGAAATCTTTTTAGATTTCTAATGAATATTTATAGACAAACATATGATTAGTATAACCCCTTCTAAAAAGTGTTTTAGTAAAACAATTTATGTTATTGTCATTTTCACCTTTATTTAAAAAAAGGCATTAAAGTCGTTATCTCACCCAAGTGGCTCCATGGGGTCCCCTAAATCGACCCATGGGTTGTATTGGTCGGCCATGACACAACCAATAGGGTTAGGACATGTTTCAAGCTCATCTCATTTTATTAAAGCATTATTTTTACCTTAAACTACACTAATTACCTCTAATCGCGATTAATGAAAAAAAAAGTTACTATTCACCAAAAAATTATTTTCATCCCATTGAACCAAATTTTACATACTAATGACAACCATTTATGCCATATTTTCAAAATTCAATACACATTAGTGGTAAACTTTCATTTAACTGAAAAATCGGTTTGCTTGATTACCACTTAGTGGTTTCACTATTCATCAAAAATTGGAGTTTTCCAGAAAAATACCAAAACTTCACCCTAAGCTATATTTGATATTATGAATTCAAAAATGAAGTCTATTTTACAAAATTCAAAACATTTAAGTCACATTAATTAATTTAATAATTAATTCCTGCTGTCAGAGCAAATAGCGTTTTTTTATGAAACAATAAGTATCAAAAGATTGACACCAGTTTAAGTCCAATTTCAAAGTGAAATTGATTCCAATGACCACCATTGGATTAAATGGTAAAAATATATTCTAATTACACATTAAGACCAATTCAAAAGATAATATAATCATATAAATAAATTATATTAAGAAGTAGTTTTGATGTAAAATGCAGTATTTTTCACTATTCATTAAAAAATGAACATTGTCAGAAAAATACCAAATATTCACAGAAAGTAAATTTTGATGTCCCAATCATAATGAATAAGTTTATTTTGACAAACATAGTTTATAAAATTGTCAAAAGATATATTTAAAAAGGGTTTTCCATCATAAGGCAGTAAAACAATCTTTTAAGAATATTAGTGTATTCCATGCTTAAGATTGGATTTATTTTCATTTTAAGCCTCTAAAACACTATCTAATTCATTAATAGGAATATATAAAAATATCTATTATTCATTACTTAATTTGGATGTTACATCCTTCCCCCCTTTAGAAAATTGTGTCCACGCAATTTATTTACTTACCGAATAAATGGGGGTACTTATCCCTCCTTGAATTTTCAGATTCCCATGTTGCCTCTTCCATCATGTGGTTTTTCCACAAAACCTTTACCTGCTTAATCACCTTATTCTGTAACAATTGCTCCCTGTGGTCAAGAATCTGGACCGGTTGTTTCTCATAAGATAGGTTCTCTTCCAGCTGAACTACCTCTGGACTCAAAACATGAGATGGATCTGGCATATACTTTCTCAACATCAAAACGTGAAAAACATTGTGTACATGAGATAAACTCGGAGGTAAAGCCACCCGGTATACAACTGATCCAACTCTCTCCAGAATTTCATATGGTCCAATGAACCTTGGACTCATCTTTCCTTTCGTACCAAATCGCATAACACTTTTCCATGGTGATACTTTGATAAAAACATGATCACCTACCTCAAAAGAGAGATCCTTCCTCCTGTTGTCCGCATAACTCTTCTGCCTGCTCTGAGTTGTTCTCATGTGCTTCTGAATCAGCTGAACTTTTTCTGCCAACTCTTCTACCAATTCTGGTCCCATCAACTTCCTTTCACCCACTTCATCCTAGAAAGCTGGAGTTTGACACCGCTTCCCATATAATGCCTGAAATGGTGCCATCTGTATACAGGAATGAAAACTTTTATTATATGAAAATTCAACCAAAGAAAGATGTTGGTCCCAACATCCCTGATAATCCATAGAACAAGCTCGTAGCATATCCTCCAATGTCTGAATTGTTTGTTCTGACTGCCTATCTGATTGAGGATGAAAAGCTGTACTAAAATTTAATTCAGTACCCAACAACTTCTGAAGGCCTTTCCAAAAGATAGAAGTGAACCTGGGATCACGGTCAGATACAATGGAGAGGGGAACTCCATGTAACCTGAATATCTCTTTAATATACAAACGTGAAAGTTGATCTAGGGAAAATGTATCTCGTATAGCAAGTAAATGAGCAGATTTAGTCAAGCGATCAACAATAACCCAGATTGCATTATTACCTCGAGATGTCTTTGGTAATCAAACAACAAAGTCCATGGATATATTCTCCCATTTCCACTCTGGCACTGGTAAAGGCTGAAGCATCCCTTTCGGTAACTGCCGCCCTGCTTTAACTTGTTGACATGTCAAACACTTCACAGTAAAATAAGCAATATCTCTTTTCATTCCATCCCACCAGAAATACTCCCGCAGATCTCTGTACATCTTAGTACTGCCAGGATGAACTGAAAACGGAGAACTATGAGCTTCACATAACAACCCTCTCTTCAACTATGAATCACAAGGCACACACAATCTCTTCCCAAATCTCAAAACGCAATCATTATCAATGTTGAATTCAGGCAACTTACCTTTCTGAACCAACTCTACCTTTTTCTGCAACTCATTGTATTGCTTCTGTGCTTGCTTGATTCTATCTGTTAGAGATGATCTCACTGATACCTGAAACAAAACAAAAGAACATCCTGCACCAACAACTTCTATGCCAAAGTTCATCAAATCCTTAACCAAAGGATCACGTTCCAAATGCAACATTGCCAATGAAGCATTACTTTTTCGACTCAAAGCATCTGCCCCTTTATTTGCTTTTCCTGGATGGTAATGAATTGTACAATAATAATCCTTGATTAATTCTAGCCATCTCCTTTGTCTCATGTTCAATTATTTCTAAGTGAATATATACTTTAAACATTTGTGATCGGTATATATTTCACACTTTACTCCATACAAATGATGCCTCCAAATTTTTAAAGCGAAAACAACATCAGTTAATTCCAAATCATGTGTAGGGTAATTTACCTCATGAGTTTTCAACTGTCGTGAAACATAAGTAATTACCTGATCATTCTGCATTAGTACGCAACCAATTCCTTTCAATGAAGCATCACTGTAGATAACAAACTCACCATTCCTTGAAGGTAGTGCCAAAACTGGAGCAATCACCAACCTTCTTTTCAACTCCTGAAAACAATCAAAGTACCTGATACAACTTCATTTGATGGCCCGACATCTGCTGAAGTAGTTGCAAAGGATTTCACCACCCCTTTCTGCTTGTAGTCTAACTGCTTCCCATCACTCAAGCTCATTGTCGGACACTCATTTGCATAGTGACCCATCTCATTGCACTTATAACATTTCACTAACTGTAAATAAAATTTGGTCTTACCTTCACCTTGATCATTTTCAGTGCAATCACGAGCCTTATGTCCCATCTTACCACATCGGTAGCACTTTCCAGAAATCAGAAGACATTCCCCAGCATGCCTTTTGCCACATTTATCACAAACTGGAAACTTAGTTTTCTTACCATCAGACTTTTTTGAAGAATTCTTACCATTCTCCTGCCACCTCGGTCTCTTCTTATGTTGGTTGTTATAGAACACTTGGTCATCGGCAAACTCCATTTCCACCTTCTCAGCACATCGAACAAGCTTTTCATAACTTTTAAACTCACGAGAAGCTAATTCCCTTCGATATTTTGGCTTTAATCCTGAGTAAAAACGATTGATTTTACTATCAAGATCTCGTATAAAATTTGGAGCATACCTTGAAAATCGAGTGAACCTTTCTTCATAGGGAGCCACTGAGTCTTCTTCTTGCCTCAATTCCAAGAATTGCTTTTCCATCCTAAGTCGAACAGCCTTAGGAAAATACTTCTCAAGAAACATACCTTTGAATTCATCCCAGTCGAGATCATCAATCTCATCAGCGTCCCTGATATTTTTAACCATCAACCACCACCGATCTGCCTCACCCTCCAAAGGGTAAATAGCAAGACTAACCTTTTGATTGTCTGAACACCCCATTACATCAAAAATCTTCTCCAGTGCTTTAATCCACCCTTCAGCTAGCACAGGGTCAGATGATCCTCTGAATGATCGGGTATGTTTCCTCATGAAATGTTCCACCACTGACATGTTCCTATGCGGTTGATCTGGCTGATCTCGTGCATGGATACCACCACCATTTATAGCCTGATTCAACTGCGCCATTACTGCAACAAACTGTTCAGTTCCAATTCCGACCATCTCAAGATGCTGATTCGGAAGGTTATTTCCTTCTGTACACCTTCCTAGCACTGCTTCCCTGTTTCCTCTGCAGAAAACCATTCTGAACAAACATGTCTTAGATGAAGCACCATGGTAATCTTCAAATGCTATATCACTTCAATTTATCCATAAAAAATATTTTTGGATAATCATTTAATAGAATTATAACTCCTAATGTTATCTAAAACGACCTTTGATACCAACTATAAGGCCCCAGCCTTAAACCTTACTTAATCTTGAGTTATTACAAGACTACACATTGAGGATCTTTTCGAGTTTAGAGTTTTAGAGAATTAGATCATAAAACTTGAATTACATTCCACATATAAACAAAGTGGTTACATAAAGATAGTATTCTTCATTCCCATCAATGGAAACATATTTAAAATAAACATGGATTATTTCTTGACACTTCCTTGACACTATCATCATATCATGTACCTTTCCCTTGACCTGTGAAAAACATTTCAAAAAAACTTGGGATGAGCATAAAAATCTCAGTAAGGGATATAAAAAATATGGAAAGAAAACATGGGTATATATATACATAAGAATGAGATCATACTTTACCCATAAAACATAAGCACATTAACATACCTCATCAAATCATGAATAAATCATAGAAATCATAAGACATAAAGGTAACTTGAGGCATTCATAACATTCTTACGTAGGGAGTAACCCTCTTGGTTACGTTTGGAATACCCATCACAGTATATTCCCTAAATCTCGTCAGAGAAACCTTAACGTTTCACTCCTTCACATTACCCAATGCATTGGAGAGCTATATCGGGCTCACCCACCCTTAGTTTATCACGGAACCACCCGTCTTCATAATAATGCCCAAGAACCTCAACATAATCATATCACATAAAACATGCATAAAGGAAACATAACATTCCCACCTTTCAATCACAAGATATCAATACAACACATTGATATAAAACATTATGAAAACCATTTTCGATACCAAAATAAAACAAAAGTAAAACATGGTATTTATTTTTCTTTTAAAAAGAATGTATGGCTTGTAGAGGAAGCTGAAACTCAAATAACGGTCACGACGGCGGAGAAGTCGTTGTCGCCGCATACGTCAGACAAAAACATTCCCTTTTGTCGTTTAGTAAACGGTTCGTATAAAAAAGATTCCTTTCGAATAAATGTAAAAGTCAAAGGGTTTTATACACCGTATAAAAGAAGGTTGTGTATAAAACAAAATATGCCTCAATGAAAGGAGATTGAGACGATGTCCCATACCTCGTATCCGACTTGACCCGACCGTTCTTTAATCTCCTGAATAATAAACGTGAGTTAATCTCTACTTGCTTAAGAACCTTTTTCAAGTTCATTATTCCGTTTATACCATGTTATGAACATCATGTAATCATTTAAGTTAATAATGTTCATTTTGTCAGTATTTGGTTCTTAAGTCAAAAATAGACTTCTTACACTTACATGTTGTTAATTTGGTCAAAGGTTCGTTATATACAGAATGATATTAATGATTTGGATAACATATATATCATATATATTCATCATATACATGTATTTATAATATTACATCACATTTAGAGGTAAGAAATGAAATGCACCGTTCATGGAGACGGTAAGCCGTACGTACGCATGAACACTACTTCCATTTCTATTTCATATTTCTGGAATGGAATCATAATGATATAAAAGTATATTATAATTACAGTATAACAACATATATAATATCATTAACTTTATCCTTTACAAATCCCACATATGGTATTAACGAATCAAATCACTTTCTGGGGGCGGTATTCCGCACTTCCTTAAATGAAGATATCGTGTTTACCCATAATGGAAACAATAATGGTATGCCATAAATTAAAAATACAGAAGCTTAAAAAAAGAATAAACATATTATATATCATATATAAAAATAGTGACATCATAATATCCACCTTTGAAGGTGTTAAATGAGTATTGAACAATCATTGTTTCGGGAGGCAGAATTTTGCCATCCACGGAAACCGTATGTTCTTTAACCATTTGATGTAGTTGTGTGAGAGTGTAGCTCGAATAAATCTTATAAAAACATCCTAGTATATTGAAGATACTGGTGTTGTTACAAAAGAAGTAAATAAAAAGAGTTTAGGGGGTTGGAGAAGCAAAATAAAACAAATGAACATGAGAGAATGAATTACCTTTAAAAGTGTAACTCCTTTTGATTTGAGCCTAAAGGCTTCCTTTAAAAGGATTCTTCCCAAAGGGGATCCTCTAGGATGAGGAGAGGGATTTGGAGAGAGTAAATGGGAAGGGGATGGCCGAGCCAAAGGCTTGAGGAGTGTGTGAAATGAGGTAGAGGTGGGGGCCTTTTATAAGAGGAGAGGAGGGGCACTTTTGGAAATCATGAAACTATTATTTTATTTTCAAAAGTGTTTCGAATTTCTAAGGTCCCAAATTGATATATTTCGAAGATAAGATTATAAGGCTTCGAAATATTCCCATCCAATAGTTTTTGGACAAGTTTAAGTCTTAGAGTTTATATTATCATTTTATTTTATTTAAAATGTTCATTAATGAGGTCATCGTTGCATCATCATGATGTCATAAATAATTTAATTCATTTAATGTCTAAAAATTATAAAAAAAATATCATGATGTAGGAAATCGTTTTAGCTTTCTAATAAATATTTATAGACAAAAATATGATTAGTTTAACACCTTCTAAAAATTGTTTTAGTAAAACAATTTATGTTAGTGTCATTTTCACCTTTATTTAAAAAAAGGCATTAAAGTCATTATCTCACCCAAGTGGCTCCATGGGGTCCCCTAAATCGACCCATGGGTTTTCTTGGTCGGCCATGACACAACCAATAGGGTTAGGACATGTGTCAAGTGCATATCATTTTATTAAATCATTATTTTTACCTTAAACTACACTAATTACCTCTAATCGCGATTAATGAAAAAAAGTTACTATTCACCAAAAAATTATTTTCATCCCATTGAACCACATTTTACATAATAATGACAACCATGTATATCGGATTTTCAAAATTCAATACACATTAGTGGTAAACTTTCATTGAATTGAAAAATCCGTTTGTTTGATTACCACTTAGTGGTTTCACTATTCATCAAAAATTGGAGTTTTTCAGAAAAATACCAAAACTTCACCGTAAGCTATATTTGATATTCTGAATTCCAAAATGAAGTCTATTTTACAAAATTAAAAACATATAAGTCACATTAATTAATTTAATAATTCATTCCCACTGTCAGAGCAAATAACGTGTTTTTATGAAACAATAAGTATCAAAAGATTGACACCATTTTAAGTCCAATTTCATAGTGAAATTGATTCCAATGACCACCATTGGATTAAATGGTAAAAATATATTCTAATTACACATTAAGACCAATTCAAAAGATAATATAATCATATAAATAAATTAGATTAAGAAGCAGTTTTGATGTAAAATGCAGTATTTTTCACTATTCATTAAAAAATGAACATTGTCAGAAAAATACCAAAAATTCACACAAAGTAAATTTTGATGTCCCAAACATAAAGAATAAGTTTATTTTGACAAAAATAGTTTATAAAATTGTCAAAAGATAGATTTAAAAATGGTTTTCCATCATAAGGCAGTAACACAATCGTTTAAGAATATTAGTGTATTCCATGCTTAAGATTGGATTTATTTTCATTTTAAGCCTCTAAAACACTATCTAATTCATTAATAGACATATATAAAAATATCTATTATTCATTACTTACATGGGATGTTACACGCACCCCCACAATAAAAAAAATAGAAAAAATCAGCGCATGGGGCTCTTTAAAACTCAACAAGCTACCAGGGACGGATATCCCGGACATGTCTAGACATTCTCCTGCCAAATGACAGACTTCGTGGCCCAGATAATTGTGAATCCTCATAACCATTCATGGCCATCGGAATTGAAAATTGATCGACCCATGGACACCTTTGTACGACTATGCATACCATGCCCTCAACAGCTCTGCATAATGATAGCCCCTGGCTCGTCCATCAATGGAAAGATTTCCACAAGTGATTCTCTTCCTATCTCTCTGTACATACTGGCCTCAGAGCCCCCATATCACCTTTCATGATCCAAGAAGCCCTGGAACCATGATTTACACCAATCAAACCCCCCTCCCCCCCCCACACACGTTTGGATCATGTTTAGGTATTCAAGCCCAGTTACATTCTGATGAAGAGCAGCCTTTGAAAAATACCCCCCGTCCTCACTGAATGACGTTAAATTGCATAGAAAACATCAAAAATACCCCCCTTCCTCACTGCATGATGTTAAACTGTGCAGCAACCTTCAAAAATTCCTCTCGTCCTTGCCGCATGATGCTAAACTGCGTGGATTATGTCCCAACCACATGATGATAAACTTCACGGTCATACTCGTCATGGGTTCAATGAGAAACATAGGCTTTTTCTCCATTATTCAGTGCATGGGTTAGACCTGCACGAGCCACCGCCTCACACCAGTATGAGAAAGAAATAATTCACCCATTCTTGAAAATTTTAGTCCAGATATTTCCCCCGTATTCAGGCACCCTCTCATCAAAATCCATACTCTACACTCAGAAAAAGCCGAACTATCATAAGCCACCCATGGTGGTCCCAAATCTCAACTTCCTTGAAGTTTCTTGGCTATCGGAAGTGGATAGTTTTTGACATAAGGGCACCATTGTATGAATATGCATACCATGCCCTCAGCGGCTCTGCATATTGATCTCCCCTGGCCCGTCTACCAAAGGCCATATTTCCTTATGCAATGCTTCTCCCCGTACGCCTCTTGGCCTTTGAGCCCCCATTTTTATCCCGGGATTCGAAAACCCTCTGAGCTATAGTTTACCAACCTCTTCCACAATCTTACTTGAATGCGAAGGAACGTCTTTGACAAGATTATAGAGAACCAGGAGAAATCGTTCCATTTTAAATGATGTCCCAGCTGCATGACTTTAAACTGTGCCATGGCTCGACCATCCCTTATACTAACTAAATTCGTAGGAAAGTGGTCTCCTGACCATGCTCTTAATTAGTATGGATGCGCCCAAAACCCTTTCAGATGTCACACTCTCCTTCTGAGCCACCACTGGTGGTTTTCATAATTTTCCAAACAACCAATAATGGTTTCCATGAGCTGGGCTTCCATGTAGTCCCCTGACCATCAGAAATGGATATGTCTTTGACTTAAGGACACCTTTGTATGACTATTCATACCATGCCCTCAGAGACTCTGCATATTGATTGCCCTTGGCCCATTTACCAAAGGCATGTTTTCCTTAGGCAACGCTCTTCCTACCTATGTACACCGACACGGCTCCCATGCCTTGAGGCATGCCCTGCATGCTGCTTAAATTTAAACATGTTTCTCCCCCCCACATGCGTCTGAAGGGGATTAATACATCTTTCAATCAGTTGAACCCCATTGGGCCCCTCACCCCACCATATTTGGTCAAATTTGTTCGAACTAAAACATTAGTAGTGATAGTCTTGATGGGGGACTTTAAACTGCTCACAAAAGAAAGGGGCACAAATCCTTTTAGGCCAAAAAACTGAAAAGGGCGACCTCAGAAAATGCTAAGTTGTACCCGCTGGGTCCACACTAAATGGGCCCAGGAAAAATCAGGGCATTAAAAGAAAAAAAAGAAAAATACAAAAAGTTTGTGGTGTTTTCCTTCAAAAGCCTAGCAATAGTCATACTATGCTTGCTGGACCCCATGGTCCAGGAAAAAGTTAGAGCTTGATTAATTTTTAGTCCTGGACTCGGATAATTCTATGTTCAGAAAATTAACATATGCAGCAATCGTGCCAAATAGTTTCTATAAAAGGAAAAGGTGACAAGGGCACTAAGGAGAAATGTTTCTTTATTCCATAACAAAGAGGGTAACAAGGGCATCCACAATCCGGAGCCTCCTCTAGTGCGAAAGGTGATTATAGGCATTTTTCATCGGATTCACAAAGCTGTATCAGGTGCTAGTGAGAATCCTCGATTGTCTAAGAGAGATTATGCAGTAAGGTCGTCTCAGCTTCTGCACCAGCCAGCAATTCTTCCACCCCCTGAGCCACCTTTGTGCTTTCCCTTATTTCCTCCTCCATCCGCCGCTCCCCTTCTCCAATCATGGCGGCGACGTTGTCCTCCTCCTACTGAAACCACTGTATCTCATTCCTCAGAACCTCCAGGTGAGAAAGCTGCTCAATAACTTCTCTCTGAATCCCTCTGACAACCCTGACGTGGTCATGAGCCTCTATTAGGTAGAGATGTCGAGTTGCGAAAAGGTAGGCTTCAGATTGGGTAGTGGAAAGGCGAGATTGAATATCACCCAGCCTCTCCCAATCGGTGACTACCTGCTTCACTATTTCATAAACACCATGATAGTTGAGGCCATCAAATCCCAGCAACATAAAAAAATTGTGTATCCTCGTAATTTGGTCAGCATCTCGACCAAGGGCATTTAATGGATCAGTCTCCAGATTTTCTCCCAAGACCTTTGGTGAGAGGGTTGAACGATGGAGATGAATTGTTGATCAAGCTAGAATCACTCTCAGATGAGGACACATATTTGAGGATGAAAGTCACCAAGGAGGGACCCGATGCGGCCTCACCCGCAGACTCTGGCACTATGGTAGCTTCGCCCCCGACTGGTGACACAATTTTCAGCACCAGAGGTTGTTATCCTGAAGTCCAAGAGTTAATAAGACAGATGAGTACCCCTAATTAGAAAAGGGAAGAAAAAGGATTCAGTGGTAGGAGACCGGGGAACTAACTCCTAATCAATGAGGCATCGGCATTCACAAGCTCTGCACTACCACGACAGCCACCCGAAGAGGATGACACATCTTCGATAGGAAATGGAATCCGAGGAGCCCCCAGAGAGGTCTAGGGCCTGAGGCCATGCCTAAGGCCAGAAGTTTCCAATGTCGTCCCCAAGTGATCGCTTAAGTAGACCAAGCTCGAAGAAATCACTACCCCAGTGAACAAGATTATGGATCGCTTTGGGTTCCCAACAACAGGATTAATGGCAGGGTCTTCCTCCATCATCACGGGATCTATTGGGCCCAGGGTGGTTGGCTCCGTCAAATCTGGAGCCACCTCAGCGATCATAGGAACCTTGTCATCCTCCGTAATTGGAATGGTTATCTGATCAGAAAGGGTATCAGATACCAGCGGTTCCTCCTCTGGAATATCTCTGACTAATGAAGTCAGGATTAGAGCATCCATATCGCCAGCCTCTCTGGTAGGTCTCCCCATCTCATCATGTCTGGGCGTGGTTATAGGTGATTCCACAGACGGTAAGGAGGCGGAAGGTAGAACCACTTTGGTAGCCACATCCAGACCCTCGAGTGGCCCTGCACCATACGTCAAACAGTTAATGACTGACAAAGTCTAATAATTCAAGTTGGCAATTGAGAAAACGAGAATTCATGATTACCCGACATTCCCTATTTGAGTCGTTATGATAAATGGAATGCTTATCACCATCTCTGGATCAGCCCAGGGGACAGTTCGCCCAAAATTTTGGAAGGAGAGGGAGGAGGAAAAACCTTACCAGAGTCTGCGATGGCCGCTTCCATGAGCTCAGCTGCGCCAGGGGATCCATCCTCGCTGACCCCTGTGGGCAAAAGCGCATACTCCCCTACCGCAGAACCACAAGGGGTATACTCCGGAGAAGGAATTACTCCATAAGATTATTCAGCACCCTGCATGAAAGTGAACCATAGAACCTCGACAATAAAGGATGGAAAAAGTCTGAATGGGTGAGAAGAGAAACCTCTACATCAGGGTTAGACAATTTGTGACGTCTAATCATCATAGACACCTGGATGCTCCCATAGAGACGATTCTGGAGTGAATGAATGTACGCATCCATCTCCTTTAATGAGGCAACTATTTCATCTAAATCCTCTTCCAATAGAAATTGGGGTGGAGTGAATATCATCCCAATACCCGGAATTTTAAGAGGGCCGATTTGAAGAAACGTCCAAACTTCTTCATCCGAACCACTGACCCTCAGGTCATCCTAAATCCTCCATGCCTCCGAGAATGCGGCCATGGCATGAATTGCCGACCGGGGTGGATCAACTTGAGAATTTTGGGCGGAGATAAGGGCTGGTAAGGGTGCCAATGGCCATATTTGTGTTGTGGATCCCGCCGCTACCCTAGAACTCTCTAGGGCTACCTGTGGACGGGACCTCACGGGTAGGGAGGGGAATTCCCTTGCTTCAGCTGTGACATGGAAATCATCAAAATCATCGCCCCCTAAAGAGCGGTCACCTCCTTCTTCCTCCTCATTAGTAATTGGGTGCAGAATGGCCTGGAATCGATGCATCAACACCGTATAACCCCGGTGTGTGTGATTATAGACCTCAAGGTCCTAGAGATATCGAACGGCCCTCTCGGGGTCTGTGTCGTAATGAATGTCAGTGGGAGTAGATATGTATCCCAGTCTGTCAAAATATCCCACTGATTCTTGATGATACTGCCATAGAGGATGGGGGTAATGGCTGCGAAAGGCTGATTGGGCTTCAAATTCGTCCCATTGGCCACAAGACGTCAGAAAGGAAGCATCAGCAGGAATAACTACCCCCCTCCGGGCATCCTCAAGGGCATGAGATGATACACCTTTGTCTGTCAAAATCTTCCCCAGAAGCACGAACCTAGTGGGGTGATGAAGTATTTTGCCCAGCCTAGTTAGAGCACCATCCTACTTCCACTTCCTTTTGCCCTTTGATGGCTTGGGACTTGAGAGGGTAGGCACCAATGTCCCTAGCTGGCCATTTGGTTATGATTGTACCCAGGAGTCAGCATAATGCTTAAATAAGAAAGGAATGGAGTCTGGAAGCGTGGGGGTCATAACCTCACAGCCGGTATCCTCCCAGCTAAACACTAACCACAATTGTCTGGCCGCCATCAAATGATAGTTCTCGCTGGCACCATTAAGTGTGGGGGGGCACTGTGCTTGGACACAGCCAAATTGATGCCCAAATCGGCAGGGCGCGTACCCCTCGCAGATCAGTTCTCCACCAATACGAGCCACCAGAATACCCTCTCGGAGGGAGACGAGGTAGCTCTTATTGCTAAACTCTTCTGTTATGGTGTTCTTAATTACATCAGCTGGGGACAAAAACTGATGATAATTGAAATAGTCATAATTCGAAATTTGACATGAAAGCAGACGCCTATTCGAAACTGTCAGTTGACTATCTTTCTCTTGGGTTGCCCACCCTTCTGGAATTACCCCACTAGTCAGTTGCATATATGGCTAGAATGTGGTGCCCGGAATATAAAGAGGGTTAATGAAGGTGTAGCAGATCTTGATGTGTACGCTTAACCATTCCCAGATAATTTGCAAAGGGTCGGCCACTCGGTCTGGCTGACTCCCATCAATAATGTCACCAAGCAATCGGTAAATCCTGGCCAGTACTGGGACAGCTAGGTTGATAACGTTACAAGTAGCCAAGTGTGTCTACATGATAAAAGTAGTGACCCGCACGCCACCATCCTCACATATGGTTAATAACCAGCCACTTAAGAACATGGCCAGAAAAGCTGCGAGGCGGAGGAATCGATCGACATCTGGAATAAGCTCCCAGCCCAAGCTGCGAAAATCTCATTGCTCCATAGACAGCCAATAGCTTCCCCCTTGTTTATGGGACTCCATCATAGGGAAAGTCATGGGCCTGCGTAGGAGAGCCACAGATTCGTCAGATTTGTTCTCTCTCAGAAAACCCTTGACCCATTCACGGTATGGGATGAGCTGTTTTGGAGACATATCCTATGAGTGCTTCCGAGCCTAGTAAATAAGCTGCTTCACTAGGGGGGAGTCCTATATTTGTTTTCCCACATAGAGGTAGGAGGTAGGAACTCATCATACATACTCCCAATGATGGGGACCCCCAAAATCTGAAAGATGTCCCACAGACTAATGCCCACTTCCCGATGGACCATTAGGAAGGTGTTGGTATCCAGGCTCCAACGGCTCATAAGTTTCCTTGTGAGGGCGTGAGGTCAGTGGGTATACATTTGGGACACCCAGGTAGCTTCATACAAGCCTACGGCTAGTAACTCTACCCCAAATTCTGCGCAGATCTGGCGAACCCAGAAGGGCCACCCCCAGTCCAATGACATAAATGATCCTCCCGGTCCGAGATCTCGATTCGCCGGCCAGCCATGCTGGTCGCTTACCATGGCACTGTGGGAAATACTCTGATAGTAGTGTATTGTTCCTTAATATTGATGTGGTTCTCCTATCTGAGAAACTGGAAGGTGATTCAACATAGATCCAACAGCTGTACCCCTCGAGGCAGGCCGCCTGTCGGAAGGTATCACGAACTGGGGAATAATGGCAGTAAATATCCATGCTTCAGGATTGTTGTCACATGATGGTTCTGGAATCGGGGTATCAGACAATAAACTGAACCCATAGGTAGGATGGCTGTTAGAAAAAGGATACTCTTACTGTGATTTAGAGAGCCGGTCGACAAGGAAGGAAGGCGGTAGGGAGTGTCGGACTCCTTCCTGAATAGAGCTAGCCATGTCCTTCAGGTGTTGATCAGCGGTTAAGAGGGGATCTACAGTAGGCCTTGGCACATAATGAGGGGGAACTATATTTTCTCCCTGAACAATGAGAGCCAACAATCAGTTAGTCCGGAACAAAAATCTGGATAAAAATAATCAGATATATGGCTAACGAGACTTCATAGGAAAATCCTTCAAGGAGGCTTTGGAGGATAGTTCACGATGACATTATTCCGTGAACCAGCCCTTTGAGAAATCAGTCCGCAAAGCCCTGGCCAGCTGAGCATTGGCTAGGAAACCGCGAACCAATTCGCTCCATGGAATTTCAATCCTGAGTTTATTTAAATGAATCAGATACTTTTTAAAGTTCAAGATATTTTTAGTCTGCGGAGCATCGAAACCACGAAGCAAGTTCCTCCGCAACCCATCATCACTTAATTTTTAATTAATTAAGATTAATGCTTCGCAGTTGAGAAGTCGGTTCGTGGGTGAATGCGACTGCGAAAAAGGAATGGTTCGCGGATTATTGCTGTCGGTTCGCGAATGAGGCACTTCGGTAAGGAGCTAACACGCGGAGGCGAAGGATCTCTAGTTTCGAAAAGAATTCGGTAAAGACAAGTGAAGGGATCCCCATATTTATAGGAATGGTCCACTACCGGGTCCACCTTTCTACTGCAAACCATCTCAGTTTTTGGACCACTTTGCATCGGAGTGGCCTCCTCTTTGTTCCGATCGAACCCCCTTCTGATGTGGGACATTTTTAGGGTCCTGAAAAATCCGAAAAGTAAATTCTACCAAAATCCCTCAAATAATTGGGGAAAAACGTCAAAGAAGAGATACAAACAGGACCTGTCCACGAACCAGTCCAATGGAAGAACAATGTGTCCAGGCCCCGTGAGGCACCCCCTCCATGAACCATTGTCATTCGCGAAATAGAGTGCGAGGTAGAATGGGCGCCAGTCCGGTTCACCATAACGAACTGACCCAACCACAGACTGCATTGACCGGTTCAAGCCGCACCCACTGTTGTTCATGGAATAGAGACAGAACCCTCTGCAGCCGTGGAGCACTCCCTGAGTTCACCTCGTGGAGGGGGGGGGGGAAGCGTTCAATACCCACCACTAATAGCGGATTGACAAAGTTAGCTTTGAACCGGTAATTTGGTAATGGGCCTCCACAAAAGGTGTTGCATGGCCATAGATACATCCCTTTCCCCACTCTATAAAAGGAGGCCATGGGGGAAAGGAAAAGGAATCGGAGAACTGGAATCAGATTCCGTAGGAGATCGGTTGAAGGAAGGCTTCAGATTTCACAAACACCGAAATTTCAATCTGCGAACCATAGCAGGTATAAGAATTAACAAGGAATTGGAAAATGCATAATAATTTGGTTAACCACAAACCTAAAATAACATAAACAAGGAGAACCGCGAACCATACCCCCTCCGCGGATGACTTCCCCATGGACCAGGGAGTTTGTGCCTCTTTTCCCATTTCTCACACCACGTAGCACTCTCCTATGCGGGCGAGCCCCAACCGATGAGCCTTCGATCAGCACCGACCTTTGTCGTCGATGCCCGCTTGGAACCCTCTGCAAACCACCCTTGTTCGCAGATTGAAGCCGAAGCCGCGAACCACCCTGGTTCACAGGACGCCAATCAAGCTGCAAACCACCCTGGTTTGTGGGACGTCAATCAGTCTGTGGACCATCCTGGTTTGCGGACAGCTTCTCCAGCCACGTGGCACATCCCCAGGCGAAGGGCGCCACCACCCATACCACTCGGTGGCTCATCAAATACTTTGGTGTTCTCATTTCCTGAGCCAGGTAAAATCCTTCCGATCCAGCCAAGTCCTCCACGACTCCCTCATTAGCCTATTAATCGGCCCCGAGCCGAGGCCTCCACCAGTGCCACCAGATCCATGTCATGTAACATTCAGGCGCATCAGAGCACCATTTTGAGTTCACATACCCACGGTAAACAGGGGCGAAGGGGTTTCCCCGACCCTTGAGCAGATTCCTGAAGCATTACTGGGTTCACATTCCCACGGTAATGTGGAGTCTGAGCTTGGGAATCCCCTTTATGTCCCTCTAATTGCTAAGGGCTCCTTGCGGTAGTAAAATACCCATAAGAAAGAAGCCCTCATGCACTGCAAGAAATAAGATGGGCACCGGAGCACCCCCTTTCCCTTTCCCGCTGGGCTTTTTCACCCCAGTCATCCATCTCGGAGTAAGACCCGACCACATGGGCCACTTCATAAGCCCCAATCCACCTCTCATGGATGCACTTTTCAAGATGTGATCGTCTGCCCCTACTACCTCTTGTTTCTCACACCGAGCATGAATCACGTGGACTTAGAGTAAGCATTGACCATGACATCACCCTGGGCCTCCTCAGAGTGTAAGCCCCAATCCATCATTTTGGGCTGCCCCAAAGCATAATCCCCAAGCCTAAGTGAACTATGAAGACTTTGATCCATTCCAAAGCATGGTACGTAGGAATCCTCTGTGTGGTTCATGCCCACCACTCAGTTGTTTCTTCACGTCGAGTTCCACCCTCGTCCAGCATGACGTTAAACTGTGTATGTGAACTCCGTGGACTTTGATACTTTCCTCCTAGACAGAGTATGTAGGAAGACTCCATGAGGTTCAAGCCCACCACCCATCAGACCACCCGATCTCTCTTCAAGTCAGTTCCTAGACACCTATCCGAACTATGAGGACTTTGATCGCTGCATCCCAAACAGGGTACATCGGAAGCCTCCCTGAGGTTCAAGCCCAACAACTAGTCGATCCGATAATCTCCACATCTATTCACCACACCCCTCCTAGTGCCGCCTCAAGTGAGTTTCAACCCTTCGGGGTCATTAATCAAATGAGGGATGGTAATCCTCGGGTATAAATGATTCCAAACCCCTACGTCCAGTTGACCATTTCCCACCAAGGTTAAATCTGTGGATACTATGCTTGGGTATAAACCAAAGATTCATGAACATATGAATATGTCTAAATCTATAAGAGAGTCCCAGAACATGCAATAATTCTCCCCCAAAAGGGTAAAATTATCCCAACTTCCCATCCTCTCGACCAATGTGAGTTCTTAAGAGTCACTACTCAGACCATTCAGCGAACTTCTGCCTTTGGGAAGAAGGTCCATCAATCATTGGATATGTATCAATTGGGTGTTTCGAGGCCGAAAGCCAAAATAGATGAAACAAACATGTTTGAAACATAGTATCCTTACCATGTTATCTTGAAATGGTGATAAAAAATGAGGCTTGTCTGCTGACCATGTTCGAAACACGGGGCGTAACTCAAGATCTCATCCATTAGTCTTCCAGAACATTAGCCCTTGAAAATAGGCAATCCATAGGCTGAATATCCTTACTATTAGGGGTTCTTTCAGGGATGAAAGAGGATGAGAATCTAAATAAAGGGCACATAAAGCGTGGAGGTTTGACTGATGGGCTGTTCGAACGGAGATGAACACTCTTGAAATTACACCAAATTGGTGGAAACACATTAGGTTAACACATCGATGTGATTAGGGATCATACCTACATCTAGATAGGACCTATTTGGTAAGGACTTAAAATGAATTTAGATTTTACGTGCTACCAATGAAAGTGATAGACATGTAGTTTAATGTCATACGGTAAGAACAATGCTCATATTTTTACGGTCTTAATACATGGATCAATGATAATAGTTTAATGTCATTTTGCATGGACTATAGGCTCCCAGTTTAAGGTCATGAATACTAGACCGTGATCGGGGATGGGGGGCCATAATGGTTAATGCCCCTAGGGCAGTGCCTGAGGTGAAAATCCAGAACATCACTATATATCCCATAAGGATGAGAATTAATCCAAAACATAGTTCTAAGGCATGTAATGGTTCGGGACAATGCTAGTAGGGGAAATACCCTCTGGAAGGACGGATGACACATCCAATAGTTATCACTAGGAATCCAGAACATGTTCAGGGTAGAACCGAAATTTAAAGGCATGTGTCAGGGGAAAGATTACCTCGGAAGGTGTCAAACGGTGCGGCATATACCCAAATGAGAATGAGGATTGTAAAACCCCACACCATGTCACATGCTTCAAATAGAGTTTGGGCCAAGGGGCTTGAAATTGGATAGGATTTATAATTCATTGGGATGGATCTAAAAACGAAATGTAAGTGCATTCCTATGTATCCCATCCAAATGAAAATAAAGCTGGACGTAGTCCTAAAAGTGTCGGGCAGTTTAATGTCGTGCGACAAGGATATGTGGATCTTTGTATTATGGTCTTATAGCTAAGACTGTGATGTAAAGGACCAAAGGAGACACATGGTGTGGCTATTGAAAAACCCGACATGAATGAGGACATAAGCCCATACCCTACAATGTGCTCTTGGGAGATACATTAGGTTAAAGGATAAATAGTGAAAGTTGGGAAAGGACCAAGGTGTTTCTATGTACCCCATTACAATGGGGATCAAGCCGTACATATTCATAGAAGTGGCATGGTATGGTACCAATGCAAGGGGAAACACTATCATGTGGGTCAGGCCCAAACACCATATAGGCATCATTTTATATATTTGGTATGTTTGTTATGATGGATGTGTTATTTTTTGTGAAACAAAAAACCTATGATGGGGAATCTAGATATCGCTATATGAATCAAGCCACATGTAGTCCTAGAAAAATGGCATTGTGGGGAACCAATACCAAACATGGTGTTTTATAGATGAGGATATGAAGATGTGGTGTCAGTTTTCGTCATGTGGCCAGGATAATCATGTCAAAGTTTATGGTCATTTGATAGGACCAACCCTAATATTTTATCATTGCATAGCCAAGATGCAATTGTTTAAAGTCATTTGAGACCCAAAATCATTATTTAAAGTCATATTTCCTGGATACATATAAAATAAAAAGGTTTTATATGGAATTCATATGGTGTAATAAAGCATACCTGATGTGAATGAGGATCAGGTTCACACCACATCATGAGCAATTCTAGTGGAGAAAACTCGTGCTGAGGGGTCGAAAAAGATAACTGAACATGGGGCTATACCCGAAGAAAAAATTTCCGGGTGTTCATATGCATATTGTGGGGGAATGAATCAATCCATATGTAGTTCTAAGGTTGTAGTTTAACATCATGTGGTAAAAGAGGCAGGAGAGGATATCTCATAAAAGGTATGTACGTGTTGCATCTATTGAAAACTCGATGTGAATGAGGACATAAGACCAGGTAAGTCACACCACAAAATCCTATAGAATTAAGGTCCTAAAGGATGAAAAAAAGAGATAATTAGTGGAAGCTAAGCTGGACCCAAAGATGAAATCCCCAGGTGTTCCTACGTATCCCATGAAGATGGGAATCATGTCATACGTAGTTCTAAAAGATTTATTGCTATTTAATGTCTTGCATAAAGGCCAAAGAGAGATCATTGTTTAAGGTATTATATCTTGGACCATTATAATAGATACTCTTCCAAATGGGTGAAAACCTTGAAAAAATACTAAAGCCAACTTGAGATGCGCTCGATGTGGGAAACTAGGGAGGAGAAGATCATTGCAACATGTGGAATACATGAAAAGGGGAAAATAGTACAAAGCCTCGAATGACACCTCACTATGGCCTTGTCCTCTTAACATTCAAACACGCACTCTGGGAAATTACACATGGATATGATGGAGTGGAAAAGGATCTGAATCATGAATCCAATATTCTTGGCTTGAGGGTGGTGGATCAATGATGGGGGATAGATGCTGATCATGTTCGAAACAAAATATCCAAATTGTGTGACATGAAATGGGAACAAAAAATAAGTGTTGATCACTGACCATATTCGTAACATAGGACTTGTATCAATTTTTAGTTCAAAATTCTCTGGGATGTTGGCCCAATGTGGTAGGAGATAACTAGGGCCTAGAATCCATGTCGTTTGGGGGTCCTCTCCACTGTGAAATATGATGAAATCCCATATGAAGGCGAACATGAATCGTGAAAATGGGTGATAACATGTCTTCATAAAATCCAACACTCTCGGTCCTGAACCAGAGTGCTTCTAAACACAATGGTGAATTTTCAAAGTGGATTGAGGGGCACAATTCAAGAGAGGCTGACTTAAAATGAGGATTACAGAACTGGGTAAGGAGGAGCTCTCAAGAGGGAGAGGTAGATTGTGTGGATGTTACAAAACCAACGAGAATGAGGACATGATACCATACCACACCACATAACCCCCATCCTGGAGGACTCAAGAAAAGGGGCCAGAGAGATGAGGAGGTTTTTAAGAAGTAAGGCTCAACCTAATGATTAAATGTTCAAGAGTTCCTATGTATCATGCAGGGGCAAGAATCAAGCCAGAGATACTTCTGAAATATGGAATGATGTTTAAAATATTGTGGTAAGGAAGAAGATATGAGGGGAGAATCTCGACTTGGAATGTGTATGGAATGGAAAATAACTTAACGTGAATGAGGGAATATGCCCTCACAGGTGACACCATCCATAATTCCGGGAGAGAACTCCAACCAAGAGGCCAAGAGAAAGAATAAATAAACATGGTTTGGACTTGAAGAAAAAATATCCAGGTTTTCCTATGTATCCCCTGAGGAATGGAATCATTCCAAACATTATTATGGGAGATGTTGTGTAGTTTAAAATTGTGTGGCAAAGATGTGGTAGATCTTAGTTTATGGTCATTGATCTCGAACCGTAGATTCCTAGTTTAATTTCATATGCATAGGACTGATGAGTGGAATGGTTGAATCAGCACACCCACCAAGAGGGAGAAACTAGAATGAAAACAATAATTGAGTATAACTACTGACAATGTTCTCAACACAATAACCATATCATATCATGGAATGGGAAATAACAATGAGTTTCAACCACTGGAATCATTCGCAATTCATGACTTGTATCAAATTGATGTCCAGAATCCTCAAGGATGTTGGCCTGAGATGGTAGGAGAGCCCTAGGGCCTAACATCCATGCTATTTGGGTGTCCCTTTTGATGTGAAAGATGATGGAAACAGAAATTATGGGATGTATATATTGTGGTGGGACCAAATAATTTTAACGTCTTGTGGCAAGGACGATGGATAGGTGGGTGTCTCAAGGGATTGTATGTGGTGTGGAAAAAATATCCTGATGTGAACAGGGACATAGAGTCCACATCACACCACTCAATTCAAGGTAGAGACATGGGACAGTGTCCTGGAAAGGTTAAGGGACCTAAAACTGGGCCACTGATGGAAAATCCCATCTATTTTTCCTTTTAACGTCACACATGATGAGTGTTAAAAAGTTTTTTCATCCTTTAGTGATGGATGGATTACACAGTTTAAGGTCATACGATAATGATGGTGGTGATCTTAGTTTCAGTTCATAGAGCTCAGACTATGGTTGTGTGACCCTTTATGTGGTCATGGCCCTACCAATGCTCCAAATCCCACGTGAGAAAAGCTCAGTGTTGGAAATAAGGAATGGGATAAGGTTCTATCCAGCATATAGGGGTTGTAAAATAAAGGTAAAATATTATGTGGGTTCGATCCCACCTAGAATAAAAATACTTCTCGAGGCATACTAACATTAAAAGGGATAGTAGGGAAAAATGAATCACTAAAACCAACATTTTGGACATGTTGGGGTGGAGATAACAATGGATGATGGTGGTTGACCATGTTCAAAACACAACATCCATATCGTGTGACCTGAAATGGGAACAAAAAATGACCATTGACCGCTGACCATAGGCAAAATGCGAGACTTGTATCGAATATTCATTCAAAATCCTCCAGGATGTTGTCCTGAAATGGTAGTAGATCAATAAGGCTGAGCATCCATCCATTCGGTGGTCCATTCGGATGTGAATGGTGATGGAGACCCAAATAAAGGGGACACATGAAGCATGAGTATGACCGTCCTATTTAATGTCATGCGAGGCGACAAAAATAGATGAAGGTCTCCAAGAAGGTGATACATAGTTCATTCATTGTAAACCTAACGTAAATTGATTCATGAAATTTTTCCACCACAACATGTGTTCTTGAGAATCATCTGGTCCATGGGGTTGGACCCATGGAGAGATCTTGAATGATGGGGATAGGCCTATAGGGGAAATGTTTGGGAGTTCTTATATATCCCATAAAGATGGGAATCAAGCCACACATAGTTCTAAATGTTCCATGTAGTGGAACATCGTGTAGTGAGGACATTGTAGGATAAATGAACAGGGAGGGGCACTTGGTGCGATCATCGGAAGCATGTCATGAGTAAGGCCAAAGAATTATACCCTACACTTTGGGTGATCCTCTAAGGGAACTATATCCAGTGGTAGTCAAAGAGAAGAGTTTGGGGGCTGGAATCTTAGATGTGACATCAGAGCTTTCCTACATATCCAATGAGGATGGGAATCAAGTTAAATGTAGTTCTTGAGGGAGTTGTTTAACATCATGCGGGGCAAAAAGTAGGGGATATCTTAGTTAATGTTTGTAGAGATCAGAACCTTTTGTAGTTTATTGTTATGAATGATGTGTGATGGGTTTTTTTACACCCATCATCCTGGACAAACCATGCAGTTTGATGTCGTACAGGGAAGATGAAATAGTTTAAGGTTATGCGGGACCATATACAATTTAACTTCTAACGGGATAAGATACAATTTAATGTCATGTAGGACAAGTGCCGAGTCGTTTTTTGTCTTTAATCCTACATATATCATGAATTTTTACATCATGTAGTAAATATATCATATTTTATGGTTTGAAAGACCATTTTAATTAGGAAAAGTATTGCCTGAGGAATTTGGGATTTGTAAAAGGAGTTATACGCTCACCAGACATGGTAACTAGGGAGTACGCTCCATTGAGGTAACCCTTGTGAATGACGTAAGGTCATTACTATTTGGGATCTAGCTTGGGTGGTTTCCTACTAGGTATCATTAGAATTAGCAGGGGCAACACCATGTCACCTTATAAGAATGAGTGGAGGTGAACATTCTTGTCGAATACTTTGTCTATCTTATTCTGATGCCTTTCCAAATTGTGCAGGGCATGAAGCTAATTTTCGTTGAGCACTTCTAGTTCATCTAGATGGACTTCAGCTACCTTATTCGGTGTCTTCTGACTGTAGAAAACTTTTCGTAATGAAGGAAACTGAATCTCAATGGGCCAGACTACCTCTATTCCATACACTAGGGGGGTCACCTAAGTGGAATTGTGAGTCGTCGTCCGATAAGCCCAAAGAGCATTGGGGAGTTTATCCAGACAACTCTTCTTGTTCTTACCAACCATCATCTGCAGGATGTTAGAGAGGGATTTATTGAACTCCTCTATATTCCAATTTTCTTGCGTATAATAGAGGGATGTATGGTTAGAAAAATTATTTTACTTGGTATAAAACTTATTTAGTTCGGATGCCCGATATATGGTTCCATTATTGATGAGTACAGTGTGAGGGAATCTAAATCCATAGGTGATATAGGAGATAAAAAATTCAATGATAGAATGGTCCTTGACCACCATGAGAAGAACTACCTACGCCCACATAGAAAAGAAATATATTACTGTCAGGAGGAATCTGCATTGGTGTGTTTTCAGCGGGGGATTTGGTTGTATGAGATCTAGACCCTAGACCACAATGTGGCAAGAGTACTTGGTAGTGTGTATAGGTTCTGGAGGAAGATACACAAAATTAGCTTTTATTTTTCATGCACATAACATCTTGGAAAACTAAATACAGTCACGGATCATGGAGGGTCAAAAATACCCTAGCCTCCGGATCTAGTGGGATAGTTTCGTCCTAGTCTAATGAGCCCCACAAGAGTCGGCCAGAACCTCCTTCTAGAACTATGATATCTCACCTCCTTGAAGGAAGTGTAGAAGAACCTTATCAAACCCACATCTATATAGGATCTTCTCATGACTGGGACCACTCTGGAGGGTAAACAATAATGCGTGACGTCAGAATCGTTGGTTCTTGGCTCAATATACAGGTATATTTTTGTGATGGAGGTACTCGATAAAAGGGGTTCTCTAGTAGGGATTCAGCACTAAAACTATGATAGGGAGAACTGAGAGTCCTGAAGTGGATTCTTTGGTGGTAAGGTGGCTTACCTATGGGCTATCATCATCATCTGGAGTAACAAGGGATATGAATCTACAATGGTATACATGGATAATGAACTCATCCTGATCAGGCTCAACAAAAGAATCAGTCAAGCTTCCCAAGGTGTTAGCTCGACCATTCTAGGACTGAGGGACATGATTAAATTATGGATGAGATGGGAACTAGGCCATAAACTGGTGGGTACATTCCAAAATCACTATAAGCTCCGGATTCCTGATGATGTAGTCACCTTTGATCAGTTTGATGACTGGCTTTATGTCCCCTTTCACATTTATGTGGGGAACATCAATCATTAGGGACAGATCAAGACCAGTAATGAGAGCCTTGTACTCTTCCTCATTGTTGTTACATCATTCCAACAACAAAAATGAATATGGCATGACAACTTGTGCAAGCATGATAAAGAGGATAACTAGGCCCACCCTATTGAGTATGAGATCATCGACTCTTCAACTGGTAGGGCTTTGGGAAGCACCATCACAGTGGATTTTCCAACATGGAGTGGCTTGATCCACTGAGTGGATCACCTAATTTGGAATATCATGATCCGGAGACTGGTATTCCAGAGCTAGATGGGAAACAAGGAATTCTTCTAATGCATGTCCCTTAATGTTCTTATGGGGGTAAAACCTAATGTTGAATTGATGGAGGATCACTGCCCACTGAGATAGATGGCATGTATACATAGTGCAGTTCAGAATGTACTTCAATGGATCTATTCGGGACACTATCTGAATCTCATGATGCTATAATTAGTGTTGCAATTTCATTACTGTGAATAGCAGTGCATGGAATATCATCTCAATTGGGGAATATCTTGTCTCTGTATTGTGGAGCTTGAATCTAAGATACTATAAATTATTCTTTTTCTCTTAATTGTTTTTTTGCTGAGAAGGTCATCAAGAGATCTCTTTAGAGTGGTCATATAAAGGACCAGCAACATTACATAAATGGGTGGCATTAGAACCAGAGGCTGGAATGGGTACTACTTAATTTACTCAAAAGTAGTCTGACACTCCTCATCCCACTGATAATCAGAACCATTCTTCATGATCTAGGAAAATGGATTACACTTGCCAGCCAGATTCACGATGAATCAGCATATATAGGCTAATGGCCATTAAATCCTCGAATCTCTCAGATATTTCTCAGAGGAGACATCCAGCTGATGGTCCTGTTCATCTATGGGTTGATCTTGAAGCCTCTCTATCTAAAAACTAAGCCATGAAACTCTCTAGAGGTGACCCCAAAGGCACTCTTCAAGGGGTTCAACTTGAGATGGCAGGATCGAAGGAAGCATATCACTTTCTAGAGATCATCGAGATGGTTCTAGTGCTAGTGAGATTTGACCACTAGATCATCCATGATTAATTCCACCAATTTCCATAGGACCATTTTAAATATGTGATGCATGGACCATAGATAGGTGGCACCTACATTCCTTAGACCAAAGGGAATCACCTCGAAGTAGAAAGTACCATGTAGTTCCCTAAAGGCTGTATAATATTCTTCTTCAGGGGCCATATTATTTTGGTTAAACCCAAAATACCCATCCCATATGAAGAGATCCTAAAACACAGCAGCAACGTCAATCAATGGTTTTGTCAAAGAAAAGGGAAAATAATCTTTCAGATATTGAAGGTTGAGATCCCAAAAGAATATGAAAACTCTGATCTATCTGTTCTTCTCCCTGACAAGCACAATGTTGGCTTACTATCTGTAGTATTGGACCTCCTTGATGAAGTTGTCTCTAATGAGTTTATCATCCATGGCTGTGATCATGGAATCATAAGAATGGTGCTTCTTTCTGGGAGTTTGTTTGAACCCGCGATGATTCACTGGAAGGGCAAGGCGGTGGATGGTGACCTGAGGAGCTAGGTCAAGAATCTCATCATAATTATAGGTAAATACAACATGGTGTTGATTCCGGATGTCAACATATCACAGTTTCTCTATGATAGGAATAAAATCACTCATCAATGTGGGTTTCAAATCTGTCTCGCTACCGAGGATTAGCTATACCAATTCATCAACCATGGTAGAGACACCCTCTTAGAAAGAGGGATTCCCATCCTCTAAATAATCTTACTCACTTATAGAGGAAGGATCCTCATTGAAAGGGGATTCCTCTATGTCAAAAGATCTTGATGGCCCACTGGTGCCAGGCTAAGTGGCAGCGGACTTCGCATTAGGTGACTACTATACTACTAAAACTATAGCGATGGAAGATCATGACATTCTACCATCTAGAATTTCTCACAAGTAGCCATGCATGATGATATCAAGAAAATAGTGGCATGTCACCATGAGGCAGTTAATCCCTGCCTAACTAAACATGAAATTATGACATATTTCTGTTGCCATGGGGTAGAAATCCTAATACCTTATGGGAGTAGGGGGCTCTGGGATCCCCCAAGAATGATTTTTATAGGAATAAGAGGCGATCTCGTAGCATTCATTAGACTTGGGGATGTGAATCCCTCTTGTTCCAGAGACAAAAAATAATTTCCCCAAATCTAGTGTTGTGGCCTCCAATTAGTGTATTGGAAAAATGTAGGCATCATCTAGGTCCTCCTACAGGTCGGTTGCAGTCATAGCGGCTTCAACCTCATTAGACTAGATTTTCATTTCCTTACTCTTGTAATATATGGCATTTAGGTTGTGGGATTCACAAGAGGAAAATTCATATTAGTCACCTTGGAGTAAGCATACTCATCAAGTAAGGGAGTACATAAGGCATATGGTGA
This sequence comes from Viscum album, assembly GCA_963277665.1. Lineage (NCBI taxonomy): Eukaryota > Viridiplantae > Streptophyta > Magnoliopsida > Santalales > Viscaceae > Viscum > Viscum album. The sequence continues at coordinate 1,761,430,686 of OY728129.1, forward strand.
TATAAAGAAGGGTCCTCCACGTGCAGGTGGAGCCATGGCCTTCCCATTAATGTGTTGTAGGAGGTGTCTTGTGAGACAACTTTGTATTCATTATAGGAAACTAGGCCACTGAACTATTTCTCCAGATGTATCTTACCGATCGAAATCTGTTCCATATATTAATAACCATGAATCATTAGGTTAGAGTGACTCATATCAGCCTTAGATAGCCACATCTTACTTAGTGTTCATGTTAGGATAAGGTTGATTCTGGAGCCTATGTTGACAAGATAGCAGCAGAACCCCACGCCATTGAGGGGGCCAGTGATATACATTGGGCGGATATTCCCCAGTATAATAGAGACTTCATCTTCTCCAGATAAATAGATAACAACCAAACATTATATATGCTCGTTTGCCTCATCATGGAAGGTTTCTGCTACTTCTATCTTCATCTCAAACAGGAGGGGGTTTTCTAAAGCTTAAGAAAGGGCTTCACACATATCTACTGACAGTTTTAGGGCCTCATGAACATAGAGACATAATATAATGATGTAAATATGCTTGGTAATATCATAATTGAAAGCCAATCATGAACTTCTACTGACATGAGTTTGTTTTCTGGCATGAGGTATGGAGGGCCCTTCCGGCTAAACCGACAGTTGGATGGGGCTTGGAATTTCCCACATCCTGGTAGTCAAAATTCATTGAGCGACTACTAGATGAAGGATAGAAGACCAAGTCTTGTTCATAACAGAATGGGGTTGATTACAGCATGTTCGGGGAATCATCACTTGATCTAGTATCACAACCGGTTGTGAAGGCGGGCAGGGTGAAACAAGATGAGAAGGTTGCGTGTGTTCAATTTCTTATCAGACATGTTGTTTGGTTTTAGTTGAATTCACATCCTAGCAAGAGGTTTTGACTGAGGAATTCCAATGAACCATATATCCATGGATCCATAGACACTGGTGGTGGCTTGGGATGTTGATAGGATTTGTCTGGTGCTCCTCATTGTCAAGAATCCTGTAGGCATTTACCAGCTCCACAGTGTTAACTGAAGCGTACCCTTAATCATCACAAGAAGAATCCTTGGGCACTAGAAGAATCCTGGAGGAAATCACCATCTCCTAAAGAATAGAGTCACTAAGATTACTAGATGATGATGTAATTGGTTGGGGAATTTGTTTCCATTTACATCGCAGACGCTGGCCCTTCTGGGAGGAGGAAGGCTAGGATGCCGACGCAGAAGTAGCAGCTACAGATGACATAACGACTTTTGAAGGCTTGGGTGGATTCAAACATGCATTGATAATTCCATGGCCATGAGATACTTCCTTACAAGTCATCCAGTCATCATTATTTTGAGATCTTTATTTCAGAACCTACTACCACTCCCCTTCATTTTCGTTATCCCCATCAGAATGTACGAATACACATGCCACTTATGCCGGTGCTGGTCCTAACATGACTATGTTATTATCTACATGATCTTGAATCCAATATTTAAACACATTACATTGCTAGAGGTTGTTCCCTAGGATCTAGTGATAGGGGAAATAATTTGGGCGATCAGTGAGATCCACATATTTGAGCCTCCTGCATTCTGGAAACTATAGAATTACCAATTCTGAGGTTCTTCAAAAATAACCAAGGATCTTCACCTCACTGAATGAGTAGTCCTTATCCCTTAAATATATGAAGGGGGTTCTAGGATCATGACCTTAATGAGGGGATGTAGGAGTCTATCGAGGAGGTGTAACCAAGTTATCTCATTGAGGTGGTGGCAGCACATTACGTGGGGGCGACTGCCTACACTAGGTTGGTTGTTGTTTAGTTGGAGGATGTACCTAAGGTAGCAGGCATCTCTGAGGCTATGGAGGTTGATCCACTAGTAAAAAAAGAATTTCATGGGGGCCTCTATTAGGGACACTACATCTGGCTCGACCATAGTGTCCCTTCTCGTGGGAACAACCAGTGGCATCAAACGTGCCTTCTTGGCCTATTTCAAGGATTCCTCTAGGTGTTGGGCCTTATGAGAGATATCCCAGAACCCATCAAGGTAATTTTGGGTGATTAGAGAGGGGAACAGTTCTGTATTGACAATCACCACACACATTTTCACCAATTGTTCCTAAGATAGCGACATATGAAGGGAGTAGGTGAGTCCTTTCCACCGGGTGAAAAACTCCATGACACACTCGTCCGGCCTCCACTTACACTTGAAGAGGTATGAAATACTAATCATCCTAGTGGTAGATCTAAAATGGTAATGAAATTTCATATGAAGATCTTCCCAACTAGATAATGACTCAATGGGTTGCTGGATGTACGAGATAAATGTAGGACCTTCCAATGTTTGTCAAAACACCATAGCTTAAATGGTCTCTTTATGTAATGGAGTCCCCAGAAAGGGTCCACACCGTTAAATTAAGTGGGATAGATGCTACAGTGGGTCATGTTTCCCATTAAAGGGGGAGAAGGTGGGTTTTCCAAAACCCTGGGGTACTATAATATCTTTCACCCATGCCAGATATGGATTACCCTCACAAGGAAATTACACCTGTCAAGTTTCCAAATCCTCGAGATGAGAAATGAGTGGCACCATTAGATTATCTTGGTTGGGGTTCTTATCTTGAAGAGGATCCCTAAACACCAGTGCATTGGTAGGTTCTTCAACATGATAAGTTGTCCTAACTGCTCGTTGATATGCAAGTGGGACAAGCTATGGTGCGGCTGGGGGAACCTGAGCCGGGTCCTAATGATTATCATACTGCTAAGGAGGATTTGGTGATACATACCATGCCCTCATTCCAAGATATCATTCTTCTACCCTTTCTATGTGGATATGATAGGTAGGGTCACCCAGAGGTAACTCATGGGGGGAGGGGGATTGGTACCTACCCCTACTACCCCGATCGAGGATCACCATAGTCTCATTCCCACTCCGCAGCACATTCCACAAGAAGGTCATCATCCTTCTTCTAATGCTCTGTAAACTACAGACGCAACATGGATTTTTAGGGACATTCTCTTATCTTCTTCACTATTCTAGAATAGTCAGAGGGTTCGTGATTCCCAAGATTCTCTTTTCCTATATTTGGATTCTGAATGAGGGCTAAGGAGTAGGTAGGAACAGGAAGAGCCAATATATTTCTCTACTAGTGAGTAACCCTTCCCAGTAGTTCCAATAGGTGTGGAACTCTCATGAGGGGTAAATTCTCTTCAAGGAGTTCAATCTCATTCTCTTCCTCAGATAAGTCATCCATGTTAACTGGGACTCTACCTAGAGGAATATCCTCAATATCATCGGGCTTTTCAAGATGGCACTAGATAGAACTACAACGAAGGGCTATATACTATCCCATCAATTGACATTAACATAGTGTGAAGCCTCCTTGATAAACTTTTAAATTACTTTAAAACTTTGGATGCATCATTGTTGGAGGGTCTGATGGAGACATGGAAACTGAGAGCATTGGGCCATAGAAAGTTTATCCAAGTCGCCCTTACGTCATTTCTGGCCAATATCTTCAAAGTTTGACTCACTCATGATGTAAGACACTAACTGATAAAGGAGAAAGAAGTGCATCTCTTAAAGGGTTTGACTAAAACATGATTGTTCATCCCGGGTAAGCGATTTTAGTGAACTGAAGTTCACGATAGTAACTATCCAAAACAACTCTAGGAAATGGTTCGCTGCAAGGATTTCCCAGAAAAACCTTAGCTCAAACAAAGGGTCCAACCTTTGGTTTCCAAATTCGTCATCTAGGGGTGTATGGGAGACTAGTAGCAGCGCTGAAGCAGACCATGATATGGTAGACTGGCTAGTGGAGAATACAGCGAGCGAGCTGATAAGCCGCCGCATCTTGGGTTGTCCTTAGAAGAATTAAACTACATAGCCACCACATCCCGGTAAGATGGGCTGGCGACCACAGATTCCAGTGTAGGTGCCATGGTTACTAATGGTGGTCCATGTTGTTAGTCGTCTTCCATTGGTCCCCATAATAACTCACTATGATCTTCGGTTGAGACAGAGAATGATTTTGGTGATGATTGAGGGGATTGCATAGCCCGATCCTAGAAAGAGGCCAAATCTTCCTCTTCCTAGATGTATATTTGGTGGGAGGTGGGAATCTGGTGGACCACTTACTCTGGAATTATGAGGCTTATATGCCTCGTTCCTACCCCGACCCATGACACATATGATTTGGGTGAGGGATCAATTATCGAATCATAATCTGCCTCGGAATCTGATAAAAAAGACGAGTTTAATCACAGTCCAAAAAATATCGGAATACATTTAATGGCAGTTGAGACCTTCCCTCCTACCCTGGGATTGTTCTATGGGAAATGGTACATTTTCAACTCACGGAGTACCTTCTGTGAAACTGATTCTAGGGTGGAGAGGAATTCTGCCTGGGTGAGCTGGGGTGCGAGGAGCACCTGGAAAAATGTCAAAGGGAACAGGGGGGACCTTGGTGTCTACTGACTGATTCATAGAGGGAATATTTGTGGGAAGTGTTGGAGAAGGTAGGTTGTCTGCTGGAAATTTTATTAGCATGGGAAATATCTCCATGAGTGCTCCCCCTAGAAGTGATTGTACGCGGAGGGTGTTTGTACTGGTCAAACTGAACACGGGGAAGACCTCCATGGAGGGTGCCAATGAAGCGAGGCATACCTCTACTTCTCTGACTGCTGATATGAGAAGGACCTTCACATCAGTGACATGTGACTAGAGGAACGACTCCATACCTAGGGTCATGGGTGAAAATGAGACTTACATGTTGGATGTCAGTGCGGTGGAGAGGACCTTCACTCAGATAGATGGTGGCATGGGGAGGACCTCCATGCCAAACATGGGAGCAGGACAAACCTACACTCTCATTGATGGTGGCATAGGAAGGACCTGTATACATTATTTCAATGTCGTGGGTCATCCTCCAACATACACTACCTATTTCGACGACCATAAGATTCGTCTGAACCTACTCGTGGGGTTGTTGGGGCCTCAATCTGGGTACGGTGTATATGTTCCATTGTTTACTATAAATGGTTCATTACTGGTATATGTTCAGATTGGCATGGGCCATAAAAGTTATTTTTGACGATGCCCCGTATTGGGAATCCTCTTAATCTTGCGCTTGATGTTGGTGTCATGTTAACTAGATTGGGGCCGATGGTGAAGGTGCATAATTCACATGCTTATCATCCTGTGGGGGAGGATGGCAGTGCTTAAACATCCTAATGGGAGCCCTCCTTGGTAGCCCCTTAGACGAAATCATTTTTGGGCTACCCCAGACACCCCTTACCTCATTCGCATTAAAGGGGGGTCCTTAAATTTTTCCAGTGACAGTCCCCTGAAATAATTATATCTTGGAGTGGGGAGCATTTACTCCCTACATGGCCCTTGGGGGTGGTGGAAATGATAAGGATCAGAAGCCTCTATGTCCAGTTAGGCAATATCTGAGGTTGGGATAATCCCCTCTTCCCATATTGTCGAACAAGGTCATTAATTTCCTTTCATTGAAAGAGTTCGTATGGGGATATGGGGTGTGGGTACCCAATAGCTGTGGATGTGGGGACCATCATGGAAGCGACCAAGACACATGGGATTTCTGCATTGATGTTTCCAACCCCCTTCATCTGTGGGTGGGTGGTGATCGGTTTCCTATCATGACAACTTGATTCCTAGAAATCAGGGAGATTCAACCATTAGTACTAAAAGAAGGAAAGTTATGTCCAATTCCCTAGAATAGTTCTAAATTCCATGGTTGGTAAGAAGGATCTACTTTCACAATGTCACAGACTATGATTTCCAACATCTAATACCTCAATATATGTATAGTTTCACACTAGGCCCATTATTTTCTTGGGGAGAGATGGAGACAGATAACTATATTTGGTGACACACGTATCAACTTATGTCTCAAACACTACTAATCTCCACATTGAGGAGAATAACATCACATCAGGTTCACCATTTCGGTTTTTGATGCTTCCGTCGGGGCCTACATCTGTCTGTTAAAGTCACGATGTGCTGTGTTTTCCTACATTCCTTCTTTCCAAAGGCAGGTGGCATCTATATCTTATTCAGGGATGTTATCCCCTTGATTGAAATAGGATGATGGGATGTCCATTCATCCTTCCATGGATTCCTCCTCGAAACGTGTCACCTAGCCCAGGTCTCTCTTAACGATTAAGACGTTGTTTGTGAAACTCTTCCATGTTCCATGTCTATGTGGACGCCAGTTAGTTACGCAGATTCTGTCTAGACATTCCAAGGGGTCAAGTCAGTGCATAAAAATTCAGTCTGATGAATGTGAGTTTATTCCCCTTATAATAGTGCTTATTTAGGGCGTAGATGCTCGAGGCATCCCACATTGAGTGGAGGGGATTATATTACATAGGCATGTCTCTGAGGTTTTCCATAGTCATTGATGGTTAACATAGGATATGTCATGAGTTTAACATCTAGTAGAGATGGATCAGACTAATCACAACATTGATGGGAGTGAAGCATATGGGTGTATCCCCAAGAGGGAGCACCTTAGGGTTTTACTATAAGGGTGGATTAGAAATTCCAATGAATAAGGATCTGAGGATGCTTAGTTACATATAGAAGGGATTATAGGGTTTTCCATTAGTAGTGATTGATCCTCGGGGAGGTTTCCAACATACCCTTTCTAGGATGTAGGGATCAAAACCTATATAGTTCTATGGGAGAATCATGGAATCATAGTGTTTGTGGAGGACAACAACCTAATGAAACGTTGGGGGTTAAGCGTGGTTAGCAACCCAGGTACAACTAGTAGCACTAACTAGGTAGAAGACATGATCTCATAGGGATGTGGTGGCCTGGTTACAACTAGGAAGGATGATGTATAGTTGGGTGATGTTTATGGATAATAAGAAGGAACTGACGTGAAGATGGCGATAATGTTGTTCTTAAACCATAGGGGGCTTCTTATTTTTCACCATAGCAGGTAATCAATGTCCACATAGTTTGGTGGGGTGATGGGATGCCTGAGGATGTGGCCTGTGAGGATGGATGAATGGATGGGACCTGAAGGAAGTATAACCTATAGGTTAGGGAATGACCATCCTAGAACAAAAAGGATCAATGGAGAGACCTGTATGATACATGGATTATGGGATTGAACCTTAGGGAGGCTTCCAACATATCCCTATAGAAGGTAATCAATGACCATGTAGTTCATGATGGGACATTGAATCTGGTTGTACATAGGGTTCAATGACTTGATGACATCCTGGGGGATTTACGTGTGGTTAACATCTTGGGTTGGTCTGGTTCCTTGGGGGAGGGAAAGATATATGGTTCCAAACAATGGGTACATCAACGGTATACCATATTTTTGGGATTACAATGGAATACTACATGTCGGGGACTAAAACGGCTTACTACTGGTCAAGGGACTACAATGTCTTACTGTTGGTTGGGGTTGAAACTCAAGGAGGATTTCTACATACCCTTTCCTGGAGACAGGGATCAAAAACCACGTAGTTTGAAGGTATACAGTTTAATGTCATGCTGGACGAAAAGGGGGAATACAATTTAACTTCATGAAGGATGAGGTGAACTAACATGAGGTGGCTAGTTTCAATGGGTGATGGGATTGAACCTCAAGGAGGCTTCCCACATACCTTGCTCGGAAAGGGAAAGGATCAAATTTCACATAGTTTGGAATTATGAATACAGTTTAACTTCATGAGGGACAAAGGTGAACCGACCCAAAGGGTTTGGAAAAAGTTGGTGTTGGGATTGAACATCAGAGTCTCTTCCTATGAACCTCACCCAAAAAGGGAAGGATAAAGGTCTATGTAGTTTGGAAAGGTAGTGTGGGGATGACACTTTAAGGTGGCCCAAGGAGGATTCCAAGTTCAGTGCCTACTCTAACACCACATGGTTTATGCTCGATGTGAGAAAAAAGAGGCAGTAAATACTTGATGATCATGTCACATAAGATGTTTTCCTGAGGAATAGAGATTGTGCTTCATGTGATTGGTGGCCCAAAGAGGAACCAGGGTCTTATTCATTGTTATCCTCCCAGGGAGATGGAGATTGGGACTTACTCCGGAATGGAGTCCTAAGAGAGACAAAGCCCAGAGGGAGAGGGATAGGGTAACTAAAGTCCAAATTCACATCTCTCCTCTGACCTTTGTGTATCGAGGAAGGAAGGAGGAGTGAGGATGAGACCTCTTGCTAGAATGTCTAGTGTATTACACCAAGATAGTTTCCCTTCCCCATGGATATATTCTATTATAGAAAACAGGATCTCATTACAGGTGAAGAAGATCTCACTCCTGTGGAGATGAGAAGGCATGGAGAATTCACGAGATGGGGCACCCTATGTATATTCCATATGGAAAGGCTACAGTTTAATGTCATGTGATGAGGATGATGGGGCTTGTCTATTTAACGTCCTGCATCTCGGATGAGGCATGTTCACGATGAACCCCTAGGACGTACACAATGGATACTCAACCACCATTGGGGAAGTGATGTAATCAATAATTCCATGGTGAGGTAGTGCTATGGAGTGATCCATTGATGGGAACCTATTAGCGTGGCTATGTGATGAAACAAAATCTGTTAGCTTGCCTCTGTGAATAATGAAAAGGATAAGAAACACAATGTGAAGCACCACCTAAGGAACATTGAAATCACTTTTTAAAAACCTAGTGGGTCATATGGGAGAAATTTGTGAGTGATAGGTGTGTTGTGTATAAGAGGCACCCAAAGATGGTGTCTTGGAATGTTACATTGAAGACATGCTCATGGGCACACATAAGGTGAAATGATTGTACAAAAAAGAGTTTACATAAAATAGGCCCACAAATGAGAACTAATGTGTGAAATAATATGGGGTTGTGTGGATAATGTTTTCTTGTATGCAATTGGTGGATTTTTGAACACAATTGTAGTAGTTTTGCATGTAGCATTTTGACCCATCCCAACATAGTTTTTGAGTCAAAATATAACTTCAGTTTTCCCAATAATGCCTACCTATAGCCATAAGTGGATTTTGGCATTGAAAACGCATTCTAAAATCTTGATAGTTAATGATCTGTTTTTGTGTCTAGCATCTATTATGGGTACTATAAATTTTAAATGCATACATTTAGGTCTTAGTTTTTTCCACATTACATTCCATCAACTGAACTAAAGGGAATGTCCAGAGCATTGGGTCACTCAACCTAAAGCCTAGTGACTTGAAGATCAGTGATTGGAAACTAAAAATTAGTTTGAATAAAGTTAAGGGGACTTATTCCCAGGTTTGGGATAAGATTCATTGCCTTAATTTGGAACTTTGGAACTCTGAAATTATATTTGATATTGCATCTACAATTGGAATTCCTATAAGAATATAAGGTGCCACTAAAAATGTATGTTTCATTCATTATGAACATTTATTGGTTGATTTGGATTTTATTTTTACACTAATTGATCAGGTGGGTCTTTACACTCCACAAGTTGAAATCACTCAACAAATAGAATATGAAAAATGGTTGTTTTCAATGAATCTAGAAAAATAATTAGTCTCTCAAAATCATAGTGTAGAAGTGATATTGTCTTTTCTAATTATAAGAACAATGGAATTGTGGTCCATAAATATAGGAGGAAAGGAAATCATGAGACCATACAAATATCTGAGGCTCATTCTCAATATCATGTAGTTGAAAATTCAGAACATGTTATTATTTATCCTGCATAGGATCAAACTATTAATAATGATAGGTATAATATTTTATCAAAAAATACTTCTCCTTCTTGTTTGATTATTGGAGGATCTGAATATCATGTTCATGTATTAGATCCCTTTTATAAAGATTCTCATAATTCCACTGCATCAAATCAGTGTCTAGGGAAGATTTCTAGTTCCTAAGATGATATGAAGGAGGATTCTCTTACTTACACAGATGTTTTATCTTTTAAAGAGGATATTTCAAGGGGTATAACATATTATGATCTTGAATAAGAGTCTGATGAAACTCAATAGGAACAGAAATTTTATGTACATTCTATTGTAGATTTCATCTTCTAACTAGAAATGAGAATTTTTTTCCAGGAATATAGAAATGAAAGGCAACAATTGTGGATTCCACTTCACAAAAACCTAAAATAATGCCTTCAATATAGATCTCGAAAATTACATGTATCCCTTCATTAGGGATATACTATGGTGGTGGGAATGATTTTATTCCACCACCATTGAATAAAAATCAGTAATAATATTCAGCCTCATATTTTGGTTGTTATTTGTGCTAAAATGGTGGAAATGGAACCCGATTTGGTTTGTAACCATACATAAACACATCATTAAATGTTTTATAGTATGTATAGAAATGGTATTTCTATAGGATTTCCTATGAAATTAATTGAGAAGATGGAAAAAAATAGGGTTATTGTAGCATATCTGGTTCTGAAATTTTTTGAGTGTTAGTAACAACCAATAACACTCTATGTTGTAGTTCTATATCTCGTAAAATACCATCTATTTCAAATTCTATGCAGGTTTCTACCCCTCCTCTTAAGGGTGACCACTAAATTTCAACTTATCCTTTTATCATGGTGAAGGTACTCGGCATGTAGACGTTTTTTCTAGTAAGTAGTATTTTGGAGTTTTCTCATATAGTGGCGATCATAGGGTTGCTTTTGAATCCCCTTTTATGGATTTGACTAAGATATCTTCATGCACATTGTGCTTGGGAATAGATTTTCAAGTGAAAAGGAAATACAATTTCACGGTAGGTACTCAAAAATTTTTTTGTTTACATAATTCAGGTAGTAGTAAAGATAACGGTCAAAAAAATGAGTTATTTATCAGAGTTGAGGAAACTATGGAAGTGGTTGATGTGGGGATTCCAGATGATGGAGGCGAACCTTAAGTGTAGGTAATACCTTGGTGGAAAGGGAAATATCCACATGGTCAGGGTGGACGATCTTCATACATTAGCATACATACTCATTCAAATGTTGATTAACTGCTTTTATTTTTACTATGGTTTTGAATGTTCTTCTCGTAGACTATTCTAATTTTAATAATAGGGGTTGTTGAGACTCCCCTTTCAATAAAAAATTAATTGTGTAATGAGTAACAAAAATATTTTATAAACATATTAAATTGGTTGAAGTAATATGATTCAAAAATAAATCATAAATATCATGCTTACATGTAAAGAGAATACATGAGAAAATATCTTGACAAATAAATACCCTTTAAAAATATATTATTTGTAATATTTCATCCAATGTGAACACTTACCAAGACCATGATCATCCAACATGGTATGTCATGGTAATGTTGAGTGCCCATGGATTCTTTTCTATATGAATAGTAAATAATGGATAGACCTAATAGTATTAGGTTCCCCTTCATGGCGTTTAATCAATGTTAAAATTATCTAGGAGACCCTGATTAGATTGTTTGACTAGCAGAATAAATTTGATTTTATCAATATGATTGATTTGGATAATGAGTAATCAACTCAACTATCTAAGAGATATAAATTATATAACTAGAAGGATGGCTAAGAACACATTATATGTAGTGAGAGAAACCACAAAAAGAATTCAACAGTTATATATATATAGATGTTTTCATATTAATAGTCATGGATGATTTTAAAAGATTATATCATTTTATAAGGATAACATTTAATATAAGATAATATTTTGTTAAAGTAAAACCTGTTACATTCTTGATAATAAATTTTGTTTTAGAAAATGACATCATCATAATCAAATATTTATTTGAGACTAATACCTACAAAGGGGAACATTAATTAATATAACTTATTAAGTAGGTTATAAATATAAAAATTGTTTTGAATAAATAAGAAATTATATGTGTCAGAGAAACCCCTTCCAGAGTTGGGAAATGTTGGGTTTGATCAACATGGGAATTAAAATGGTTCTGAAAATCCTAAAGTTATTCAAATAAGTTATAAATATATTTAAATTAAATATTGTAAGTGGAATTTTAATCTCCACTCATATACTCAATGTCATTTTGTGAGCCAATGACGTGATGACACTAAAAGTATCCTCAAAGATTCTTTTGGATTAGGAATTCATTATATTAGAAATTTTTTAATAATATAAATGAGTTTTGTAAATGAATAAACTGTTTTATATTTATGTAATTCTATATAAACATGGATCTATGTATTCCCTTATCATGATTCTTTGTTCACTCTATAAAGGGAGATATTTAATCAATATTGGGCCATTTATTTTTCATAAGGGGGAATGATTTTAGTCTGCTCGACTCACATTTTCGACTAAAAATAGGGAGTTCTTCGGTACTACCAAACAGGGTAAAATTTTTCAAAAACTGATTGTTACTAATCTTTATCATTTAATTTATTAATCAAGAATGAGGAGAGTTTAATTGAAACTATTCCCCCAATCAGTACTTGTGACCACCCAAAATAGAGAGATTAGTACAAAATCATTTAAATGTAACATTTCTAACACCCTATGAATTTTCAATATTCCAATTTCTAAATAAATTTAATATTATTTCCGTATTTTAATGCATATAATGCTGATCTAGATTCTATTAATTGAAAGAGATACTTTCATTGATATCTTGCGTTATATTCAAGATTGAGTTTTTCGAAACAATATTATATTATTAAAATACTATAATAAGTTATAATTTCACTATTAAATTAGAGGTTATGAATAGTATTAACAAAATATTGAAATTAATATTTATATTACATGTAATTTTAACATTCATATTATCTGTTTAATATATATATATATATTATTTAAGAACAAATCCAATTTTTTTACATAAAGAAATATTTTTAAAAAATGGTAATTTTATCACCTTTTAATATAGAACCCATTTTAAATCAAATTTTTGAAACTTTTATAATTTTAATATGGGAAATAATTATATTATTTGAATTTGGAATGTAAAATAAAATTAGGGTGATTCTTTTCTATGAAGTTTCATTTTTTATGAATAGTAAACAATTCTGCATTATAGTTACAAACATGATTTTGATTAAAATAATTATTATATTTTAAATTTACATTTAAATATAAAATATATAAATAATAAAAATATTAATCAAATTTAGGCCATTTAAATATTTTTTATATTTAAATTCGATATCAATGCTTTTTTAAATTTTCAAAATTTACCTTTACCAGCTAACTCAGCATGTTTACGTGATTAGTGTGAAAATTAATTTAAGAATTTATGTGAATTAAATTTTAAAAACCATACATACATAGTTATAATTAAAATTATATTTATATTCATATAGGATCAATATATTTTTTTATTTTATAAATATTAATCTTGGTAAATTTTTATTTGCCATGATTACGGGTAAATTTGGTATTTAAAAGAAAAAATAATACTATAAATCTATAGAATTACACTAGCACTTGTACTAATTTCATTAGATAACTATGTTTCATCCAAAATCAACATTTTCCAAAATTATAACTTTTTTCAGCTAGTTGGGTAAGAATTTGACTTCTATTATATTTTATTTATAGATAAGTTAGAAATTTCATACTAATGTTTTTATTAAATATAACATTTTTTAATACATGGATAAATAAAAGATAGATTCCACTATTAGTCATTTTATATCTATAAAATTTAACTTCATCATGAAAATTTATGTTTTATTTTTAGAGAGCAAATAGTTTAATTAATGGCTTTCATAATAACTATGCGTTAATTATTTAATTTATGTTAATATAAAATAAATGATATTAAAAATATTAAAATAAATACAATTTGACATAATTAATTACATCCATGATTTTTATAGATAATTTAGAAAATTTATTTGTATATTATATGAATTTTTTTGAGTTATAATGTTTTTATGGTATTTTTTTAGAACATTAATAGTGTCAAAATTGACAAAAATTATTCTTTAAAATAAAAAATATTTTATTAGATGATATAAAAATTAGAAAAATATAAAATTTGTCCAAATAATTCTAATAATTATAGATATTTCATAAATGATCCATTTAGGGTTCTTTTAAATCATTATAGTAACTATATTAACCCAAAAGAGTTGAAAATACAAGTTGTAATGGTAAGTGTTAAATGGTTTAACTAATTGAGAAATCCATAAGAAAGTGTTAATATTGTGACCTAAACATTTATAAAAATAATTGGTTAAGAATTTATCCACCCATACACATATTATATTCAAAATAACCCCCACTGGATCTATTTTAAATTGAAAATTATTTTATATTAATAGAATATTTTAAAGGATTCCAAGAGTTCATGTCCCCTCTCATATAAAAAGGAACCTCCTCCCTCACGTCCACACAGCACATTGATCCTTCTAGCTCAAACAATCCTTTCCAATTTCTCCTCATAAAATTCTTAGTAAATTTATGGATTTCCTGGTCTTCTCAAAAAAATCAACCCTAATGTCCAAAATAGAAAATCCAACTGAATTCTACCGAAGAAGAGGTAATTGTTTTTCCAATTCATTTAAGTTAATTTCTTACTCTACTTCATCTTCTTATTTTTTTACATACTAAAGTATTAAATACACTATATCATATATGGATAGATGTTATTATTATAATTTTTTAGCAATAATATTCCAACATTTATCTATCCTTTGAAAAATGAAATCACCACCTGTGCGTACATATGTCTTATTGTCTCCATGTCGTGGTCTTATATATTTTCCATCAACACATTATTTTGAAAGGTATAATGATTCATATAATTGATATAAATAATAAAAATGAGATTATATTGATTATTTATAATTAATATACCATCTAATTCATTACTCTTTTACCATTAAATGAATGTTATCATCACTCATGTGTACGTACAACCTACCTTCTCCACGATGCGATGAGATTCATCATCCAATTTAACCATTAAAATGGTCATAAACATGTATATAATTTATTAATATGAAATATAATATATAATAATTCTTATGTAATAATAATAATAATAATATATATATATCATTTACTTTCTTCCATTTTGAATTACATGAAAAAAAAGTAGCATTCATGGGTTGGTATGGCTTACGACCTCCATGAATGATGTATTCCATTTCACACACACAGATATATATTATATATATTGACATAAAAAATATATATGATATATATATCATGATTTACATTATGGTAGTATTTAAATCATGATCTATGTAATTTTATCAAGAATAACAAGTCAAAACACGTATGATAAACAGAGCGGTTCATACCCGAAACATTACTTTAGATTTGAATTATTGATAAATAGGTAATATAAAATCATAAATGAATCATATATAATATCATAAATATTATTATGATTCTATTATTAGTTAATAATATGATTAAAACCACTATACAATAGTTTTAGACATGTACAAAGAAAATCAGACCTGTAGAATGGGTTATCATCGTAATCTAATTACTATCCAGAATTGTTTATATGTATGAATTTATAAGGATATTTTTATTATCCTTGTCCATGTTTATTAACATTTTATTTCTAATTATTCTTAATACTTTTCTATAATTTTTAAAATCATTTTTAATCATGTTTTACATTTTATTAAATGTTTAGAAACAAATATTTTTTCTACTCTCCAGATGAGATACCTTATTACTTTCTTGACAAAATTTGAAATGAATATTGTTTTTAAATGGTATAAAATATGATTGAAACATCTTTTACAATATTAAAATAATATTTTCACTGAATATTTTCTATTTTAAAATTGTTCACTAATTTTATAAAAATTTAAATAAAAAAAGGGATACATCTCTTATGAATTTTTATTGATATTATTATATTATTTTCATCAATGTCAACAAACTTTGTTTGATTTTATGATTTATTGAGGTTGATTTATAGTGATACAATCTACTATGTTGTATTAAAGGGTTTAATATTTTTTTTAATTTGAATAGACTATTTTTCTACAATTCATGGTTTGTGGTTAACATATTTACATTTCATATGATAGTTTTATTATGAATTTTTATGTTGTTTGTGTTTAATAGTTTCATATAATTAATTCATACGACATAGTAAGTGAAGGGAGAGGCTTTTTATAGCCCCTCAATCCATCAATAAGTCTCAGTAGTTAGGATAGTTTAGGATTTTAACCATTTATGTTCAGTGTTTTCTCCAAATGCTTGACGATATGTTTATATTGTCTGACGTTATGCATTCCCTCGTTATGAGATTAGTTATGGATATTAAATTTGATTATTAGACTAGTAGAATATCCATGTGAATGTTTATATGGAATTATTTGATTTAATATAATCATATTATACCTCATATTATGTTTAAGTGGCATATGTATCAATTATCCTCCTTTCCTTATGGTCTATTCTTATTTACTCATATTAGTTTCCATTATACGCTTACCCTTACTAAGAATATGAGCTCACTAATTTCTTATAATTTATATTCCTGGGATTATACAGTGTGTATTATGACTGATATGAAGGTTTAGGATATCTAGATTATAGAATTCTCAATGGATTATAAATGTTGTATTTTTATTTTAATTTTTAATGTAAGGTTTATGTATGTAATCCTTTTTACAAGACTGTTAAACTAATCCGTCCTTTGGGATTCAGTACTTGTATATATACCAATGAAATAAAGTAACAAACTGTCTATAGGCTATTAGGGTTCAGGTGTTATAGTTGGTATCAGATTATGCTCAATAGAAAGCTTCAAAACTATATTTAGAAAAAAATAGATTAAAGAACATAACCGTAAGATAGACTTGATGATAAGTATAGAAGAACATCATAGAATTTTCGTATGGTAGATATTATGTAGGTCTTTATAGAAATACATCCTTGTATGGATATTACATGTATACGTGGTTCTGGTAGAGAAGTAATAAGGGGTAACATGTTTGACAAGCTACATTGGACCAAACTAAGTGTAACCTAGTATATGACAATAGGCCTTGTTGTGCACCAGGATTCACACTCTTGGGGGATATACTTAGGATAATTAGAATTTTATTAACAAACCGTTATGAAGAATTTAATAGTAAATATGTTTCCATGCATACAATGTTTATGGTGATAATATTAGTTATTCGTAACTTTATTCATTTTTTCATAATTATAATTGTATTACGATAATACTGCATGATATGATCAATCCTATTATATGTCGTCATTTAGAAATAACACATACTAGAAGGAATATAGACACCACCAATGGATGTGATCTAAATAGTAAGAAGGATCATTTATTTTATGGTCTTAAACCCATATTTTAAAGGTAAATAGTATCCTACATAATCACATCATTTGAGGATATATTATCATGGGATAATGGGATGGGTAATGAATTCACCAAGTCATATGGCCTCGAAGGATAGATGGAAAGAAAAGGGTGGTAGTTAAAAATTTGTGTAAATGGATAGGTAATTATTACTCTATGTATTTTGTATAGGTATGGGATCATGAGAATTAAAAGACATGTGGAAAAAAATATGGAAAGGGAAGAAGAGAAATAAGTATTTTCCAATATGTAATAATTGTGGAATGAAACACCCTATTATTTTCATAAAAGGATTGGGATTGTTTTCATGTTTGGAGATAAAGGCCACCACGCATGGGATATTAAGGATAATAAAAAGATTTCTAATGTATAATGCTTCAACTGTAATGAGACGAGATACTACACAAATTAATATCCCATGAATAAAGAGAATAAACCTCAGAATAATTCAAGGGATCAAAGAAAAGCTGATATTATTGATAAAACTGAAGGGGGTTGATTAATTTTCTTATGTTTGGATTCAAGAATTTGGTGATTTTATTATTTAATAAATGATGTTATGGTTATATGATTTATTTAATATATAAGGATTTCACTAAAGTTCTATTTCATTATTGATTTGAGATTGTGTTTTACCATGAAAAGTGACTCAATAGTATTATGATAATTTTGGAAAACATATGGATAATGGAAATATAACCCTTAATATGTTACAAATTCTGAACTAAATATGTCTAAATAAATATATCATTTAGTTGGATAATGTAAGTTGGATAGTAGTGATGACCTTCGAATTGATTAGTGGATTGTTGAAAAAGTTTTTTCTGCCATATTGGTTGAGATTACAAATTTTTTTGATTTAATAATTATATCCAATAACCTACATTCTATTTAATGAATATGGAAGAATTCATGTTTTCAATAAATTTGAATTGTAATTGAGGTTTTCACCATGTTTCAAGGGAATAAACGATGAATGTTGTAAAGACCCGTAAATTTCAAGGAAATTTTTTTTCACTTAATTTTCTTTGGAATTTTACAAGAACGCAGTTTCTAACGGCGCCTGATTCCGAGGCCCGGTGTGCCCGGAATCATTTTCCGAAGTTTGGCTCGGGTACGTTCAGTGAACGGACGAGCGGGTTTTTCTAACTTTTGAACCGATGCCCGGAATCGAATTCTGAGTGCATCGATGAAATCGCAGCGCCGATATTCGCTTAGAAACGCCTCTTCCGGAGTTGCGTTTGCTCGGGTGTGGTTTTTAATTTTCGGGCTTAAAGTTAAGAAATAAAATAATTTTGCGACAACTTTATTTTATTTCACTTAAGTCGCTTGGAAGCCACTTGAAGCCACTTAAAGGCGGCTTGAACTGAGTTGAACTGGATAGGGTGCTATCCAGGAATATCCTACATCCTTGGTAGGATATTTGTGAGGTGGGGCCCACACGAGCCCCACCGTTTCTTTTCTTCTTATGTAACGCACCCGCACCCCCCTATTAAAAGAAGTCAACCGTGCGTTTTTCTGGTTAAGAAACGCCCCATTTAATTGGGCTGTTAATTTGTTACAATTAATTCCTTGAGATTAATTGATCATTTCTTTTCTTTTGAAATTCAATTTCATATCTTGTGTTAATAAAATAAGACTTGGGCTTATTTTATTTTTTTGGAGTCTTGTCATGTTGGGAGGATTTGGGAGGCTTGAAGAACATCTTCTTCAACGACGAAGAACGTGAAGAACGAATCGGTCTTCGACGAAGAACGTCGTCACGTCCTTCTTCCGAAGAACGACGATGTGCCATCCCTCGTTCTTCTTTCCACATCAAAGGAAGGGAGACGCCGTTCCACCTCGGACAACCTCCGTCTTCGTCTACGAATCCTCTTCCGCGACGACGCGACGCCTTTCCGCGACGACGCGACGATCCCCCTCTTCCGCGACGAGCCTTTCCGCGACGAACGCCCGCGCGCGACGATCAACGAGGTAGGGATTTTATAATTTTGGAATACCCCTCTTTATATTCCCGTGAACGTTCTTTAAAAATTAAAGAACCGGAATCAAAGAAACAATTTTATTTTATTAAAATTGTTGGTTCATGTGTTGAACATTTTTTTTTCTCCCGTTGTTTTTATCTAACGCGGAGGGTGCGGGTCAAACGAACACGGCCCGACAACCCTCCGCCGTTCTTCGTGTTTTGCGGATTTGGCGGGCGACGACGGAACGTGCCGCAACGGGTGTTTGATGATCCCGCAGTAAAGAACGGAACCCGGGAGGAACAACGGCGCAGACGGGAAGGAAAACGGGCCACCGGAGCGACTCCGGCGGCCCGCGGAAGCCGGTGGTGGCGCGGGTTGCCGGCGCGGCGGCGCCGGCGGCCGGAGGCGGCAGCACCCCGCGGGTGTCCAGCGCGACACCCCGCGGGTGCCACGGGTGTCCAGCGCGACACCCCGCGGGTGTCGCGGGTGTCCAGCGCGACACCCCGCGGGTGCCGCGGGGGTGTCACGCGGGGCGGCGGCTTTCCCCCGCGTCGGCCGCTCGGCCGAGCCGAGCCGGACCGGCCCTGGCCGGGCCGGGCCGGGCCAACCGAGTCGGACCCGACCCGGTTCGGGCCAACCAGGGGGGGTCGGGCCGGGTCGGCCCGAGCCCGGACCCCCCCGTCTTCGGACGGACTTCGTTCAAATGGCCGTATCTTGAGCTACGGGCCTCCAAACGATTCCCCGTCAGCGGCAACGCAATCCTTGGAGTGAGTCGGTCGTTTCGGTTTATCGCACTCAAAGTTTCGGAATACTTTGGGTTCGGCCGGGTTGGTTCGTACACGAAACCAACCGGGCCCTCGGAGCGGAAACACTCATATCTTGAGCTACGGGCCTCCAAACGATTCCCCGTCAGCGGCAACGCAATCCTTGGAGTGAGTCGGTCGTTTCGGTTTATCGCACTCAAAGTTTCGGAATACTTTGGGTTCGGCCGGGTTGGTTCGTACACGAAACCAACCGGGCCCTCGGAGCGGAAACGCTCATATCTTGAGCTACGGACGTCCGATTGACGTACCGTCAGCTTTGTTAGTTTCCTCTTAGTGAGACGGATCTTTTGGCTCACTCCGCCCGAGGTTTGGACGCAAGTGGAGTACGGTCGGGTTGGTTTTGCCTTAAAAACCAACCGGGCCCCTGGAACGAAAAGGCCAATAACTCTCAGACCGGGCGTCCGATTGACGCGCCGTCTGTTGCGTTGAGTTCCTGTTGACGATACAGAACTTTTGGCATCCTTCGCCCGAGTTTTGGATACAGTTGGTAGTGGCCGGGTTGGATCGCACTGAAATCCAACCGGACCCCTGGAACGGAAAAGCTGATATCTTTCAGACCAGACATCCGTTTGACGAACCGTCAGCGGCATTTGTGATCACGTTGAAAAACGGTCCCTATGAGTATACCCTGTGAGTGTTCGGGGTATAGTTGAGTTACGGCCGGATTGGTTCGCTCACGAAACCAACCGGGCCCCTGGGACGAAAAGGCTAATAACTCACGGACCGGGCGTCCGATTGACGCGCCGTCTGTTGCGTTGAGACCCCAACGACGAGGTGGTCCTTCGAGATACTTCCTTGCGGGACTTTGTGATACTTGGAGTATCGACCAGTAGCTCGTAGAGCGGACCCTCCCGGAGACGAGCGGGCGGAGCAGGAAGACCGTGTAGCTGACTAAGACCTGACGACTGCTGATCGAAACGACCCGGTGCGTTACAGAGGTGCGCTTGGTTGTAGCGGCACAGGGGAGGGCTTGGTTGTAGCGGCAGACCCACGACAGAGGTGCGCTTGGTTGTAGCGGCACAGGGGAGCGCTTGGTTGTAGCGGCAGACCCACGACAGAGGTGCGCTTGGTTGTAGCGGCACAGGGGAGCGCTTGGTTGTAGCGGCAGACCCACGACAGAGCTGCGCTTGGTTGTAGCGGCACAGGGGAGCGCTTGGTTGTAGCGGCAGACCCACGACAGAGGTGCGCTTGGTTGTAGCGGCACATGGGAGCGCTTGGTTGTAGCGGCAGACCCACGACAGAGGTGCGCTTGGTTGTAGCGGCACAGGGGAGCGCTTGGTTGTATCGACAGACCCACGGCAGAGGTGCGCTTGGTTGTAGCGGCACATGGGAGCGCTTGGTTGTAGCGGCAGACCCACGACAGTGGTGCGCTTGGTTGTAGCGGCACATGGGAGCGCTTGGTGGTAGCGGCTGGCCCGCAATACTCGATAGGTGGAGTACTACAGCAGTCTTAAGTTAGTGAGCAGTACCTCGGAGTTGTGACAGGACCACTGTACACTCCAGAGACGGAGCTCTTCAGCAGTTACGGTTTCGATGATGAAAATCCTGGTTTGAGCTGAGACTTTTGACCTTGTGTTTGCCTCATGATTGAGATGGGTTACATGATGACTTAGGTATATGTATGGGAATATATCTAAGTAGAGGTTATCTGTTGAGATCTTCTTGTGGTTATCTTTGTTGGTTTTAGTGAGACCTTGAGGGTCTCGGGGTCCCTACTGAGTATCGTTATACTCACCCCTGCACGGGCTATGCCCGCACTACGTTGTGTTGGTTGCAGACGACGGACAGCGCTGACCGTGGTGGAGGCGTGCGGAGCAGGACAGTACCTGGAGGTGGACCACTGGGCGGGACGTACTCGGAGCGGTCAGGTGGACCCGAGGAGCAGTGGAGGCTATCTGTACCCACCCTTCAGGTGGGACTTCCAGAGGACGGCTCGACGCTGCAGTTTTCTCTTTTCAGTTGCTGTTTTTCCTTTCAGTTGTACTTTATAGTTGGGCTTGTATTTCCTGCCCCTTTTACTTTCAGCACAGCTTGTACAATTTTTACTTAGTGTTTACTTTTCCGCTTGCTTACTCTGTGGTGCTTGTTTACTTTCCAAAGGCAATGCCTTCCCTTTTTGTTGGGATTTACGCCTTGGTGCTAGTCGCCAGCCCCTGGCCTATGGAAGGTGGGCTTGGGGTAGTCACGGCACGGGCCCCGAGGACGGGTCGTGACAAATTGGTATCAGAGGAGTTCAGTTCTTCCGCGAACTCTGATCTTTTCTATGTGAACCAATAGTGTTTAGCGTATTGGGTGTGGTTATCAGTCCAGGGAGTCCAGTGTTGGTGCGGCGGCCAACGTATCCGTACACCAGGACCCTGACTTCTGATTTCCGACTTAATTCACGAAAACATTGATTGCATGTGTGTTTCAAGTTTTCCTTGTGATTACTTGTGTCAGCTCACCAGGTATACTGTCCTGACCGTGGCGCACCTATTTCTTTCACGATGGCCCCATGACGACAGCCGGCTAGGATTCCGAGAGTGGAGCGTGATGACAGCCCACCGATCGTCGAGGACTCGGTACAGGGCCCTTTGACAGCTGAGGCACCGGTGGTACCTATACCCGCCGAGGCACCGATGCTTCCAGCCCTAGCCGCTGACGATGCACGTCGCCTTAGTGCACTGTATGAGTTCCAGTGCCAGCGACCGCCCAGGTTCTGCGGGGAGACGGACCCTCAGGCCGCCGAGGACTGGCTGGAGGCAGTTGTTCGGGTTTTCCGATTAGTGAGGACACCAGCAGACCTCATGGTGATCCTCGCAGCGAGTCTCCTGCATGCGGCAGCAGGCAGATGGTGGAGCTTGATGCTCCAGGTGCACGATGAGGCCTCCCTCATCTGGATGGATTTCGAGAGCCTCTTCCGCTCAGAGTTCGTCCCGGCCACCCTCCGTGCGGTGCGCATTCAGGAGCTTCTTCAGCTGCGGCAGGGCAGCTTGACGGTAGCCCAGTACGCGGCGAGGTTCACCAACCTTTCTCGCTACTCGACAGACATGGTACGGGACCCCTTCTTCCGGGCCCGGACCTTCGAGCAGGGATTGAGACATGAGATCAGGGCATCGCTGATCTCCCTCAGCATCCCGACCCAGGCAGGAGTGCTAGAGCGAGCCCTTCTGATCGAGAGCTTTCTGGCTGAGTCTACAGCAAGGCCTACCGCAGGGCGGCAGGTGGCGGAGTTTTCGGCAGCAGGTAGCCGACGGATGACTCAGGGTTCCGGCAGACGACCTCGGGACACTGGCTCAGCAGTGCGGGGCACACAGTGCGAAGCCAGCCTTCCGAGAGGCAGGCAGTGCTACTCGTGCGGCGGGCAGGGCCACATGGCTCGTGACTGCTCGACCCGCCGCACCGAGGAGCAGCAGACGGTGGAGGGGCCACCCAGGCAGAGGCAGAGGGTCGACCGTGGCGGTCCGCAGGGAGGAGGCGGACGAGGCAGAGGAGCTGGCCGAGCAGCAGGTGGTGGGCGACGCTTTGAGGCTCTGCCGCCACCACCACCAGGTGGTCCACCCCGACCGCAGGGGACAGGAGGACATGGGAGAGATCATCTTCAGGCAGTTGAGGCCTACGATCATGGGGCTCCGGGAGCAGATGGACAGGAGCGGGACTAGCTCCAGACCTGGAGACTTTTGTTCATGTTGCTTCTAGTTTTGTTGATGTATGTTTGTAGATGCTTTGTGTCTTTGTACTTGAGCTGAAGTAATAAAAGACACCTTTTCTTGTGGCATTTACTTCCCTGTCCTCTCTTGTGTTGTTACTAAGAGGTTCCAGTTTTGACTGTTGACTTGACCCTCACTTGTGAGACATCTACTGGAGGAGACCCAGTTACCACACACTGATGCCAACAGTGTGACTCAACCCCTGGAGGTGAGAGTAACGGTTGGATCTCTTGGTAGTAGCGTCGAGGCCTTACGACGTCATCCTTGGTATGGATTAGTATCATCCATGTCGGGATTGACCGTATTAGGCAAAGAACGTGGTTCATCCAGGGGATGAGACCAGATTTCTCTTATCGGCAAGGAAGAAATCATAGCAGCTCTAGTGGGACCAGAGGTGGTCCGGGCCACGATAGAGAAGGTCCAGGTGAGCACATGGAGTGGAAGGCTCAGATGCGTGCTCAGTACCGCCTTTGTATCCCTAGTTTGTGTTGAAACTTTACGGGGACGTAAAGCCCTGTGGTGGGAGTAATGTAAAGACCCATAAATTTCAAGGAAATTTTTTTTTCTTAATTTTCTTTGGAATTTTACAAGAACGTAGTTTCTGACAGTGCCTGATTCCGAGGCCCGGTGTGCCCGGAATCATTTTCCGAAGTTTGGCTCGGGTACGTTCAGTGAACGGACGAGCGGGTTTTTCTAACTTTTGAACCGGTGCCTGGAATCGAATTTTGAGGGCATCGATAAAATTGCAGCGCCGATATTCGCTTAGAAACGCCTCTTCCGGAGTTGCGTTTGCTCGGGTGTGGTTTTTAATTTTCGGGCTTAATGTTAAGAAATAAAATAATTTTGCGACAACTTTATTTTATTTCACTTAAGCCGCTTGGAAGCCACTTGAAGCCACTTAAAGGCGGCTTGAACTGAGTTGAACTGGATAGGGTGCTATCCAGGAATATCCTACCTCCTTGGTAGGATATTTGTGAGGTGGGGCCCGCACGAGCCCCACCGTTTCTTTTCTTCTTAAGTAACGCACCCGCACCCCCTATTAAAAGAAGTCAACCGTGCGTTTTTATGGTTAAGAAACGCCCCATTTAATTGGGCTGTTAATTTGTTACAATTAATTCTTTGAGATTAATTGATCATTTCTTTTCTTTTGAAATTCAATTTATTATCTTGTGTTAATAAAATAAGACTTGAGCTTATTTTATTTTTTTGGAGTCTTGTCACGTTGGGAGGATATGGGAGGCTTGAAGAACATCTTCTTCAACGACGAAGAACGTGAAGAACGAATCGGTCTTCGACGAAGAACGTCGTCACGTCCTTCTTCCGAAGAACGACGATGCGCCATCCCTCGTTCTTCTTTCCACATCAAAGGAAGGGAGATGCCGTTCCACCTCGGACAACCTCCGTCTTCGTCTACGAATCCTCTTCCGCGACGACGCGACGCCTTTCCGCGACGACGCGACGATCCCCCTCTTCCGCGACGAGCCTTTCCGCGACGAACGCCCGCGCGCGACGATCAACGAGGTAGGGATTTTATAATTTTCGAATACCCCTCTTTATATTCCCGTGAACGTTCTTTAAAAATTAAAGAACTGGAATCAAAGAAACAATTTTATTTTATTAAAATTGTTGGTTCATGTGTTGAACATTTTTTTCTCCCGTTGTTTTTATCTAACGCGGAGGGTGCGGGTCAAACGAACACGGCCCGGCAACCTTCCGTCGTTCTTCGTGTTTTGCGGATTTGGCGGGCGACGACGGAACGTACCGCAACGGGTGTTTGATGATCCCACAGTAAAGAACGGAACCCGGGAGGAACAACGGCGCAGACAAGAAGGAAAACGGGCCACCGGAGCGACTCCGGCGGCCCGCGGAAGCCGGTGGTGGCGCGGGTCGCCGGCGCGGCGGCGCCGGCGGCCGGAGGCGGCGGCACCCCGCGGGTGTCCAACGCGACACCCCGCGGGTGCCGCGGGTGTCCAGCGCGACACCCCGCGGGTGCCGCGGGTGTCCAGCGCGACACCCCGCGGGTGCCGCGGGTGTCCAGCGCGACACCCCGCGGGTGCCGCGGGTGTCCAGCGCGACACCCCGCAGGTGTCGCGGGGTTGTCACGCGGCACCCCGCGGGTGCCGCGGGGTTGTCACGCGGCACCCCGCGGGGGAGTCACGCGGGGCGGCGGCTTTCCCCCGCGTCGGCCGCTCGGCCGAGCCGAGCCGGACCGGCCCTGGCCGGGCCCGGCCGGGCCAACCGAGTTGGACCCGACCCGGTTCGGGCCAACCAGGGGGGGTCGGGCTGGGTCGGCCCGGGCCCGGATCCCCCCGTCTTCGGACGGACTTCGTTCAAATGGCCGTATCTTGAGCTACGGGCCTCCAAACGACTCGCCGTCAGCGGCAACACAATCCTTGGAGTGAGTCGGTCGTTTCGGTTTATCGCACTCAAAGTTTCGGAATACTTTGGGTTCGGCCGGGTTGGTTCGTACACGAAACCAACCGGGCCCTCGGAGCGGAAACGCTCATATCTTGAGTTACGGACGTCCGATTGACGTACCGTCAGCTTTGTTAGTTTCCTCTTAGTGAGACGGATCTTTTGGCTCACTCCGCCCGAGGTTTGGACGCAAGTGGAGTACGGTCGGGTTGGTTTTGCCTTAAAAACCAACCGGGCCCCTGGAACGAAAAAGCCAATAACTCTCAGACAGGGTGACGCGCCGTCTGTTGCGTTGAGTTCCTGTTGACGATACGGAACTTTTGGCATCCTTCGCCCGAGTTTTGGATACAGTTGGTAGTGGCCGGGTTGGATCGCACTGAAATCCAACCGGACCCCTGGAATGGAAAAGCTGATATCTTTCAGACCAGACATCCGTTTGACGAACTGTCAGCGGCATTGGTGATCACGTTGAAAAACGGTCCCTATGAGTATACCCTGTGAGTGTTCGGGGTATAGTTGAGTTACGGCCGGATTGGTTCGCTCACGAAACCAACCGGGCACCTGGGACGAAAAGGCTAATAACTCACGGACCGGGCGTCCGATTGACGCGCCGTCTGTTGCGTTGAGACCCCAACGACGAGGTGGTCCTTCGAGATACTTCCTTGCGGGACTTTGTGATACTTGGAGTATCGACCAGTAGCTCGTGGAGCGGACCCTCCCGTAGACGAGCGGGCGGAGCACGGAGACCGTGTAGCTGACTAAGACCTGACGACTGCTGATCGAAACGACCCGATGCGTTACAGAGGTGCGCTTGGTTGTAGCGGCACAGGGGAGTGCTTGGTTGTAGCGGCAGACCCACGACAGAGGTGCGCTTGGTTGTAGCGGCACAGGGGAGCGCTTGGTTTTAGCGGCAGACCCACGACAGAGGTGCGCTTGGTTGTAGCGGCACAGGGGAGCGCTTGGTTGTAGCGGCAGACCCACGACAGAGGTGCGCTTGGTTGTAGCGGCATAGGGGAGCGCTTGGTTGTAGCGGCAGACCCACGACAGAGGTGCGCTTGGTTGTAGCGGCACATGGGAGCACTTGGTTGTAGCGGCAGACCCACGACAGAGGTGCGCTTGGTTGTAGCGGCACAGGGGAGCGCTTGGTTGTAGCGACAGACCCACGACAAGGGTGCGCTTGGTTGTAGCGGCACATGGGAGCGCTTGGTTGTAACGGCAGACCCACGACAGTGGTGCGCTTGGTTGTAGCGGCACATGGGAGCGTTTGGTGGTAGCGGCTGGCCCACAATACTCGATAGGTGGAGTACTACAGCAGTCTTAAGTTAGTGAGCAGTACCTCGGAGTTGTGACAGGACCACTGTACACTCCAGAGACGGAGCTCTTCAGCAGTTACGGTTTCGATGATGAAAATCTTGGTTTGAGCTGAGACTTTTGACCTTGTGTTTGCCTCATGATTGAGATGGGTTACTTGATGACTTAGGTATATGTATGGGCATATATCTAAGTAGAGGTTATCTGTTGAGATCTTCTTGTGGTTATCTTTGTTGGTTTTAGTGAGACCTTGAGGGTCTCGGGGTCCCTACTGAGTATCGTTATACTCACCCCTGCACGGGCTATGCCCGCACTACGTTGTGTTGGTTGCAGACGACGGACAGCGCTGACCGTGGTGGAGGCGTGCGGAGCAGGACAGTACCTGGAGGTGGACCACTGGGCGGGACGTACTCGGAGCGGTCAGGTGGACCCGAGGAGCAGTGGAGGCTATCTGTACCCACCCTTCAGGTGGGACTTCCAGAGGACGGCTCGACGCTACAGTTTTCCCTTTTTAGTTGCTGTTTTTCCTTTCAGTTGTACTTTACAGTTGGGCTTGTATTTCTGGCCCCTTTTACTTTCAGCACAGCTTGTACAGTTTTTACTTAGTGTTTACTTTTCCGCTTGCTTACTTTGTGGTGCTTGTTTACTTTCCAAAGGCAATGCCTTCCCTTTTTGTTGGGATTTACGCCTTGGTGCTAGTCGCCAGCCCCTGGCCTATGGAAGGCGGGCTTGGGGTAGTCACGGCACGGGCCCCGAGGATGGGTCGTGACAAATGTATTCACATATTTGGAGTGCGACAAATAATAGCTGCTTCATGTTACTAAACAAATAAGGAAACATTCATTTAAGAAAATTTAACCATTTATGAAATTGTTTATGTTGACCTTTGGAAAATATTTTAGTGGTTAACGAATTTCTTCACCATGTGATTAAACATATAATAAGAAATGAAGTACAAATAGTTAAATACATAACTAATGGATAATATTTTGTTTATAGAATCATATCATGAAATTATATTTCCTTATATTGTTATAGAGTGAAATAAACCCCAAACTCTTGGAAAATGACCTAAAGGAAAAAAGTGTTAATTTTTGTTAAATTTATTTTATTTTAAATTACAATATATTTATTTATTTCATACCCTTGAAAGTGATATTTCACTATTTTGTTATTGATGACAACAACCACTCCCTATAAATATTTACATTATTCCTCCATGTAGGCATATCTACATACCACTAATGTTCTCCAATTTCAAATTCATGGTTTTTTATGAAATTAATAATTTTATTTCCATCATATTAATAATATGTTTCAATAACTGTATTTATAATGTGGGTTCTTTAAAAGTAGTATTTTCAAATATCAAACTCATGATTTCTGATATAAAGATTAAATAGTGAGGATTAAATTTAATTGGGGTGGGGATAATGTAACACCCCAAGAGTTTACAATATTATCATTTTTAAATAAAATTAAAATATTATATATTTTTTAATGAATACAACATTGAGTTATCTTGTGTTACACACAAGAGAGTATTTCTACGATATCTTTTATTATACGCAAGACAGAGTTTTACCAAACAATAGTATATTATTTAAATTTTATTATAAGATATAAAATATCCATAAAATTACATGTTATGAATTGTATTAACCACCCATATATATATATATATTTCATATAATTTTAATACTAATCTTATGTGTTTCGTATATATGATATAAAAACAAATTCATTTTTTGCAAAAAAGAATAATTTTTTAAAAATGGTAATTTTACCGCCTTTTAATGGATAACCTATTTTCAGTTTAATTTTTGAAACTTTTTTGTTCTTTTATATGAAAAATAAAATTATTATATAAGTTATTATTTAAAAAATTATATTAGGGTGATTTTTTGGTATTTTTATGAGTTTTTAATTTTTTAATGAATATGGGGAAATATTGCATTATAATTAAAAACTACATATTAGATTAAATAATTATTAAATTTGCAATTTATATTTAAATTTTTAACATATCAAAAATACATATATTAATCTAATTTAGATCATTGTAATCACTTTTATATTGAAATTGGATATAAAAACCTATTGAACTTTTAGACATTTTTCTTTACCTGCTTTCTCACCACGTCTAAAGGGATTAGTGTTAAACCTAATTACGCCAATTCTATGAATTGAATTTTAAATAACATACATTAATGGTGGTAATAAGGATAATATTTTTAATCTAATATAATTAACTTAATTTTTGGATATTATGAATGGCCACTTCGGTAAATTTTTATTTACCACAGTGATGGGAAAATCCTGTAAATAAGGGGAAATATTATATTATAATATTATAATATTAGGATGCAACTTGTTCTAATTTAATTGGATAAGTGGTTCTCAACCAAAATATACCTTTTTGTAAAATTATTACCTTTTAAATAAATTTTGTTTAGAATATGACATTTATTATATTTTATTTAAAGATATGTTAACAATGATATACTCATGTTCTTAATAAGTATTGCATTTTTAATACATAAGAATATAAATTCGGCTGTTAATAGTTATTGGAAATATAATATTTTTTCCACAATAATTATATATATATTTTAAAATATTTATAGAGTAAGCTATTTAATAAATGGCTTATATAAGAATGATGCAATGATTCTTTAATTAATCAAAATACCAAATAAATGATATTAAAAATATTAAAATAAGTAAATATTTAGACAATTAATAGAATTAAAGAATTTTATAATTAACCTTGACATTATAGTAATATATTAGAAGTTTTTTTCTATGTTATCATGTTGAAATAATATTTCAAAAAAAAACAAATAATGAATAGTGTTAACATTGACAGAAATGACACTTTAAAAGAAATAATATTTTATTAAATTATTTAAAATCCCTATAAGTATAAAATTAATAACAATTACTATAATTATGTTAAATGTGTCATATATTTTTCATTTGGGGTCCTTTTTAATATTATAGTTACTATATTTACCCTAAATCTTAAAAAACCAAGCTTACGAAGTAAGGGTTAAAGGTTTTAACAGTGTTAATATTAAAAGATACTGTTAATATTGTCACCTAAACATGTCTAAAAATCATTAAGTGAGAGTATTTTCTAAAATAATTATCTTACCATATAAATAAATAACTTTTTAGTTCTTCTAAATATAAAATTAATTTATATTAATTTCAAATTTTAAAGGTTTATAAGAGTGCCCCTCCCCACTCTTATAAAAAGGAACCTCCTCCCCTACTTCCTCATACTATATTGCGCCTTATAGCCCAAAAAACCTTCCCATTTCACTTCCTAACATTATTATTAATTCAATGGAGTTCATGGTATTATAAAATTTACCATCCCAAGTGTCCTTGAGGGGACATCCAAAGAAATTCTACTGAAGAAGAGGTAATTTTTTACCAATTCATTTATTTTCATTTCTTCTTATGTTTCATATTCTTGTGATTTCTCCATTATAAACTACTAGATAAAGTTTTTACATAATGGCTAGATGTTATTATGATTATGTATGAACCATATTACACATTTTACCCATCCTATGAATATTGAAATCACCACACATGCGTATGTACGACATACCATCTCCATGTATTGGTGTAATCTATTTTTTAACAACACTTTATTTGGATGGGTATAATTATGGATATTATAGAAATAAATTTTCAATATGAAATTAATAAATTTATAAAAAAATTATATTATCATTATAATAAAATTTAATATTAATTTAGAAACCCATTTTATGAAAATAAAATTTCTATTAAATAACTTTCATTAAAATGTATATAAAACAAATATGTTTTGCAAAAATAAAAACCCTTATTTTATAATTTTTAAAATATTTATTTAATTGTAAATTAATATAAAATCTTCATATTTTCATTTTTTAGATATATAAATATTATTTAACATTTACGTAATTGAGTTTACAATTATTATTGTGATATTACTATTCAAAAATTCAGATTACTGTTCACAGGGTTATATTACTATTCCAACGGCCAGATTTATAATAGAAATATGGGTTTCCTACATTCCATAAATACCTAATATATAATTCATTTTTTATTCACTAATATTTTATCTCAAATTTAAAAATATTTTTTAATTTTACAAATCTATATTGATTTAATAATATTTTGCTTCATTTCTATAGTATTTTTACGAGTGTAGTTATTTTGGGGGATCGAGAATATCCAAATTTTTATGTATTTATTATATTATTATTTTTCACATAATATTATTTACACACCCTAAGAATTTTTTTATCTAAATGTAATGCTAAAATAACGTAAAATTAAGTTGCTTTTATCATGTGGTCCACATTCTTTATACTAAATTACTAAACGTGTCACAATAATAAGAAGGAAAATTCCTTTGAAGAATTTATGGCTCATTACATTATTCCCCCTTAAGAAATTTCACCCTTTATATTTTATTTTTAAAAACTAAGTTAAAATAAGAAAGGGTACTTAAGATTCATTTATTCATTTGGTTCCCACGTAACCTCCCCATTCTTATAGTTTGTCTATAGTACATTGACTAGGAGATTTGTCTTATTATGAATATCATTATCTTTGAAGTCTAATAAATTCAATAGATACTCTTTATAATAGAGATAAACTACCAGGTGTATCTCATATGAATTTATTACAGATGATGGATCAAGTATATTATTTATCTATATAGATACATGGAAGTATTCATATAATTGAAAAACATTTGGTTGTATTGCTAGTCATTAGGCCACAACTTTGATATGACCAAAAATCATAAAGGTAGCAATGCACCCAAGAAATAGATTTCATTTATTACTAAATCTCATTACTCTCTTCAATGGACATATTTATATGAACAATTTATATCCAACCCCAAAACGTAGTTCTCATCAATTATTATAAGCACTAATATTCTTTTAAAATTTTGAATCCCATATGTATTTTTGAATCAATGGGTCATTCTCTCATTTCCACAACCATTTTAGTTCCCTATATATTGTATTCACCAAATTCTCCCCAATACCCAAGTGTTCTACAACTCTTCCCCTAAAAGGTTTCATATGGAGACATTTGTATTTTTAGTGGAAACTATTATTGTATTAGATGATGATGAGAGGAATATATTGATCCCACTCAAAATTGAAATCCATTTATTATTACATCAATATATCTAACAATGTATGAATAGTCCTATTGGATTGGATATTATTTTGTGGGTGATAAGACAAAATTAGGGTCAACTATGTGTTTAGTCCATGTTGGAGACCTTTCCAAAACTTGGAGGAAATACTTAGATCTCTATTAAATAAAAGTTTCATAGGTGTTCGTTACAATTGCACCACATCTCTTACATATATACTTTCATGTTGGTAGAGTGATATATCTTATCAAAATTTTATAATGGGATCATTATTTGTAAGACGTTCCACTATAACCCATATAGAATTCTTTCATATTGATGTATTTAGAAGACCCGTGACAAATTCCACAGTTATTTTTCCAATATCCATGTAGGTATGCATAATGTTTAAGTCATCCCCATGGAATTTGGCCTTTTATTCTTCACTAGTCGACATACTATGAATTTTCATGTAAATTTTATGATATTATTTTTTATATTTTCCCTCAAAAAGTTATCTTAGAGATCTCTATACATCTTCATATTCACTGGTTAGATGAGAAGGCCGAGCTACATTGATCTTTCAATAACTCCTTTGTATTAGGATATTATAGTACATATAGTCATGCCCCAAATCTTACAACACCTTCTTCATCAATTTTGAACATTTAAAATTTTCCATTTCTTATAGCTTCCACCTTATTTTTTATTTCTATGATATCTATCTGAGCATCGTTCAGCCTCTCCAGAAGGGATGTTTAAGAAATAATTTGAGAATTAATGATGACGTTACTTCCTTTTTATCCCATTATCCATCCATTAAAAGTCTAATATTGTTGGATCCTTCTTAATTCTATTCATTGATAAGGTTTTTGGATGCTCTATTTTTAGCGCATATTATAATTTATTTCCTCTCCTAATATGGTAGTGGATTGAGAAATCATAGTCATTGATTAACTATAACCTTCTTCATTGGTTCATGTTAAGAAACTAATGTGTGAATATATTTTTGAGCCTATTGTGATCCATATATATCTCACACTTCTACCCATAGAGATAATGGTTCCAAATTATCAAAATTAATATTACTTCATCAAACTCTAGATCATATATTTCATAGTTCTACTCCGGAACATTAAACTACCTCAAGGTGTAAGATATTAATTTATCGTTTTGTATTAGTACACATCACAATTCCCACATTGAAGCATCTAAGGATACCAGAAAGAGTTCCCTACTAATTTGTAGTGTATATATAGGTATAATGATAATCCTATTTTTCAATTCCTTGAAGCATTATTTATATTCATCAGCACAAAACTTAATTACTACTATTAAGTCAACTTGGATAGAGATTATTAAAATGATTATTAGTTTATAAAAAATCACCAGTAATACCGAGATAGTTCATTGAATCTATGGATCCTGATTAAAAATGATGGTCTAGATCACTCTACAATTTACTTAGATGGGTGCATATGTAACCCTTTTCTAGTGATAACATACAACAATAAGGATACTTCCAACATATATAACTTAATTTTACTATAATTTTCTTATGGATTATTTTTATAAAAGTATATAGCATAATATTCAAACTCTCTTCAATATTTTCCTAACTTTTGGAGTATATTAGAATATAATATATAAATACAAAAACAATTATATCTAGTTAATCTCAAAAGGATTTAATAATTAATTCCATAAATATTATTGGATCATTATTGATTCCTATGGGAACCACAATAAACTAACATTTCTTACAAAATAAAAGAAAGGAAATCTCATGAATATATTCCTTTTTTATCTTTAATTGTTGATATCCAGATTGATGGTCAACCTTACAGAAGTAATGGGCCCCATGTAGTTGATCAAGCAAGTTATATATTCTTCATTGGGTAAACTTTTACATTATAACAATTATTTTAGGTCATGATAATCATTCCATAGGTGTATTGACCCATCTATCATTTCAATATTCATACTAGAACAACCCACGTTTAATCACCTAGGCATATAAAACCAATTTTTATATTCTATTGTAACTACTTCTTCAAATCATCCAATACAATAGTGTCCATTATATATGGAGTCTTGGATATAAGTAGAGTCCTTAGTATAAGATTATTTAATAACTACACCTCTCGACCAGAAGGTATACCATGAAACCCTTCAGGGAATACATTAGTATAATACCTCACAATGGGAATATCATGAAGTACGAATATCTCATTTGACTCAATAATTTGATCTAGAAATGATTTATCACAAGGAAATAATATCCAAACAGAAGATGAATATTCCAAAGGAGAGTCATCCATCTCCTTTAGCTAATATAGGTTTATAGGATAACATGATACTAAAGAGTAATCTCTATATCCCATCAGTTGTTATTGAAATTATATAAGGATATTAAATCCATGGCTAATATAGAATAAAACTCTATGAAATGAAGTATGATATTATATTCTGTGATGTTTAGTCCAGAAACATTGACTGATGAGGACTTATATAATTAGGAAGAAATGATTTCTATGTTTTTAACCTCATATGTATCTCGGCCCACATGTTTTTGGGTGGTGTTTAAATAGTTATACAACACATTAATGACAATAAATAATGTATATTTCTAAAATAATATAATACATTTGAAGTTCATGAATGTATAATGAGTTCCCCTTTCACAATTTGATTCTCGTTTTAATCATTTACTGTATGAAAAATTAACTTATGGATGATATTACTAAAAGTAAAAATCTTATAGAAGGAGAACTATGAATATAGAAGGAATAAATTATAAATGACGTCTAAATTATAGCTTATTAGTATTTGGGTTCCAATATAGGTTATCCATGGTAATATACCTACTATGTTTTCTATCTTAATATTCTATTTGGGCCCTTCATAATGGTTTCTAAAGATTTTTTAAATTAACTAAAGCATATCCAAATGAGTGTCAAATGGGTGTACACAAGGCCTATTTTTATTCTACATGGTGTAGATTGAGTTTATTCCCAATGCCACTTTTCAGGTTATCACCCATATATAAAACTATTCTATATCCACATCAACTTTTATTATCTATATAGGGATTTAATTTCCTATAAATCATATTCTCTATACTTTAACAAAATTTAATGATATTTTCCCATAAATAGACTTATCAAATAGGTTATCTCCAAATTATTCTAGTTTGAATAAAAAAAACTATAACAATATAGGATTCCACTTATAGAGACCCAAAACCATTAAAATTATTATTACACGATCTGAAAAATAAATTTGCAATAATTACAAGTGAATGATCGACCGTCCAAGTGTCTTTGGAAAACTATATACAAAAAAAATAACATGAAACTAAAATAAAAAATCTATATTTTAATCAGCATAATGAGATAAAAAATACCTTTAATATCCTAAATATGTACATGATAAATGGGGGAATACATAATAGAATGGGGGAGGTATAAATCCGAGTACAAAAATAAGCATTATAGAGAAGCATAACATGTGAGTCAAATGAAATAACTAGATGTCATAAAAGAGAAGGGTAAGGAATAATCACAATGGGTGGATAACACAAATCAGAATGGTATCATAAGACCGTGGGAACATAAATCATTGGAAGAAACATAAAATAGTATATAATAAAAATTCAAGGCTAACTTCCAAGACATCATCACCTAGTGAAATTTATCCCATCTTGGATTAGGTTTACTCGCTAATTGCATATATACTGTTCTATGAAAAAATAATGATACCCAATGAATTGGAGTGATATCTGGGCTCAAAAATCCTAAAATGTACATGTTTTTATGTCCCAAAAAAATAAATAAGGAATAAAAATAAGAATTTACCTTTTAATGAAATGGGTTTTATAATATTTTCTCATATCAAATTGAAAGGATATTTTATAAAGAAGTCATTTAAAATATGCACTTAAGGAATGTATTAAAAAATTAATGGATGGTATAATATGCTTGGTAATTATATGAGATAAATATATACATAATTTATATTAATTCTATAGTATTACAGAGAGATATATATTGATTTAGATCGATAAATTACATAAACTGAAGAAAATGGTGGTTTAGAGATATCCCTTAACATATCTTCCTAAATAGGTATACACATTCGCTTATCATCCAAAATAATAAAACTATATTTAATGAATAAATAATTAATAACATTTTACATCTATATTTTATTTAATATAATTGTACTATATTTATTCACTACCATTTCTGTGAGATGTAATGATTAATTTCACAATTTTGGGAGCGTCCATTTTGTGGTTCCAAGATCAGATCACATGTATATGATTATTGAAGTTATTATTTACTAGTTTTGAAAATCTATAAGTTAAAATAAATTATATTCAGTTTCTCATAGAAATTTAAATGGTCCCAAATATCCCTTTGGGTTGTGGGATGCAGATGAATCATTTAATAAAAACACTAATGTTATGTGGTTACTTCATTGAGGTAGTTTTACTGACCATCATGAACTAGAATCATTTTAATTAATATTATTTTCCTAAATTTACTAAAGAACAAAAAAAAATAATTTAAAATATACTTATTATCATATTAATTAAATATAATAATATTTTTATGACCATACATGAAGGCGGTGGATGAAAAGAAATTGGGTTGTTCAAAGAGCCATTGGACCAACCATATTGTAAACATCTTATTACATTATGAATAAAAAGAATGGATGGTAGAATAAAAATATTAAATTAACATAATAACATTACAATATATCTATGATACTAGATTAACCATTCTATATTTGATAAGGGAGGCAAGGATAATGTAGAAGATGAAATGAATTTAAATGACATAAATTGATTATGTTACCACTTACATTTCATGTTTTCGAAAAGATCTTTAGGGTACTTGTAAATTCTATTTTTGTGATTAAATCATTACTAAGTATTGTGAGATATGATTTTTAACATAATTATGTATAAATTATCAAGCTAAATTGATTAAAAACTATAAGGCGAAGGGGTTCAAAGATGTGGTATTTATAAGAGGATAAAAGGGATGTTTTTTTGTTTTATATTTATTAGTTTATTATTTTTTCAAAAGACTACCAATAGTATTGAATATTATGAATACATATGGTAAATGGTTCACGTGATTTAGAAATTATGGTTACTTACATAAAACTGCATGAAATTAATCATGTATTAATATTATAATGTTAAATACTGCATTCTACTATTCTTAAAAAATAAAAATATTTATAAAAATTCCAAAAAAATCACCAAAAACGTTTTATTAAATATAGATTCAAAAAATTAAATCCAATTTGTTAAGACGCATTTATAAATTTTTGAAAATTAATTTTTAAATTAGATACTTATAAATTTTTAAAATACAAATTATAATATTATAATCAATTTTCCGCCCCTTTGAAAAGTTAATTAATGTCTTATAAATTTATATTTTAATTATGGTGAAAAATAAGAATAATTTATAAACTCATTTTATGAAAAAAAAATCAATTTTTAATAAATATTTAATTAAAAAATATATGTTTTACTAAAAGAGAAACATTTATTTTAAAATTTTATTTACATGTATCATGATATAAATATACAATATTTTTATTTTATAGGATACATAAATATTATTTTACAGCTTTATAAGTGAATTTAATATTTTAAGAGTAATTTTACTATTATTAATGGTCATATTAATGTTCCAGTGGACAGATTTCTATTCCATGAGTCAGATTAATATTCCAATGGTCAGTTTTTTAATGGTTATATGGGTTCACTACTTTTTTGAAATACCTCATACATAATCAATTCTTCATTATATTATATTTTAACATCATTTCATATATATATATATATATATACAAAATCTTTATTACATTACTTATGTTCTACTTCACCTCTATTGTGTTTTTTATGAGTGCAGTTATTTTGATAAATCAAGGATATCCACGTTTTCATATTTTTGTTATATTATTTTCTTCTTTTTACCCCATTGAAATTTTTTCAATTATTATATCCATATATTTCCTATAAATATAATCTCAAAATATAATAAAATTTAGATTATTTTATCATGTTGTTCATATTATTTATACTATATTACTAAATATGACACACCTAGATTTATTGAAAATAATTTGATAAATTTTGAGGTTGTTACATATTGTTAGGTAAGCTATTCATAATTAACATTTTGGAAAATCTTGATATCATTGATGGGGATTTTTGTTCTAATAGGATCCCCCTTTTATTATAACACAAATTTTCAGATGGTAGACAATCCAATGAATTTAAATTTATGGAAATGGAAAGATACATGGGAAGATATCCTAGTATTATAGTATGTTATTAATATGGATCTAGGTAATAGGTAACAAGATAAGTGTTTTCCTCCATATTATGGACATAAGATCAGTAGTTTCTTCTTTCATAAACCTTATACGATATGATAAGATGCCTCCTTTTCATTTGATATTGGATATGTGTGGTTTCCAATTTCTATAATAATTTATAAAGATGAGTGAGTTGAACTAGAGATTTATTATCCAATGGGATTTTTAGATAGAGTATGGATATTTTTTGGGGGGTTGCAAATATTGTTCGATTTTACTATTTTGAAAATAACTCAAATAATATGTTCTATTTTACATGGATTTATAGAGGTTATGTGATGAATTGTAGGACATAATGTGGGTTGGGGGCTAACACTAAAGTGGATATTTTCTCTGAATTTGTAAAATGTGATCAATATCCATACAATGATTGACCTGAGGTTTGATCATGGCCATGGATTATTCTGTAATTATTAGATGATGATAATATATAATACTATGGATTAAAGTGTATCATAATGATATTCCACCATGAAATATGATTCGTCCCCTATGATTAATTGTATCATATGGGATAATGATAGAGGAATTATATTGGTAGTCATGTTGATTATTATGACAAATACTAGTGAAATGATATGGGGTAAAGAGTGAGAGATGGGTTATTCTATTTCATATTCATGGGATATATTCATTATTTTTTTCCCTTTTTTATCATGGGATAGTTATTCAGTTCATATTTTAATCCTTAGACCATTTGTCATAGAATTGTTTGGTTTTTTAAATGTTTGACAATTAATATTGATGAATAGGTCCTCTTTAAATTATAATTATAGAAATTACTAATACCATTTTTTCCAGGATATTTTGTGGTAAAAATTATTGTTGGGTAATAATCTGAGTAATGGTTTAGGTGGTACTCTGATGAACAATACTTGAAGAATTTTGGTTAAACCTCTTAGGGACCATGTTTAGTGAGATAAGAGAGGAATTGAGGCATACCTTATAGGAACACAATGGTATTCGAGTCTATGTTTATATGTTGGTGGGTTATATTCTAATTTTTATAATATATGTAAATTATTCATGGTGATTGTACCTTTTTAATATGATTATATATTGGTGTGACTTGTGTGATCATGCACAGGATATGGTTTTAAGTGGGTTGGTTTCACTTCTCCCTAACTTTCACTCTCATAATATTTTCATACACACCCAATTGATCACAACTCAATGTGTTTAGAACCATGGGTGGTCTTACTGGGTTGTTGGAAATTCTCGTACATTCAAACATGAATGTTTTCCATGAATGTTGTTGTATCTTCAAATAATTATCTATTTGGATCTCAATACATGGCTCGAAATGAGAATTGTATAAGAGGATATGGATTCAGTAGCACTTCATCATTTGTGTTGTGCTACATGAAATTGTATTAATTTTGTTTATAATAATGTACTAGATATTTATTGACCAATGGAAACCTATTCTTTATTCATTTTCATGAATAAAGTAATGTATATTGAGCTAATTCCACTCTATTATATTTTATCAACATGTATACTTTTTTTTATATTATAAACTAATGGATACCATATTGTATATCTATATTAAATATAATGGCTTTGGATATTTCTATTGTTGTAGATGGTCCCTGAAAATATTTAAATTGATTTAGCATTACCCTTATGCATTATATTTGAGTGAACAATCATGCTAAGATTATTTTAGGCCATCATCACCACTTGGAATCCAATATCATTTGCTGGGGATCACCTTTGGTCATGTGGTGACCTAATTTGATTGTTGTTTTTTTGGGCTATAGCAAATTATTAAAATTGGAATCATAAAATTTTCTTACTTAGGGAAGAGTTTTTCAGTGGTGGAGATAGGACGTTGGGACATCAGATTTATAATTTGAGAATTACTAGACTATAATGACCAATACTTTACATTCATGGTTATTACTTCAAAAATTGTAGCATACTTATTACAACATATAACAAAACCATGAAAGGACCATATAGGTATAGTGTCTTTAGAAACTAGGAAACATAAACAACTGGTTCCTAAATCATCTACATTGTCTCTCATTTATTTCATCATATGTTGAGTCCCTTTTGTCATATTTTACTTAATACCCTTCAGCCAGACCTGGGGAAAAGAAAACATACAAAAGGGTGAGCTCAAATGCTCAGTAAGGGTAAATGAATGAAATTTCATTCATATAATATTCATAAGAACATAACATTTTGAAAATCTAAACCTGCAAAAGAGATCATAATATCATAACATGGGATAAATCATAGTAGTGAGATGTAATCCCAATAATCATAACTTAAAACATGAAACTTTCTGGCATACACACATAATCATAGAAAATCATTTCATATTAGTCACGTTTATTTTCCAAGACCATCCTAGCAGAAAATTTCTATTTCTGAACTGAGTTCACTCCTCGTTCCAATCTTGTATCACTGAACCGGATTAACTAACCATTCCATCCATGTTTTTATCATGAGATATAAATCTTTACCCACTTCTTCGGAGGGAGATATAGGTCCCACCCATCTCATAATGAAACCATTCTTATGTGTGCCACAAAATCAGAAATCATAGCATAACCCATGTAATAAAAATGGGATTCTTAAACATCATGCCATCATAATATAATCCATATAAAATAAAAGGACATCATAAAATTTATTCCATCATAACATAATAAAATCAATGTAAAAATAGGGATATAAATAGAACCCTATATTATCATATATGGAAAATAATTTTGATAAAACACTTGAACTCCATTTTTGAGGAAAATATCCTTTCTACTTCAAAAAACATTTTACTTTCTTACCATGTCATGAAATTTTAAACTAAAAGATGTTGATAAAAAATAAACTTGAAAACTTGTAAAGGAAGCATAATGTAAATAATTTTCTATGAAAGCATAAAAATCCATTCATGTTGTATAAGTTAAAAAAACATTCTTCTCGTACTTTGGACAGAAAAGTCAAAAAGTACCTCATACTAAAAATGACAATAGATTCATTTCATATATTTTAATAAAACTCACCAATGTGTAAAATTGGATTTGAAAAACTTTAGGAGGATAGAAATAATATTAAATATTGTGGGAACATGTATGTGGATGATAAATATTCCCTAGTAAATTCTAAGGTATAAACAATCTTGGATAAAAATTGAGATTGCGAGATTTCCCCTGACTATAGGTCTGATATGCTTTGTACGTATCCAAAACTCCTGTATAATGATTTAAATAATGTCATTGACTTATTAAATAATAATATTCATTGTTATTATATCATATATGATCATATTCTTATCTTTTTCTTTGTAATATTTCATTGCTACTTGTTATTCGGGTGTTTATTTATTTATGTTCTTATGCAGGTTTTGTCGAAACAATTATTATTCCTCTTTTTAGGTTATAGATACCTCATTTACAGAATGGTATTAATTTATTATGTATCATATTTATTTATTCAATTCATTTAAATAATCATTATTCAATGAAGATCATGTAGAACGAGTCGCATCACATCATGGAGACGGTAGGTCGTACGTACGCACGAGCGATGATATCGTTCCCATGATCGTGGAATTATATTGAACTGTATGTATACTATTTCAGAATCAATATCAATTTAAAATAATTATATATTGTTATTCTTTACACCATTATACCCATCCAAGTATGGTGGTGGTGGAAAAAAAGAATACACCACAGCGTGGAGACGGTATTCTGTACGTACGCAAACGTGGTGATTTCATTTTCCGTAGGGAGGATAGAAGGTGAAATAGGGTTTTTTAATATTTATAATAACATATCAGTATATTATAGATACTTATGTTGTTACTTCATAATGAAACAACTAATAAATAGGAAGTAAAAGAAGAAATAAATTTGAAAGAATCAGAAACGGATATTACCTCTTCTTCGACACGCCTCTTTGAAACCTCCACTTAGGGCACTAAAATTTGTCTTTGAAGAATACCAGGACCTCTAGTATGTTTCTAAAGAAGTTTATAAGTAAAATAGTCAGGGTTTTGATGAGCATGAAGGCTCTAAATATTTTAAAGAGGAGATGGAAGAGGTGCCCTTTTATAAGGGATGAGAGGGGCACCTTTGAAATTATAAGAAATATTAATTTATAATAAATTCAAACCCCACTTAAAAACATCATAAATGATTCAAATCCAAAAATTAGATTATATAGGGTTGTAATATCATCAACCAATAAAATTTAGACATGTTGGGAATTATTTTAAACATTATAAACTTGATTTATCCTTATATAATCTATTTCATTTTATTTGTGTTAATAACATTATAAATTTTAAATAATTATAAATAATTACTTATATGTTGTGAATTGTCCAAAATATTATTATTTATTACATTTTAGACCATATAAATTTTAATTTATAATTGTTAAATATTTTTTTGATTTTTTAAACAATTTTATAATATGTAATTTTTATAAAATAACAATAGTGTCAATTTTGACACCATTCATTTATTTGAATTTAAATAAACTATATACAGAAGATATGTTCAAAATAAAAGACATAACAGATTCCTAACATGTCATTTATATCTATAAAATTAGTTGATCACATTAAATAGGTCATATATATTTATTTGAATACTTTTAAATCATTTATTTGATATTTCATTGAATAAAATAATTTCAACATCACTATTGTGTCATAATTAATGATATTTATTTAATATTTAAAAATTATAAATAA
This sequence comes from Viscum album, assembly GCA_963277665.1. Classification (NCBI taxonomy): domain Eukaryota; kingdom Viridiplantae; phylum Streptophyta; class Magnoliopsida; order Santalales; family Viscaceae; genus Viscum; species Viscum album. The sequence continues at coordinate 1,761,474,454 of OY728129.1, forward strand.
ATTAATATGATGTAGATAATTTCATTAGCTTTATAGGGACTATTTATATTCGAAGTTGTATGATGTGTATCACTAAATTAAAATTATTACACTTATAAGATTTAAGAGAGTGACATGTTGTCACTTTCTTTGGATTTAATAATAATTATATTATTTCATGGTCTAAAGTCCATGAAATGAATCTAGTCTGACCCTTAGGTGATATGGGTTGACCTTTATTGATCCAATAAAATTTTGGCAAGTGTTAGCGTAATTTTCCAATCTTATTTTTACCCTTAATTACCAGATTTACCATTAACTGTAGTAAATAAAAATTACCCTAGTTACTATTAATAATATCAAAAAAAATAGAAGTAACCTATTAACATAATTTGGACCCACTGAATTAAAATATGGAATCCATTTTTTAAAATTCAGAAAACATAAGTTCCAGTAATTAATTTAAAATTAATCCCATTGTTAAAAAAACGGGTTTTAAAAGTTAAAACATTGCCAAAGATTGAAATGTTTTTACCTATGAATTCAACGTAAAAGTAATGGAAATGTCATACATTATATTAAATGGTAAAAATATATTCTATTTTTACTTTAAAACCATTCAATATTATAATTTAACCATATAAATTATTTCAATGGAAAAATTTGTTTTTAATTAAAATATAGCGTGTTTTTATTATTCATTAAAATATGAAAGTTATCAGAATAACATGAAAAATTTATCCAAAGAAAATTTTTATATCATGATTCTATTGAAGAATTTTATTTTGTCAAATTGAACTTATAAACATATCAAAAACTAGATTTAATGTGGGTGTGCCATCAAAAGGGGACAAAACGACATTTTTTTATAAAATACTTATTTTACTCGAAACATTTATTTTGTTCTTCTACCATGTTCTAGAAAATGTGTAAGATGAATAATAATGATATAAAATTAAAAATTTAGTTAATACTATTCATAAAGGCTAGTTTATATAATATATTGTTTTTTAGTGAAACTCGATATTGCGTACAACACACGCTATCGAGGAAGGTCGTTTTTGGGTACAACGCAAACCAAGCTAGTGTTGGGTGTAGTGAAAGATTCATTTGATGTTGCGTATAACATAAGACATAAAAATATAAACTTCTCGTAAAATATAAGGGTGTTACATTCTATCCCCCTTAAAATGAATTTCTCCCTCGAAATTCATCACTTCGTAACAAACAGATGAGGATACCTCTCCCTCATCATATCCTCAAGCTCCCATGTAGCTTATTCTAATTGGTGGTTCCTCCATAAATCATTAACCAAGAGAGTGGTATTGTTCCGTAGAACTTTTTCACTATGATCTAGAATCTTTATCGGTTGTTCTTTATAAGAATGATCTTGCTCCAGCGGTACAACTTCTGAGATTAGTACATGTGAAGGATGAGATATGTACTTTCTCAGGAGAGATACATGGAACACATAGTGAACTTGAGAGAGATTCAGTGGAAGTGACAATTGGTAAGCTACCTTCCCAAAACGATCTAGTATTTCAAAAGGACCAATATACCTAATGATCAGCTTTCCCTTCTTTCCAAATCTCATTACTCTCTTCCAAGGAGATATTCATTAGAACACTTTATCACCCACTTCAAACTCTAGGTCTTTTCTTCGGTTGTCAGCATTACTTTTTTGTCGTCTCTGAGCTGCTCTTATGTGTTGTTGAATAGATCAGACCTTTTTTGCAATATCATCAACAAGATCATGTCCTAATAGCTTTCTTTCCCCAAATTCATCCCAACAAGTTGGAGTTCATCATTTCTTTCTATAGACAGCTTCATAAGGAGCTATATGAATACTAGAATGAAAGCTATTATTATAAGAAAATTCCACCAAAAGTAGGTGTTGATACCAACCACCTTTAAAATCTATAGTGAAAGCTCTCAACAAGTCTTCTAGAGTTAGAATTGTTCTCTCAGACTGACCGTCTGTCTGAGGATGATAAGCAGTGCTGAAACTAAACTCTGTATCTAGAGTATATTGAAGACTTCCCCAAAACTTCGAGGTAAACATCATATCCCCATCAGATATAATGTAAAGTGGTACTCCATGCAATCTTACCACTTCCTTTACATATATCCTGGCAAGCTGATCCAGAGAGAAATATTCTCTAATAGAAATGAAGTGTGATGACTTCGTAAGATGATTAACTATGACCCAGATATCATTATTTCCATTGGATTTTTTAAGAAGTCTAGTGAAAAAGTCCATACTGATGTTTTCCCATTTCCATTTGGGTATGGGTAATGTTTGTAACATCCCCTTCGACTTCTGTCTCTCACCTTTATCTTGATAACAAACCAAGCATCGAGAGACCTATTCAGCAACATCTCTTTTCATTCCATCCCACCAGAAGTACTCTTTCAGGTCTCTATACACCTTTGTGCTTCTGGGATGAATAGATAATGAAGAACTATGAGCCTCATCCAGCAGCTCCTTCTTTAATTCTGGGACAGGAGGAACACAAACCCGATTCCTAAACCTTATTATCTCATCACAATCAAGGTTGAATTAAAGAAAATTTCTCACCTTCTTTTGTAACTCTACATCTTATTTTTCTGCCACTTTAATCTTCACATGTATAGATGGTTAAACATTCATTTGAGAAAGATAAGAATTTTCCCTTTCCATTATAATTACAAGATCCATCCTTTGTAAATCCATAAATATTGGATCTTTTGTGATCCTCATCATGGATAAGCTAGCATGGTCTTGTCGACTTAATGCATCCGACACCTTGTTTGATTTCCTAGGGTGATAATGAATTGAGTAGTTGTAGTCCTCAATCAACTCCAACAATCTTCTTTGTCACATATTCAGCTCCTTTTGTGTGAAAATATACTTTTACCTTTTATGATCAGTATAAATATCACATTGTTCACCATAACAATAATGCCTCTAAATCATTAATGCAAAGATTACCGCATCTAACTCCAAATCATGAGTTGGGTAATTTTGCTCATGGATTTTCAACTCTTGTGAGGAATAAGCTATCACCATATCATTTTGCATGAGAAAAAACCCCAATACCTTCTTGGATGCATCACTGTAGATCACAAACCTTTCTCCACTATAAGGTAGTGTGAGCACAGGTTCACTAGATAACCTTCTTTTCAAGTTTTTGAAATTCTTTTCGCACTCCTCTGTCCACACGAAATTAACACTTTTTCGAGTCAACCTGGTGAGTGTATTAGATAATCATGAAAAATCTTTCTCAAAATATCGATATTATCCAGCCCAACCAAGAAAATTCAGATCTCAGTTACTATTTTTGGTCTCGACCATCTTTAAATAACCTCTGTCTTTGCTGGATACACAGATATACCCTCTTTTGAGATTATGTGACCCAAAAATGAAAATTTTTGAAGCCAAAATTCACACTTGGTAAATTTGGCATAAAGCTTCTCCTTTCTTAGGGTCTTTAATACAATTCCCAAGTGATCTTCATTCTCTTCCTTCCTCATTGAATGTATAAGAATATCATCTATAAAGACTACCACAAACTGATCAAGATAGTCTCTAAAGACTCTAGTCATTATATCCATGAAGATAGCAGGGGCATTAGTAAGACAAAATGGCATCACTATAAATGCATAGTGTCCATACCTTATACGAAAAGCTGTCTTTGGTATATCCTCTTTTTTGACCCTTAAATGATGATACCCTGAACGAAGATCAATCTTGGAAAAGTTTTGAGCTCCACATAGTTGGTCAAATAATTCATCAATGTATGAGAGAGGATATTTGTTCTTGATAGTGATCTTGTTAAGTTCTCGATAATCAATGCAGAGTCTCATTGATCCATCTTTCTTCTTAACAAACAGAACAGGTGCTCTCTAAGGTGACGCACTAGGGCATATGAATCCTTTATCAAGATTCTCTTGGAGTTTCTTCCTTAATTCCTGCAACTCAATTGGGTTCATTCTATAAGGTGTCTTTGAAATTAGCATAGCACCCGGTATGAGTTCTATTGAAAACTCAACTTCACGATTTGGTGGAAGACTTGGAAATTCCTCTGGAAAGACATCATCAATCTCCCGTACAATGCTAATATTATTAATCGTGATTTTCTCTCCAATCATTTGAGATAAATAACCTTAATTTATTGGAATCAAGACCCATAAGATGGAAGAAATTTCCACTGGAAGGTTAAATTCGTCCTTGCATCATTAGATGATAGTAGATTGATCAGGAATAATAAATGTGATTTCCCTTCTTTTTCAATTGATATGAGCTCCATATAAATAATTCCAATCCATGCCAAGAATCGCATCAAATTCCACTATATGAAGGATCACTTGATTTGCAGGAATCACTTTCCCTCAAACTTCCATCATAGAATAATTGTAAACTATTGATGAAACTATTGTAATATTAGGTGTTTTCATAGCTAACTCAACATCTAATTGTTGCGGTTGTATGACGATACACATAGAAAACACTTCAGAAATAAAAGAGAGGGTGGATCCAGAATAAAATAAAACATTTTCTACATTAGCGTGGATGGTATGGGTACCTTTCACCACTTCGTTATCATACTCCACATCGCCGATAGCAAATGCATGTGACTTTCCTTTGTCTTTGTCCTTAAGAGTTTGTTGACGTCGATCATCATCAACAACCCTTGGATTTTGGCATTGATTGGAATAACTCCCCATCTCCTTGCACTTGAATCATTGAAGTGTAAGAGGTGAATTCTGTGTGTCCCTTTATTTGTTCGCATCATTAGACATCTTCTTCCCACTATTTCGATATTCAATTTCCCAATGACCTTTTTTTCCACACTTAAAACATTTTCTTGTCCATTTAAGACAATTCCCTCCATGTTTCTTTCCAAAATTTGAGCATAAAGGAAAAATCATCTTCATTTCATTGTGGTATTTAGATTTCTATTTGAATTCCAATTTTCTCTTCTTATCAAACCCATTTTATTGATGGGTTACTCCAATCTCCATCTCAACCTTGAGAGCACATTGAACAATGTCCTCATAGCTATTGAATTACATTATGGATAACGCCCTTTGAAGACTTGGTTTTAAGCCACTAAAGAATCGATCTATTTTACTCTCAGGTTGGATAATAATTACATAATCATACCTTGCAAGTCTTGTAAAATTTTCTTTGTAGGTACCAACAGATTCATCATCCTTTTGCTTCAGTTCAAGAAACTCCTTCTCCATCTTTGTTCGAAGAATACGAGGGAAGTACTTGTTGAAAAATAATTTCTTGAACTCATCCCATTCCATGGACTCAATTTCATCCCTTTGGCACGTATTCTTAATTATATTCCACCATTGATCAGCTTCATCTTCCAAACGATATACTGCTAAGAGGACTTTATCATGTTTAGAACATTGTAGAACTGAAAATATCTTTTCAGTGGTACTAATCCATTGTTCAGCCACTAATGGATCAGAAGACCCACTGAATGAAGGTGGACACTGCCTCATGAAGAATTCAATAGTTTGTTGCTCCTTCCTTTGCTCGTTTGGCAGCCCTGCATGGTTCATATCTTGAAAAATTTGTGTGAGCATGGCTGCACGATTTTTCATTCTAGCTCTCATAACATTTGGTTTCTCAGGGGGACAATCATTACATTGCCCGTCACATTGAGCATTAACATGGTTCCTTCGGGTTCTAGCCATTGACTAAAACCAAGAAGCATAGTGTGAGAAAAACTAATCATAATAGGAAACCACAAAATCAAGAATAAAATTTCACACTTTATGTCTTATCATAAGTTGTTCCTGGCCATTTCTAAAACACAACGGTTATGTTCTATTCTTGTACATATATTTAGGGTTCTTACTAAGGCTTTCACATCCTAGTTTCCAAATGTTGACTATAACCTTTCCTCTAATACTAACTAAAATGATCCATACGTTACATACATGGTTATTACATCATAAATTGAATCATAATTATTACAACATATAACAAAACCATGAAAGCACCGTATAGGTATAGTGTCTTTAGAAACTGGGAAACATAAACTGGTTCATAAATCATCTACATTGTCTCCCATATATTTCATCAAATCTAGAGTCCCTTTTGGCATATTCTACTTAATACCCTTCATCCAGACCTGGGGAAAAGAAAACATACAAAAGGGTGAGCTCAAATGCTCATTAAGGGTAAAATAAATAAATAAAATTCATATCTTATTCATAACAACATAACATTTTGAAAATCTTAACATGAAAAAGAGATCATAATATCATAACATGGGATAAATCATAGTAGTGAGATGTAATCCCAATAATCAAAACATAAAACATGAAACTTTTTGACATACACACATAATCATAGAAAATAATTTCCTATTAGTCAAGTCTCTTTCCCAAGACCATCATAGCAGAAAAAGTCAATTTTTGAACCGAGTTAACTCCTCGTTTCAGTCTCGTATCACTGAACCAGATTAACTAACCATTCCTTCCATGTATATCTCATTAGATATAATTATTTACCCATTTAATTGGAGGGAGATATAGGTCCCACCCATCTCATAATGAAACCATTCTTATGTGTGCCACACAATCATAAATCATAGCATTCCCCATGTAATAAAAATGGGATTCTTAAAAATCATGCCATCATAACATAATCCATATAAGTTAAAAGGACATCATAAAATTAATTCCATAATAACATAATCAAATTAATGTAAAAATAGGGATAGAAGTACAACCCTATGTTATCTAAGATTGAAAATAATTTTGATAAAACACTTGAACTCCATTCTTGAGGAAAATATCTTTTCTTCTTCAAAAAAAAACATTTTACTTTCTTAACATGTCATACAGTTTTAAACTAAAATAATTTGATTAAAAATAAACATGAAAACTTATAAAGGAAGCTTCATGGAAATAATGTACTATGAAATAATAAAAATCCATTCATGTCGTATAAGTTAAAAAACATTCTTCTCATACTTTGGAAGGAAAAGTGAAAAAGTACCTGATACTAAAAATGACAAATGATTCCTTTCATATCTTTTAATAAAAACTCACCAATGGATAAAAATGGATTTAAAAATTTGTAGGATGATATAAATAATATTAGATATTGTGGGAAAATGGATGTGGATGATAAATATTCCCCAGTAAATTCTGAATTATAAACAATCTTGGATAAAAATTGAGATTGCGAGATTTTCCCTTACCTTAGGTACGATATTCTTTGTACATATCCGGACCTCTTTTATAATGATTTAAATAATGTAACTGACTTATTACATAATAATATTCATTGGTATGATATCATATATGATCATATTCCTATCTTTTTATTAGTAATATTTCATTGCTACTTGTTATTTGGGTGTTTATTGCTTTATGTTCTTATGCATGTTTTGTCGAATAGATTCTTATTCCTATTTTTAGGTTATAGATACCTCATTTACAGAATTTTATTAATGTAATATATATAATATTTATTTATTCAATTCATTTATATAATCATTATTCAATGAAGATCATGTAGAATGAGTCACATCACATCGTGGAGACGGTAGGTCGTACGTACGCACGAGCGATGATATCGTTCCCATGATCATGAAATTGTATTGAAGTTTATGTACACTATTTCAAAATCAATATAAATTGACAATAATCATATATAGTTATTCTTTACACCATTATACCCATCCAAGTAAGGTGGTAGTGGAAAAAAAGAATACACCGCAGCGTGGAGATGGTATTCCGTACGTACGTAAACGCGGTGATTTCATTTTCCATAGGTTGGATAGAAGTTTAAATAGGCTTGTTTTATATTTATAATAACATATAAATATATGAAATATACTGATGTTATTACTTCATAATGAATCAACTAATGAAGAGGATGTAGAAGAAGAAATAAATTTGAAAGAATCGGTAACAGATATTACCTCTTCTTCGACACACCTCTTTGAAACCTCCACTTAGAGAACTAAAATTAGTCTTTGAAGAAGACCAGGACCTCTATTAAGTTTCTAACTAAGTTTATAAGGTAAATGGGCAGGGTTTGGCCGAGCATGAAGGCTCTAAATTGTGTAAAGAGGAGAGGGAGGAGGTTCCCTTTTATATGGGAGGAGAGGGGCACCTTTGGAATTATAAGAAATATTAATTTATAATAAATTCCAGCCCCACTTAAAAACCTACAAATTGATTCAAATCCAAAGCTTATATGAAATAGGGTTGTAATAGAATCAAACAATAAAATTTAGACAAGTTGGGAATTTTTTTAAACATTATCAACTTGATTTATCCTTATATAATCTATTTAATTTTATTTATGGTAATAACATTATAAATTTTAAATCATTATAAATAATTACTTATATGTTTTGAATTGTCCATAATTATATGATTTATTTCATTTTCAACCATGTAAATTTTAATTTATAAATTTTAAATATTTTTTTTATTTTTTAAACAATTTTATAATATGTAATAATTATAAAATAACAATAGTGTCAATATTGAAACTATTCATTTATTTGAATTTAAATAAAATATATACAGAAGATATGTTTGAACTAAAAGACATAATATATTCTTAACATTTCATTTACATCTATAAAAATAGTGGATCACATTATATAGTTCATATATATTTATTTTAATACTTTTAATATCATTTATTTGATATTTCAGTCAATAAAATAATTTCAACATCACTATTGTGTCATAATTAATGAAAATTATTTAATATTTGAAAATTATAAATAAATTAATATCATGCAGATTTTTTTATTATCATTCTATGTACTATTTATATATGAATTTTTATGATTTTTATCACTAAATTAAAATTATTACACTTTTAATATTTAAGAGAGTGACATGTTTTCACTTTCTTTGGTTTTAATAATAATTATATTATTTCATGGTCAAAAGTCCATTAAATTTATCTAGTCTGGCCCTTTGGTGATATGGGTCAAATTGTTTTTATCTAATAAGATTTTGGCAAGTGTTAGGGTAATTTTACAATCTTTGTTTTACCCTTATTTACCAGATTTACCATTAACTATAGTAAATAAAAATCTCCATAGTTACTATTCATAATATAAAAAAAAGTAACCTATTAAAATAATTTGGACCCACTGAACTCAAATATGGAATCCATTTTCTAAAATTCAAAACACATAAGTAGCAGTAAATAATTTAAAATTAATCCCGTTGTTAAGAAAATGAGTTTTAAAAGTTAAAACATTGCCAATGATTGAAATGTTTTTACCTATGAATTCAATGTAAAATTAATGGAAATGAAATAAATTATATTAAATGGTAAAATTATATTATATTTATACATTAAAACAATTCAATATGATAATTTAACCATATAAATTATTGCAATGAAAAATGTTGTTTTTAAATAAAATATAGCGTGTTTTTACTATTCATTAAAATATGAAAGTTATCAGAATAATATGAAATATATATCCAAAGTAAATTTTAATATCCTGATTCCAAAGAAAATTTTATTTTGTCAAACTGAACTTATAAACATTTCAAAAACTAGATTTAATGTGGGTGCGCCATCAAAAGGCGGCAAAACTGCATTTTTAAGAAAAATACTTATTTTACCCAAAACATTTTTTTGTTCTCGTACCATGTTATAGAAAATGTGTAAGATGAATAATAATGTTAAAAAATTTAAAATTTAGTTAGTACTATTAATAACGGCTACTTTATATAATATATTTTTGTTTAGTAAAACTCGATATTGCGTACAACACACACTATCGAGGAAGGTTGCTTTTGCGTACAACGCAAGCCAAGCTACTGTTGTGTGTAGTGAAATATTCCTTTGATGTTGCATATAACATAATACATAAAAATTATACTTCTCAAAAAATATCATGGTGTTACATAGATAGTATGGATTCGATGAAAAACTATGACACCTTAGGATGTATAGTGTTTGGGATTAGGAAACCTAATATGAGAATTTTGTTGGGTTTAGAATCATAATGAAATATGGGAATGACATTGGATGTTCCATAAGAACCCACATAGAGAAAATTTATTATCCATGCATCTTGATAGCGGAATTATCATAGTATTATCCATTTTCCTAAGTTTGTTTGATGAAATTCACTATTTAGATACATTATTAATTAAATATACTAATATTATTAATATTTTATTCCCAAAAAAATTATATCTAGGTATTAAATTGATTTGGATTATAGGAGATTGTGTATGATGTATGTGTTCTTAATCATTATTCCTCTATAGGGAAATGGTTTTAAGGGGTATTTATTTTTGAAAAAATCCATGTTCAGAATGAAAAAACCATTCGATGGTACAAGTAATATGTAATGTGGATTTATAAATTTATTTCACTTAAAATAGATCTTGGAGTCATTGGGTTTATATTTGGTTGGAATTTTTATTTTTTTTAATAAAAATGATGAAAGTTATTTTTCCATTTGATTTCAAAATAAATTTTAGTAAAAAAACAATTTTTTAGTGAGAATAACATCAAGGAATGAGATTTTGTGATTTATAGTATTAATGATAAATATTTTATTTTAAGGGGAACATTGAGAAAAATGTTGAATTTTTTGTATACCTAGAGTATTTGGGTTTATTTCATGAATAACAAACTTATATATTCTTAACTGAGGTTTCTTGGATTTACAAGTCATGTTGGGATTAACCCAAGAGTTTTTAATAACATTTTTTGATTAGTGTATAATTATTTTTTTGTGAGACCTAGGTAATTTGAGGTTGATGATAATGTTTTTAGATTTTTCAAAAATTAATCAGATTTGAAATTGATGGATTTATCATTTGGACCGCCTGTATTTTGATTCAGCATGTGATTATTCTGGTAGAGAGAATCATTTGATGGAATTTTCCATTCAAAGTAAATCCTTATATTCTAGATCTCCATAAGTCTGATAATTAATTAAATATTTGTGTTTATGTATTTTAAGATCTAAATGATATGTTTATGAAACATATTAACACTGAGATAATGGATTTTAGTGGGTTTATTATATGATTTACATTTAATTTAGACAAAGTCAATGGATGTATTAGAGATACATGATACTAATGATCTGATTTGGATTGTGGATTGACTAGTAGGAGTGTCAGTGTTTGGTTAAAGAGGTTTATGGATAATATGATTATTGGGTGTTAGAGTCACAATTTAGTTTCAGGAAAGGCATTCAATCATTAAACACACAATGTTAGAGATGAATTTATGACTTGTTTTGGTCAATATTTCTAGTCCAGTGATCAACAAGGATTCTCAAGGATGAAAAATATTATAGTGGGTAGTTTGAAATGACACATTCTTTTGGCATGTAGATGATTGAAATTGATGGTTGGTTCTTTATCAATTTGGTGGATAGTTTATAATATTTTATTAAATATGGATTACATGGGAGGTTTTTGATTTATTTTTCAGGTGTTAAAATTGATGTTTTCTAATTTGTGTTAGTGAAAAAAATCATTGTGGAATGATTTAGTTATGGATATCTGAAATTGGATCTTGTGAGTGATAATTGGAAGCCATGAAAGACATTATTGAACTACACCAGATTTCTATTATAGTGGTGATTGGTTAATTTACCTTCAACCAAATGTATTTTTGGAAATACAATAATTTTTTTAGTGGGTTAGATAGTTGTAAATCACAATAAGTAACATTGTCACTCATTGGAGTTACTGTGGCACCATTGGTTTTTTTAATAGAAAAAATAGAACAACTCCTATTTTAAGAACCCCAAATGGGGTTTCTCCTACTCGAGGATTCATAAAGAGGGAGTGTCACTCCCTACTCCCTATCTTCTTCGATTTTCCCTCATTTATCTATGTGATTCAGAGCCTTTCCATCATGTTTATCTAAGTTATGAGATTCCCCTTCTTCTACAATTATTCAAATGATTCCTCTAGTATATTTATAGTATGTTCTTAGGTATTGGGTTGAATATTCCATTGAAACATAGTGTAATCAAGCTAATTTAGTGTCATTTCATGTATTGTGTGTACAGGAGGCTTGGTAAGGATGGTTTATTTCCAATGCACATATTTTAACTCGATTTTTGTTTAGTAGTGTATCTTTATTTGGATTATGATGAATTTGGGTAACATCAACCCTAAATTTATTGGTTATATTTGGTAATTGGTGTTTCATAGTTTTAGGGATGCATCAGTAGTGGATCAAACCTCTTCGACTCATAGATTTGATGTTGTTATGCTACTCATTGATATTTATAATAACTATTGCATTGGGTATTTCAAATTTATATAAATGGAAAATAGAATTGTGGTGATTATTTATTAGGTAGGTTCTTTTTGAGGATGGATGATCTTGGTATGATATTAGGATTATAATTGGACTTGTTAATGAGGTGGGATGACTTTTCATACTGAATATGATGATACATTAGATTATTTTATGGTTTTTCTTATTTTTTTTGACTTTTTTGTAGTTTTCATGTTCTATAGAATTGTATAATATCAATAAATAAATTTATATGGAATTTCATCAACCTAATTTAAATCATGTAGATTTTAACTTATTAAATAATTCATTGGTTGTACCAGAGTTGAATGATTGTCGTTAGACCATTTTGTAGATTTGAAAAATGGCTGAATTGTTTTTAATCAAAATGATTTCTTCCTTTATAAGGATTGATTTAAGATGGAATATTGAATAAATTTTAGTATTAATTGAAAATTATTTTATTTCCATTAATTATAACTAAAAGTGAGTATTTTATTTAAATGTTATTTCTATAAGAATTTAATTTAAATGGAATTTTAAATGTAAATAGTGATTTGAAAATATGGTTTTGAAATTGTATTTCATAATGAAAAGGGATTTAAATAAAGAGGGTTTTAAATGAAATGATATTTCCTTTATACGTAGTTTTCATGGATGCTTTTGAATTATATTTTAATGGAATTAAATGAGGTCTAGTTTGGATACATATTTCGCATTGATTGACATGAAGAGGGAGAATATCTATTTTTAAATGATTATCCCCTTGCGTGATATATCTTACTATGGTTTCATTATATATTATATCATGATTTCAGATAAAATCAGGAGTATATGAGAAACCTTCCATTGGGTTATGGGTTGGATGGATTGGAATTTAGATAATTTTTAGGTTTTTTTATATAGGTCCATAATTTGAGATTACCTTTAGGATGAGATCGAGTCTATCAATCCTGATTTCCCCATCTACTTGTGATATTCATGGGTACCAATAAGTCATTATTGTTTGATTTTCTCCTTCTTTTCCCCTAGAAAATTCTTGATATTGTTAGTCATAATTTAACCACCTTTGTGTCTATAAGAGATCTATTTCAATTGAACATCATTGGTTGAGATGGGAAATATTACCTTAATTTTTGATTAATCGGTATGTTAGGATTCTTGTAATGATATACAAATATTTGTATAGATCATCTCAATTGATCTTAAAATTGTTGTTACGGTAAATCGTGTTTTACCCAATTGTATTGTTGGTTATAGATGAAAAGTTACTTTCAATATATTACATATAATAGATGAGGGATTTCAGATTTTATGAGTACAGTAAAAGATGACCCATGGAGTCATATTTTATTATTAGCAAGAGATAATAGATATTTTCATGAGAATTATTATCCTATACGAGTTTGAGGAAGTGTGAATTTTTTATGAGTTTTCAGATTCTAATTGATTTTATATTTTTGGAATGGAATCACTCTAGATATACTCTTCCCCATTGGCTGCAAGATGTTTATTTATCGGTACTAAAACTCTAGGTTGATTAGTGACTACACCATAGAAGGATATTTCAGGTTATATAACGGAGTTATGATGAAGACCCTTCAAGGTATCAACCTTAGTTGAGACCATGTCCATGGTACACACACTGGTAATTATATGATGATGATGTATGAAATAACATAACAACATGAAACATAGTGTTATTATATTATAATGGTGCAGAAATACCATATGATTAATTTTGATATGTGGGATAGATCAAAAGCTACAATATCGGTATTTTAGAAAACATCTCTAGTGAGAAACTGTGAGATGAGATGTAGTAGGGCATGAGGTCTAGGATATGACATATTACGTTGTTTGTTTCGATTATTTATTTTCCCAATTTTAATTATCAAATGATTTATTTTTTTATTTATTTTAATTGTTTTTTAGGATTGATATTGATGGCCAAGGCATCATTGACTCCACATTGTCGATATATTAATACTGTCATTATTTCGCCTGGTATTTATGGTTCCTGGTTATTGATGTGTAATAATCTGGCTTATAGGATTGGTAATAATCTAATGAGTGAGTCATCTAATATTTAGGTGATAACTCGTAATTACAAAATTTAATGATATATGAGACACAATGGAATATTCTTTATGGGTATGTAAGTGTAAATTAGTCTATGATTACAAATAGGAGGTTCTTATCCTAATTTGGGTGTTATTTGATGAGTCTTCTGGTTGCATGTGCCTTCCATGAATCAAATCTCAACGGTATGAATTGTATGAGAATTTATGATATATTATTATATGTGTTTGAGTTTCACATATAACAATCATTCACTCTACCAATATTTTCAAACACGCATTTCTAATCACTATAACATATTTTTTTAAGGATTATAGAATAAACCTAATAGGTAATTTGAATCAAGCATTACCTATATACATTTTATTGGTTTGTATGTACATGATTAGTCCATTATTATTTATTAAAGGCCTTGGTTTTATCATAGATCTAGAAAAATGGATTTGGGATAGCTTGGTAGTTGACATGGGAGATTCGATGGGTGCTGTTCATGAGTTTTGGGTAAGAGGAAATTGTATTTATGTTAGTTTTTTGATTTTACAATATATATATATATATCAACTAGTGTTATAAAAAAATTTATTTATATTTATGATGTGTGTGATGTTAATTTTTATTTTGTTTCTCTAGTAAATTTTATACATCATGTAAACTATTTTACAATTATACTTTAGACCATAGGGAACCCTCTGAACTCCCTTTTTTCAACTGGTGTAACAAAGTATGATATTAGTTTAACGTTTTCTTTAAACAAAATATCTGTGATTTAAATGTTTTATCACATGGAAAATCAAACTAAAATGAATGTAGATATGTTATAATTATAGAATGCAGACATTATACTATAATTATCCAATTATAGAGTTGAAATAGAAGTTAATATACTATGAAGTCTATGTAAGCAATATAATATTTGGAATCAATCAATGGGGTTAATGCTTTTAAGGACAATTTTGTTTATCTTTGAGAGGATTTTTTGTTACTAGGATTTTCCCTTCACCAAGCCCAATATGGACTTTAACAAGTACCTATTGAGAATAGTCAACTTCCCAAGAAGTTCATGCTCATGGAAATTACTAAAGGAACCATGTTCGCTTAATCTCCTCCCATGATATCCATAATTTCTTATAATAAACTTAGATATTATATCTTAGTCTTGGTGAGTTATTATCCTAGAATATAAGATTATATAAAAATGTAAATATTAAGGTAATAAATTTATATATATTCCCATTATTTTTTAAATATTTTAATAAAGTTTAACATTAAAAATTATTTTAGAGGTTATATTTAAAAAAATGTATTTACTATTTCCTATCAAATAAGTAATAAATTTTAAAATTTAGAAATAAAATCATTTATTGTTAGGAAGGCCTATTTTTCAAATAATTTTAATATATATATTTTGTATTGTTATCATAATAAACAAGATTGATCACAATGGAATAATGAATATAATGTAATGTACCGATAATATATATATAAAAACTAATTAAAATACATTTAATTATTTTTTACTTGTTATGTAATGAAAATAAATTATTTTAATTATTAAAAATGTGTTTCATTCTAAAAACAGTTTTCCAATTTATGTGTTTTTGTATAAGAAATATATTTTATCACTTTAACAAATTGAATCAAATATGATGGAATTATTATTTATAATCATCTTTTATTAATTATTTAATATGTTTATTTTTATTTTTTGTCATAATATAGTCACAAAGGTAATATTTAGTCACCACAATAAAGTATAAAATAATGTAAAAGTGATAAATCAAGGATTAATGACGTATAATATCATAAAATCATATATTTAACTGAATGTGTAGAGACCTGGGGTAGATTGACCACTAAGAGGAGGGTGAATTAGTGGTTTACAAATTCAAAATTCCTTCTTTTTTATTTCAAACACTTTAACTGGATAAGGTTATCAATTGACTTAGGGATACCTCCTAGTCTTACCTCATATGAAAGAATAATAAAATAGAATATAACACACACTATTTAAAAATTTTAGTATAAATACCTACACATTCCTTATTAGATCGAGTGTAAAACATGGATACTCCACTATAATTTGATCAATGATTACAAAGGATAAGGTTAAATTTGGTTAAATTATAATATAGTTGATCCTCAATTTGATCATAGTTCTGCACCCCATTAACCAACTCTTTTTCCTTAATTGGATGGACACCCTGACCAACCTCTCTTTTCCATGACTTGATGAACACCCTAGCCCAGAGCCTCTTTATTAACTAGTTAGAAACCCAAGTTACACGTTCCATTTTCTATTATGGGTTGATCTTGTTTTAAAAATTCCTCTTTCTTAATTAGAGATATCTTCCTCCACAAACATACTCGATCTGATCCAATAATATACTACATCAAGTCTTCTATTAAAATTTTTTTCTCTAGTGTTATTTTTATAAATTAATTAAGAAAATTCTGAGAACATGTGCTGAGACAATATGAGATTCTGAGGCCTGTAGTGACTGAAATAATACATTGAAAAATGTTTAATTTTTAATAAATCATGGGGTAGTTTATTCTTCAAATGGGAATAACATCTAAACAATTTAATGGATTTTAAATCTGAGGGAACTCTTGGATTTCGAATTTAGACATTAACATATAAGGGGCCTATCATTTACATCCATTGGTTGATGGTGAATGTTAGATTTTGGATGTAAACATCAATAAAATATTTTTAGTAAAATATTTTGGTTTGTCTAGTGTAGATTCACTTTTTAAAAAACAGAATTATTAGGTTGAAATCCAAGTTTATTGATATAACCATGGAGTTTCTCTAATGTAGCAAGAATAAAGCTATACTAATGATTTAGCGAATCAAAATTCAAAATCTGATCGAATTGTGATAGATCAATGATTGCAAGCAGGTATAGGATTGACAATGACACTGAATTATGTTCATTATGAATGATTAATTCAACCTTGAGGTAGGGTATCAATATCTTTGTGATTTCTTTCTCCTTCATATATTCATATGACGAACGCAGACAAACCAGTGACCAGTTTAATCTACAGTTCGATTGTTCTTGTGGGAGGGATAATTATCACTATTTGAAAAGGGATTAAATAATTGGGATTTTCATTCAATTTTCTTCTTCATTATCCAACTATCTTGAAAAGATCATGGCTGACATAAACAATGAAAATATCCATTATTTTGGAGTTTGTGTGCTATTTCTCTCCCTAGTGAATTTCTTGAATTATTAAAATGATATTTTCCTTATCCTTTTAATATAGAAGCCTATCTGATTGGTTTGAATCAAACCGATCTTATGGCCATGCAAGGATTTAGCAGTGCATGGTGGTGGCCGAAGGGAGTGGCTCTTGTCAGTTTACCATCTACTATGAACACAAGTGTCTCAAGTATATCTTGTCTCAAAAGGATAAAAATGTGAGGTAAAGGTGATGGATATGGTTACTCCATGACCATGACTTTACGATTGTCTACACTCTTGGATGGGATAACGTAGTAGCAAATGCTTTTAATAGGTGATCTAGCATGCTGGTACAGTGTGAGGCATAAAATCGTTTGGCTGCATTATAGATATCCTTTATTGAAGGAGATTTTGTAGCATACCTATAGTCAATGGTTCTCACCCCTCCACTATTATATGGAGTTAGGGATGAAAAACTTGAGAATATTGATTATGAAGCCCAACAAGCTCAGTTTTTATCATGGCATGACTTTGATGAATATTCGATAAGTGGGGATCACGTCATTCCCTTTTGAGGGCGTACTATAGTACTAGTGTAGTTGTGGGAGGATTTCATGATGGTTTTTAACACCTCCCCTTTATTGATACAGAAAGGGGTGGAAAATATGTATCGGGACCTATGACGTCATTTTTGGGGGCTAGGGATGAAGAAGTAAAAAACAAGGTTCCGTTCTGAAATCCTAATTTGGATGAAAGTGATGGCTGATGTAAAGACCTGAAAATTTGAAGGAAATTTTTTTTCTTATTTTTCTTTGGAATTTTACAAGAACGCAGTTTCTGGCAGCGCCTGATTCCGAGGCCCGGTGTGCCCGGAATCATTTTCCGAAGTTTAGCTCAGGTATGTTCAGTGAACGAACGAGCGGGTTTTTCTAACTTTTAAATCGGTGCTCGGAATTGAAATCTGAGGGCACCGATGAAATCACAGTGCCGATATTTTCTTAGAAATGTCTTTTCTGGAGTTGTGTTTGATCGGGTGTGGTTTTTAATATTTGGGGTTAAGTTAAGAAATAAAATAAAGTGGTGCGACAACTTTATTTTATTTCACTTAAAGCCACTTAAAAGCCACTTAAGCTAAGTTAAGAAGATAGGGTGGAACCCAAAATATCCTACCCACTTGGTAGGATATTTGTGAGGTGGGGCCCACACGAGCCCCACCGTTTCTTTCCTTCTAAGTAACCCACCTGCAACCCCCCCTGTTTAATGAAAGTCAACCCTGCGTTTTTCTGGATAAGAAACGCCTCATTAGTTGGGCAATTAAAACATTATAATTAATTCATTGAATTAATTGTTCGTTTCGTTTCTTTGAAATTAAAATGTGTCATGTGTGTTAATAAAATAATATAACTCTTATTTTATTTCTGTTGGAACTTGTTGTGTGGAAAGAATTTGGAGGAAAGCGTTCTTCTTAGACAAAGAACGCGAAGAACGCAAAGAACGCTCTGACCTCCGGTTAAGAACGCCAAACCCTCGGAGATCGATGACGCGACGCCGTGTACTGCGACGTCAACGACGCTTCTTCCACGACGCTCCTTCCGAGACGTTTCTTCCGTGAAGATCCTTATCTTCTGTGACGATCCTCTTCTTTCACGACGGTTAATTCCGCGACGAACTCGCGTTCGATGACAATGCTTGAGGTAGGGAATTATTTGAGAATGATTTATTTCCTCATTTCATTCTTTTTAAAGAAAACAAGGAAACACGGATCAATTTATTATCTAGTTGATCCGTGCACGTTTTCCTTGCGGGTTGGGGAATTTTTATTGTGGGAAGTTGTCGGGGCTTATTATTTTATTGTTGATCGTGATCTCATCTGTCGCCTTTCTTGGTTTCATTTTTGGGCCGCCTGCTATCATACTAACGGGGGGAGGTCGGACCGCATGAACACAGCCGACCCTCCTTCCCCCAAGTTGTTTGAGTTTGTTGCAGCACGTGAAAGGCAGCGCGGTGCCATTGCACCGCGCGGTAACGAGAAGAAATAACACGGAGAAGAAGCGCGACGCCGTCGTGTCGCGCTGTTGGGGACGAACGAAACCGCAGGCGGAGTCGGGGCCGAGGAGGTGATTTGAAGACCCCGCGTTTTGTTGTCGAAGTGCGGATCGATGGACGATGGTGAGGCGGGCTGCGATGGCGTTTTGAAGGCTTTGCAGCGAAGGTCGGGTCCCAGGAGGACTTTTGGCGAAGCCGGCAAGGATTTCCGACAACCTTAACTCATCCGGTGGTTCGCGGAGCGACCCGCCGGCGTGCCACGCCGGCACGGCGGCGTCGGCGCCCGGCGTGCCGCCATGGAGAACTGCCGCGGTGGCAGCAGCGCGGTCCCGCGACCGCGTGGGACCGGAGGAGAGGGACGCGGCGGCCCGGCCGCGTCCGCTGGCAAGGGTGGCCCCACCTGGGGCCGCGACTTTTCCTCACACGGAGGCAGCGCTCCCCCCGCCCGCGGCTCGGCCGTCACAGCCGCGGCGACCCACCGGCTGGGCTGGGTCACCCCGGTCGGGCCGGGCCCAGACCCCCCGTTTTCGGGCCTTTTCGGTCTTTCTCCCATATCATGAGCAGTAGACCTCCGATCGACGCACCGTCAGTGGCGATGCGATCCTTGGATCGAGTCAGTCGTTTCGGTATATCTCACTCAAGGTTTCAGAATACTTTGGGTGTGGTTGGGTTGGTTCGTATACGAAACCAACCGGGCCCACGGAGCGGAAACGCTCATATCATGATCTCTGGACATCCTATTGAAGTGTCGTCTACTTTGTTGGATTTATCTAGGTGAGACGGATCTTTTGTCTTTCTCCGCATGAGGTGTGGATGTCGTCGGAGTGCAGTGGGGTTGGTTCGGTCACAAAACCAACCGGGCCCCAAGAACGAAAAGGCCAATAACTCACAGACCAGGCGTCTGATTGACGCGCCGTCTGTCTCGTTGAATTCCTCTTGATGTGACAGAATGTTTGGCATACTTCGCCTGAGTTGTGATTGCTGTTGGATAGTGGATGGGTTGGATTGTACCCGAAATCCAACCGGGCCCCTGGAACAGAAAAGCTGATATCTTTCAGACCTGACGTCTGTTTGACGAACCATCAGTGGAGTTGGTGATCACGTTGAGAAACGGTCCCTATGAGTATACCCTATGAGATTTCGGGGTACAGTAGAGATACGGCCGGGTTAATTCTCTCACGAAACCATCCGAGCCCCTGGGACGAAAAGGCTAAAAACTCACAGACCGGGTGTCCGATTGACGCGCCGTCTGTTGTGTTGAGACCCCTATGACGAGGCGGTCCTTTGAGATACTTCTTCGTGGGACTTTGAGATACTTGGAGTATCTACCTGTAGCTCATGGAGTGGACCCTCCCAGAGACGAGCGTGCGGAGTACGGAGACCATGTAACCGACTGAGACCTGACGACTGCTTGACCGACTCAACTTGGAGTGAGTCGACTAGCCCAGTGGACAGAGCACTACTTTGTGAGGTGCAGACCCATGGAGGACAGAGCACTACCTGTGTGACAGTGCAGACCCGCGGTACTCGTCCGGAGAGTACCTCTGTAGGCTACTAGGGGGTGTGCACTACTGTGTTTGGGTGGCATACCCTGGCGGGAAGCACTACTGTGTTTGGGTGGCTGGCCCACGGTACTCGACAGGAGGAGTACCTCAGTAGTCTTAGGTTAGTGAGAAGTACCTCGGAGTCGTGACAGGACCACTGTACACTCCAGAGACGGAGCTCTTCATCAGTTACAGTTTCGATAATGAAAATCATGGTTTGAGCTGATACTTTTGACCTTTTTGTTTACCTCATGATTGAGATGGGTTACTTGATAACTTAGGTATATGTATAAGCATATACATGGGTGGCGGTTATCCGTTGATTTCATAATCCTTGTGTTTCCTCATGATTGAGATGGGTTACTTGATAACTTAGTTACATGTATGGGCATATACCTAAGTATAGGTTATCTATTGAGATATTCCTTGTGGTTATCCTTGTTGGTTTTTAGTGAGACCTTGAGGGTCTCGGGGTCCCTACTGAGTATCGTTATACTCACCCATGCACGGGCTATGCTCGTACCTCATTGTGTTGGTTGCAGACGATGAGCAGTGCTGACGGAGGCCGAGTGTTCGAGGACTGGACGGTACCCGGAGGTGGACTACACGACGAGTCAGTATCCGGAGGTGGACTTCACGGCTAGGCGACACACAGAAAAGGTTGACAGGCGAGAGCGTTGTGGAGGCTATCTGTACCTACCCTTCAGGTATGATCCGTTGTGGACGATCCAGGAGCTGCGCCATCTGTACCTACCCTTCAGATGGATCTGAGGAGGATGACCCAGGAGCCGCTTCTGTTCTTCTAGCTATTTTCTTTTTCTATTGTACTTTTGTTCAGTTGTAGTTTTACTTTCAGTTGGGTTTTTATTTTGGCCCATTTACCTTTCAGCACTTCTCTTTGTACTTAGTGTTTTACTTACGCTTGTACTCTTTGGTGTTTGTTTACTTTTATAAAGGAAATGCCTTCCCAGTTATCGGGATTTACGACATTGGTGCTAGTCTCCAGCCCCTGGCCTAAGGAAGGAGGGCTTGGGGTAGTCACGACACGGGCCCTGAGGACGGGTCGTGACAAATTGGTATTATAGGAGTCGGTTCTACCGCAAAACTTATAACTCTGATGTTTTCTTTCTATGAAGAAATAGTGTTAATGGTACCGAGTGTGGTCTTCAGTTCAGGGAGTCTAGTGTTGGTGCGGGCAGTCAACGTATCCATACACCAGGACCCTGACAACTGATTTCCGACTTTGTGCATGAAAACACTGATTGTGTGTGTGTTTCTAGATGTTTTTAAATGTCAGATCAATCCAGGTCTTCTCACTAGGTATAATCATTTGACCGTGTCACGATGTTTCTTTCAGGATGCCTTTTCATAGACGACCAACTAGAGCCCAGAGGGATGTGCGTACTGATAGCCTGTCGAGCGACGAGACTTCGGTACATGGCCCTCTTGCAGTCGAGCCACCAGCGGAGGCACCAGCGGTACTACCATACGTTGGGCCACCGATGCCACGAACCCCAGCAGTAGGCGATGCACGCCAGTTGAGCACACTGCACGAGTTCTAGCGCCAGAGACCACCCAGGTTCCGGGGAGAGATGGACCCGGAGGCGGCTGAGGATTGGCTGGAGGTAGGGGTGAGAGTCTTCAGGCTAGTGGGGACGCCTGCAGACTTCATGGTGATCTTTGCTGCCAGCCTTCTTCAGGCAGCAACAGGCCGGTGGTGGAGCCACTTGTTCTAGTTTTTCACTGGGATGACCTTCACATGGGAAGACTTCGAGATCTTCTTCAGGGTGGATTTTGTGCCAGTAGCTCTACACCCCGAGCGTGTATAGGAGCTTCTGCCTTTGCCACATGTTTTTAGATCAGTAGCTGAGTCATCTGTGAGAAGTAGACAGATGATGCAGAGGTCCAAGAGGACTAGAGCGAGCCGTAAGAGGAGCAGGAAGTGTTATGAATGCGGCAGGAAGGGTCACCTGGAACGTGACTATAACGACCCATACTTTACATACATTGTTAATACATCGAAATTGAAGCACACTTATTACAACATATGACAAAACCACAAAGGACCGTATAGGTATAGTGTCTTTAGAAACTGGGAAATATAAACAACTGGTTCATAAATCTTCTACAGTGTCTCCCATTTATTTCATCATATCTAGGGTCCCTTTTAGCATATTCTACTTAATATCCATCTTCCTGACCTGGGGAAAAGAAAACATAAAAGGGTGAGCTCAAATGCTCAGCAAGGGCAAATAAAGGAAATAAAAATCATAGCATATCTTTATGAAAATCAAAACCTGCAAAAGAGATCATAATATCTTAACATGGAATAAATCATAGAAGTGAAAATGAGATCCCCATAATCATAACATAAAACTTGAAACTTTGTAGCATGCACACATAATCATGGAAAATCATTTCTTGTTAGTCATGACTTATTTCCAAGACTATCTTAGTGGACAAAGTCCCTTTCTGAACCGAGTTCACTCCTCGTTTCAGTCTTGTATCACTGAACCGAAATAACCTTCCGTTCCAGCCATGTCTATCTCATGAGATATAAAATCTTTACCCAATGCATTGGAGGAAGATATAGGTCCCACCCATCTTATAATGAATCCTTTCTTATGTGTGCCACATAATCATAAAACATACATCATCACATAACACATGTAACAAAAATGGGATTCTGGAAACATCATGACATCATAAATAAATTCATATAAGATAAAAGAATTCATAAAAAAATAATTCCATCACAACATGATCAAGTCAATGTAATAATAGGGATAAAAACAGAACCCTTTATTATCTTAGATGGAAAATAATTTTGATAAAACACTTGAACTCCATTCTTGAGGAAAATATCCTTTCTTCGTCAAAAACATTTTTCCTTTCATAACATGTCATACAACTTTAAAATAAAAGAAGTTGATTAAAAATAAACTTGAAAACTTGTAAAGGAAGCTTCTTGGAAATAATGTTTTAAAAATCCATTCATGCCGTATAAGTTAAAAAAAACATTCTTCGTACTTTTGTCGGAAAAGTCAAAAAGTACCTCGTACGAAAAAGCGACAAAAGATTCCTTTCATATTCTTTAATAAAAACTCACCGAAGGGTAAAAATGGATTTAAACAATTGTAGGTGGATGGAAATAATATTACATATTGACGAAACATGGATGTGGATGATAAAATAAACCCCAGTAAATACTTACGAATAAACAATCTCGGATAAAAATGAGATTGTGATATTTCCCTTACCTTAGGTCCGATTTGCTTTGTATGTGTCCGAAGCTCCTCTTCTTTGGAACGCCTCTTTGAATCCTCCACTTAAGGAACTAAGATTGGTCTTTGGAGAAGACCAGGACCTCTAGGTTTATTCTAGGAAAGTGGAGAGGAGAAAATGGCAGGGTTTGGCCGAGCTTGAGTGCTCAAATTGGTGTGAGGAGGAGGGGGAGGAGGTGCCCTTTTATAAGGGAGGAGAGAGGCACCTTAGGAATATCTCAAAATATTATTTTATATTAAAGTCAAAATCGGTTTATAATGGTTCCAAAGGGTCTTATTTCGAAGCTAAAGTGGGGATGGGTCGAAATCCTATCAACCAATAGAATTTAGACAAGTTTAGAATATTATTTTAACCTTATCAATTAGATTTAACTCTAAGTTAATTAATTTAACTTTTACCGTGTCTTTTTGTTTTCTTTCACTATATGGTTAATACACTTACTATAACATGCCAAACGAACCCCAAATTGTTTATTATTAATATATATATCCTTATCTAAGTCCTTTGGCCGAACCTTAGATTTTTAGGAATAAAATAACAATTAATAATATAATATTTGATTTAAAAACTATTTTGTGTCAATTTTGACACTACTTGATATATGATTTTTGTGAAAGTCATAACAGAATTATATGTTCAAACCAAGTTGATTAAATCAACATTAATATATCATAGTAACCTATAAAATTAGTGGAATTCATAAAAAGTCTCAAATTACATTTATTTTGGTGTTTATAACATCAATTATGTCAATATTTCGTTAACAAGATAATTACTGCATCATCTTTGTGTCATAAATAAATTAAATTATTTGATGTCTAAAAATTACAAATAAAATACCATCATGTAGGAAATCGTTTTAGCTTTCTAATGAATATTTACAATCGAATTTATCTTATGTATAACCCCATATTAAAAATGTTTTAGTAAATAAACATTGATTTTAACTCTTTTAACCCTTCTTTAAATAAATTAATAATAAATGTCCTAATCTATCCCATGTGGGCCTAAATGGTCATATTTTATTCCTAAGTTTGTTTTTGGTCAAATTACACTTGTCCAATAGAATTAGGACATGTGTTAGGGTAATATTAATATCATATTTACCCTTAGTTACCCTATTTACTATTAACCGCGGTAAAAAAAAGTAAAAAGTTACTATTCACCAAAAATTATTTTCATCTCATTGAACCACATTTTAGTCCTTGATATTAACCGTGTCTCTCGGATTTTCGAAATTCCATTCACAGAAGCGGTAAAATTAAGTTTTATGAAAAATTCGGTTTTTAACTTACCACTTAGTGGTTTCACTATTCATCAAAAATTGAAAGTTTTCAGAAAAATACCAAAATTTCACCCTAGGCTAATTTCGATATTCGGAGTCCAAAAATGAAGTCCATTTTGAAAAATAAAATTTATAAAATTTCAAAAAGTGGTTATTACTATTCATAACGGCTAGTTTTAATAGCATATTGTTGTTTAGTGAAACTCGGTATTGCGTACGACGCAAGCTATCGAGGAAGGTCGCGATTGCGTGTAAAGCAAGCCAAGCAAGTGTTGTGTAGAAAAAGATCTCTTTGATGATTTATATATCATAAAAGTCTCGGGTGTTACATTCTACCCCCCTTAAAAAGAATTTCGCCCTCGAAATTCGTCACTTTGCAACAAACAGATGAGGATACTTCTCCCTCATCATATCCTCAAGCTCCCATGTAGCTTCTTCAAGATGCTGGTTTCTCCATAAAACTTTCACCAAGCGAGTGGTCTTGTTTCGTAGGACTTTTTCGCTACGATCCAGAATCTCTATCGGCTGTTCTTCATAAGAAAGATCTTGCTCCAGCGGTACAACTTCTGAGCTGAGTACATGTGAAGGATCTGGTATGTACTTTCTCAGGAGAGATACATGGAACACATCGTGAACTTGAGAGAGATTCGGTGGAAGCGCCAATCGGTAAGCTACCTTCCCAACACGATCCAGTATTTCAAAAGGACCGATATATCTAGGGCTCAACTTCCCCTTCTTTCCAAATCTCATAACCCTCTTCCAGGGAGATATTCGTAAGAACACTTTATCGCCCACTTCAAACTCTAGGTCTTTTCTTCAGTTGTCGGCATAACTTTTCTGTCGACTCTGAGCTGCTCTTATGTGTTGTTGAATAGATCTGACCTTTTCTGCCATTTCATCAACGAGATCAGGTCCTAATAGCTTTCTTTCCCCAACTTCATCCCAGCAAGTTGGAGTCCTGCATTTCTTTCCATAGAGAGCTTCATAAGGAGCCATCTGAATACTGGAGTGAAAGCTATTATTATAAGAAAATTCCACCAAAGGTAGGTGTTGATCCCAACCTCCTTTGAAATCCATAGAGAAAGCTCTCAACATATCTTCTAGGGTTTGAATTGTTCTCTCAGACTGACCGTCTGTCTGGGGATGATAAGCAGTGCTGAAACTCAACTCTGTATCCAGAGTATGCTGAAGACTTCGCCAGAACTTCGAGGTAAATCTCGGATCTCGATCAGATATAATAGAAAGTGGTACTCCATGCAATCTTACCACTTCCTTTACATATATCCTGGCAAGCTGATCTAGAGAGAAATCCTCTCTAATAGCAATGAAGTGTGCAGACTTTGTAAGACGATCAACTATGACCCAGATAGCATTATTGCCTTTGGACGTTTTAGGAAGTCCTGTGACAAAGTCCATAGTGATGTTTTCCCATTTCCATTCGGGTATGGGTAATGGTTGTAACATCCCCTTAGACTTCTGTCTCTCAGCTTTAACTTGTTGACAAACCAAGCATCGAGAGACATATTCAGCAACATCTCTTTTCATGCCATCCCACCAGAAGTACTCTTTCAGGTCCCTATACATCTTCGTGCTCCCAGGATGAATAGAGAATGATGAACTATGAGCCTCATCCAGCAGCTCATTCTTTAATTCGGGGATGGGAGGAACGCAAACCCGATTCCTGAACTTTATTATCCCATCACAATCAAGGTTGAATTCAGGAACATTTCTCACCTTCTTTTGTAACTCGACATCTTCTTTCTGTGCCTCTTTAATCTTCACATGTATAGATGGTTGAACATTCATTTGATAAAGATAAGATTTTTCCCCTTCCATTATAACTCCAAGATCCATCCTTTGTAAATCCATAAATATTGGATCTTTTGTGATCCTCATCATGGATAAACTAGCATGGTCTTGTCGACTTAATGCATCTGCCACCTTGTTTGCTTTCCCAGGGTGGTAATGGATTGAGCAGTCGTAATCCTTAATCAGCTCCAACCATCTTCTTTGATGCATATTCAGCTCCTTTTGTGTGAAAATATACTTTAAACTTTTATGATCAGTATAAATATCACACCTTTCACCATAAAGGTAATGCCTCCAAATCTTTAATGCAAAGATTACCGCAGCCAACTCCAAATCATGAGTTGGGTAATTTTTCTCATGGATTTTCAACTGTCGTGAGGCATAAGCTATCACCATATCATTTTGCATAAGAACACACCCCAATCCCTTCTTGGATGCATCACTGTAGATCACAAACCTTTCTCCACTACAAGGCAGTGTGAGCACAGGTGCACTGGATAACCTTCTTTTCAACTCCTTGAAATTCTCTTCACATTCCTCTGTCCAGACAAACTTAACTCCTTTCCAAGTCAACTTGGTGAGTGGATTAGATAATCGTGAAAAATCTTTTACAAAACGTCGATAATATCCAGCCAAACCAAGAAAACTTCGGATCTCAGTTACTGTTGTTGGTCTCGACCATCTTTCGATAACCTCTGTTTTTGTTGGATCCACAGATATCCCCTCTTTTGAGATTATGTGACCCAAAAATGCAACTTTTTGAAGCCAAAATTCACACTTAGTAAATTTGGAATAAAGCTTCTCCTTTCTCAGGGTCTTCAATATAATTCTCAAGTGATCTTCATGCTCTTCCTTGCTCTTTGAATAGACAAGAATATCGTCTATAAAGACTACCACAAATTGATCAAGATAGTCTCTAAAGACTCTATTTATTAGATCCATGAAGATAGCAGGGGCATTAGTAAGACCAAATGGCATCACTATAAATTCATAGTGTCCATACCTTGTACGGAAAGCCGTCTTTGGTATATCCTCCCTTTTGACCCTTAATTGATGATACCCTGAACGAAGATCAATCTTGGAAAAGTATTGAGCTCCGCGTAGTTGGTCAAATAAGTCATCAATGCGTGGGAGAGGATATTTGTTCTTGATAGTGATCTTGTTAAGTTCTCGATAATCAATGCAGAGTCTCATTGATCCATCTTTCTTCTTAACAAATAGAACAGGTGCTCCCCAAGGTGACGCACTAGGGCGTATGAATCCCTTATCAAGATTCTCTTGGAGTTGCTTCTTCAATTCCTGCAACTCAATTGGGGCCATTCTATAAGGTGTCTTTGAAATAGGCAAAGCACCCGGTACGAGTTCTATTGAAAACTCAACTTCACGATTTGGTGGAAGACCCGGCAATTCCTCCGGAAAGACATCATCAAACTCCCGTACAATGGGCATATTCTTAATCGTGAGTTTCTCACCAACCATTTGAGATAAATAACCTTCATTTAGTGGAATCAATACCCATAAGATGGAAGAAATTTCCACTGGAAGGTTATGTTCATCCTTGCATTGATAGACGATCGTAGATTGATCTGGAATATGAAATGTGACTTCCCTTCTTTGGCAATCGATATGAGCTCCATGTAGAGAAAGCCAATCCATGCCAAGAATCACATCAAATTCCACTAAAGGAAGGATCACAAGATTTGCAGGAAGCACTTTCCCACAAACTTCGATCGGAGAAGAATTATAAACTTTTGATGCGATTGATGTGCCATTAGGTGTTGTCACAGCTAACTCAACATCTAATTGTTGAGGTAATACGGTGATACCCTTAGAAAAGTATTCAGAAATAAAAGAGTGGGTGGATCCAGAATCAAATAAAACATTTGCTACTTTAGAGTGGATGGTAAGTGTACCTTTCACCACATCGTTATCATACTCCACATCGCTGATAGAAATTGCGTGTGACTTTCCTTTGTCTTTAGCCTTAAGAGTTTGTTGACGTTGACCATCATCATCGACCCTTGGATTTGGGCATTGATTGGCATAATGTCCCATCTCCTTGCACTTGAAACATTGAAGTGTAGTAGGTTCATTCTATGTATCCCTTCCTTTGTTTGCGTCATTAGACATCTTCTTCCCATTATCACGGCATTCAAATGCCCGATGACCTTCTTTTCCACATTTAAAATATTTACTTTTCCCTTTAAGACAACTCCCTCCATGTTTCTTTCCACACTTTGAGCATAAGGGAAAGTTCATCTTCTTTTCAGTGTGCTCTTTAGAGTTTCCTTTGAATTCCATCTTCCTCTTCTTATCAAACCCATGTGACTGATGGGTTACTCCAATCTCCATATCGACTTTGAGAGCACATCGAACGATTTCCTCGTAGCTATTGAAGTCCCTTATGGCTAACGCCCTTCGAAGACTTGGTTTTAAGCCACTAAAGAATCGATCGATCTTACTCTCAGGTTGGATAATAATACCAGAAGCGTACCTTGCAAGTCTTGTAAAATTTGCTTCATAGGTACTAACAGATTCATCATCCCTTTGCTTCAGTTCAAGGAACTCTTTCTCCATCTTTGTTCGGAGAATACGAGGGAAGTACTTATTGAAAAATAAGTTCTTGAACTCGTCCCATTCCATAGACTCAATTTCATCCCTTTGCCTCGTATTCTTATCAAGATTCCACCATTGATCAGCATCTCCTTCCAAACGATACACTGCTAGGATGACTTTATCATGTTCAGAACATTGAAGAACTGAAAATATCTTTTCAGTAGTACTAATCCATTGTTCAGCAACTAATGGATCAGTAGACCCGCTGAAAGAAGGTGGACGCTGCCTCATGAAGGATTCAACAGAATGTTGCTCCCTCCTTTGCTCGTTTGGAAATCCTGCATGATTCATAGCTTGAGAAAGTTGTGTGAGCATGGCTACAAGATTTTGCATTCCAGCTCCCATATCGTTTGGTTGCTCAGGGGGACAATCATTGCATTGCCCATCGCATTCCGCATTAACACGATTCCTTCGGGTTCCAGCCATTGACTAAAACCAAGAAGAATAGTGTGAGCAACACTAATTATAATAGGAAACCACATAATTCAAGAATAAAATTTTCATGCTTAAGGTCTTATCCTAGGTTATTCAAGGCCATTTCTAAAACACTAAGATTGTGTTCTATGCTTAGACTTATCCTTAGGGTTCTTACTAAGGCTTTCACATCCTTGTTTCCAAAGGTTGACTATAACCTCCCTCTGATACCAACTATAACGACCCATACTTTACATACATTATTAATACATCGAAATTGAAGCACACTTATTACAACATATGACAAAACCACAAAGGACCGTATAGGTATAGTGTCTTTAGAAACTGGGAAATATAAACAACTGGTTCATAAATCTTCTACAGTGTCTCCCATTTATTTCATCATATCTAGGGTCCCTTTTAGCATATTCTACTTAATATCCATCTTCCTGACCTGGGGAAAAGAAAACATAAAAGGGTGAGCTCAAATGCTCAGCAAGGGCAAATAAAGGAAATAAAAATCATATCATATCTTTATGAAAATCAAAACCTGCAAAAGAGATCATAATATCTTAACATGGAATAAATCATAGAAGTGAAAATGAGATCCCCATAATCATAACATAAAACTTGAAACTTTGTGGCATGCACACATAATCATGGAAAATCATTTCTTGTTAGTCATGACTTATTTCCAAGACTATCTTAGTGGACAAAGTCCCTTTCTGAACCGAGTTTACTCCTCGTTTCAGTCTTGTATCACTAAACCGAAATAACCTTCCGTTCCAGCCATGTCTATCTCATGAGATATAAAATCTTTACCCAATGCATTGGAGGGAGATATAGGTCCCACCCATATTATAATGAATCCTTTCTTATGTGTGCCACATAATCATAAAACATACATCATCACATAACACATGTAACAAAAATGGGATTCTGGAAACATCATGACATCATAAATAAATTCATATAAGATAAAGGAATTCATAAAAAAATAATTCCATCACAACATGATCAAGTCAATGTAATAATAGGGATAAAAACAGAACCCTTTATTATCTTAGATGGAAAATAATTTTGATAAAACACTTGAACTCCATTCTTGAGGAAAATATCCTTTCTTCGTCAAAAACATTTTTCCTTTCATAACATGTCATACAACTTTAAAATAAAAGAAGTTGATTAAAAATAAACTTGAAAACTTGTAAAGGAAGCTTCTTGGAAATAATGTTTTAAAAATCCATTCATGCCGTATAAGTTAAAAAAAACATTCTTCGTACTTTTGTCGGAAAAGTCAAAAAGTACCTCGTACGAAAAAGCGATAAAAGATTCCTTTCATATTCTTTAATAAAAACTCACCGAAGGGTAAAAATGGATTTAAACAATTGTAGGTGGATGGAAATAATATTACATATTGACGAAACATGGATGTGGATGATAAAATACACCTCAGTAAATACTTACGAATAAACAATCTCGGATAAAAATGAGATTGTGATATTTCCCTTACCTTAGGTCCGATTTGCTTTGTATGTGTCCGAAGCTCCTCTTCTTTGGAACGACTCTTTGAATCCTCCACTTAAGGAACTAAGATTGGTCTTTGGAGAAGACCAGGACCTCTAGGATTATTCTAGGAAAGTGGAGAGGAGAAAATGGCAGGGGTTGGCCGAGCTTGAGTGCTCAAATTGGTGTGAGGAGGAGGGGGAGGAGGTGCCCTTTTATAAGGGAGGAGAGGGGCACCTTAGGAATATCTCAAAATATTATTTTATATTAAAGTCAAAATCGGTTTATAATGGTTCCAAAGGGTCTTATTTCGAAGCTAAAGTGGGGATGGGTCGAAATCCTATCAACCAATAGAATTTAGACAAGTTTAGGATATTATTTTAACCTTATCAATTAGATTTAACTCTAAGTTAATTAATTTAACTTTTACCGTGTCTTTTTGTTTTCTTTCACTATATGGTTAATACACTTACTATAACATGCCAAACGAACCCCAAATTGTTTATTATTAATATATATATCCTTATCTAAGTCCTTTGGCCGAACCTTAGATTTTTAGGAATAAAATAACAATTAATAATATAATATTTTATTTAAAAACTATTTTGTGTCAATTTTGACACTATTTGATATATGATTTTTGTGAAAGTCATAACAGAATTATATGTTCGAACCAAGTTGATTAAATAAACATTAGTATATCATAGTAACCTATAAAATTAGTGGAATTCATAAAAAGTCTCAAATTACATTTATTTTGGTGTTTATAACATCAATTATGTCAATATTTCGTTAACAAGATAATTACTGCATCAACATTGTGTCATAAATAAATTAAATTATTTGATGTCTAAAAATTACAAATAAAATACCATCATGTAGGAAATCTTTTTAGCTTTCTAATGAATATTTACAATTGAATTTATCTTATGTATAACCCCATATTACAAATGTTTTAGTAAATAAACTTTGATTTTAACTCTTTTAACCCTTCTTTAAATAAATTAATAATAAATGTCCTAATCTAACCCATGTGGGCCAAAATGGTCATATTTTATTCCTAAGTTTGTTTTTGGTCGAATTACACTTGTCCAATAGAATTAGGACATGTGTTAGGGTAATATTAATATCATATTTACCCTTAGTTACCCTATTTACTATTAACCGCGGTAAAAAAAAGTAAAAAGTTACTATTCACCAAAAATTATTTTCATCTCATTGAACCACATTTTAGTCCTTGATATTAACCGTGTCTCTCGGATTTTCGAAATTCCATTCACAGAAGCGGTAAAATTAAGTTTTATGCAAAATTCGGTTTTTAACTTACCACTTAGTGGTTTCACTATTCATCAAAAATTGAAAGTTTTCAGAAAAATACCAAAATTTCACCCTAGGCTAATTTCGATATTCTGAGTCCAAAAATGAAGTCCATTTTGAAAAATAAAATTTATAAAATTTCAAAAAGTGGTTATTACTATTCATAACGGCTAGTTTTAATAGCATATTGTTGTTTAGTGAAACTCGGTATTGCGTACGACGCAAGCTATCGAGGAAGGTCGCGATTGCGTGTAAAGCAAGCCAAGCAAGTGTTGTGTAGAAAAAGATCCCTTTGATGATTTATATATCATAAAAGTCTCGGGTGTTACAGTGACTGTCCGACTCCTCGCACATTCGATCCGCAGGCGTTGGAGGGGCCACCGAGGCAGAAGCAGCGATGAGTGCTTGGGAAACAGCCGAGTAGTGGACAAGGCAGTAGAGCTCCGGGAGCAGGTGGACAGTATCAGAACTAGTGGATACGTCCCTTGTACATCTAGTTCAATATTTCTGTTGTATTCGTGTCTTTGTACTATGAGATACAATAATAAAAAGACACATAACTTTGTGATGTTTTCTTTCCTATCCTTTTGTTTGGTTGATACTGAGTGGTCCCAGTTAAAACTGTTGATTGGACCCTCACTTTCAAGATTTCTACTGGAGACCCAGTGACCTCACACTGATGCCGATAGTGTGACTCGAACCTTGGAGGCGAGAGTGACAGTTGGATCTCTTGGTAGTTATGTCGAGGCCTTACGACGTCATCCATGGCATTAATGTATCATTCATGTCGGGATTGACTGCATTGGGCGTGGTTCATTCAGGGGATGAGACTGAGTTTCTCTTTTCGGCAAAGGAGAAATTTTAGCAGCTTTTCCAGATCATAGGCAAAGAAGGTGCAGATCATCCAGGAGCGGATGAAGACTGCACAATGCAGTAAGAAACAGGAAACTAGCGCCAGTCTTAGAGACTCGAGCGTGTTAAATGTTTCATGAAGAGGAAGCATTAAGGAGAGATGATTCTGCGAAATAGTAGATGTGGAGGCAGAGCTAGGAGAGCAGCATGTGGTGGTGTACGTTTTAACATACTACAACCACACACCTTAGTTATCCCTGCCAGGCTCAGGGAGCTGGAGGGGGAAGGAAGAGTGCGGCTGCATGCGGTCAAGGAGTGTGACCCAATGGCTCTAAAAATGATTCAAGGGACAGTCTGTGTCCACTAATAGCTGCTGTAGTAACAAACATCGATATGAATCATTCCTTGATTTCACAAATCTTGTCACAGACCTAGAGTTTCCGGTAATCCGTAGACTTGATCCTCACGTCTGGAGATGCCTTGGGAGAAGACTCGATAATCAAACTTACGCCGACGATGTGGTCAGACCCTCGAGGTGAGAGTTTCGGTTGGAATCTCTTGGTGGAAGCGTCGAGGCCTTACGACATTGGTTTGAGTATGGACAAGGCAATCATAGTTCATGCACAAATTGACGGTATTAGGCAAAAAGGTTGTTGTTTAACTACGAAGTCGGGATGAGTTTTCCTTGGATGGTGAAAAGGAAACCCCATGCAGCACAGGATAAACTCTTGCACAGGGGGGTGAGACCGATCACTCTTGAGACGGTCAACCTTACCCTCGTGGCAGCAGTCGTTTGAGTTTCAGTTCTAACAGGAATTGGAGACCTCTAGAGTTCGAGGATGACGATCACGTCCTTATTTGGGTCTCACCTCGACGAGATTTATGGAGATGTGGCCAAGGAGGAAAGTTAACTCTGAGGTTCAGTGGACCATTTCTAGGTCCTCAGTTGGGTAGGTGAGGTGGTTTACCGCTTGACCCATCCACCTCAGTTACACCAGGTGCATGACGTTTTCCATGTATCTCAACTGAGGGGATACGTGCTCGACCCTTCGCATATCATCGACCATGAGGAGCTGGACGATGGAAATGGGGTTACATTCATGGAGGTTCCAGTGGGAATC
Organism: Viscum album; assembly: GCA_963277665.1. Taxonomy (NCBI): domain Eukaryota; kingdom Viridiplantae; phylum Streptophyta; class Magnoliopsida; order Santalales; family Viscaceae; genus Viscum; species Viscum album. The sequence goes on from OY728129.1 coordinate 1,761,509,775, forward strand.
AAGGATTGACAGGGGTGGATCCTACGAGAACGGCATATTCCTCAGGTGCGCTTTCTTTGGCAGTACGGGAACCTCAAGGTGAGCACATGGGAGCGGAAGGCTTAGTTGCGTGCTCAATACCACTTTTGTGACCCTAGTTTTTGTTGAAGCTTTACGGGGACGTAAATCCATGAGGTGGGAGTAATGTAAAGACCCGAAATTTTCAAGGAAATTTTTTTTCTTAATTTTCTTTGGAATTTTACAAGAACGCAGTTTCTGGCGGCGCCTGATTCCAAGGCACGGTGTGCCCGGAATCATTTTCCAAAGTTTAGCTCGGGTACGTTTAGTGAAAGAAGGGGCATGTTTTTATAACATTTAAACTGGTGCTCGGAATTTAAATCCGAGGGCACCGATGAAATCGCAGTGCCGCTATTTTCTTAGAAACGTCTTTTACAGAGTTGCGTTTTCTCGGGTGTGGTTTTTAATTTTTGGGGTTAAGTTAAGAAATAAAATAAAGTGGTGCGAAAACATTATTTTATTTCACTTAAAGCCACTTAAAATCCACTTAAGCTAAGTTAAGCAGGTAGGGTGGAAACCAAAATATCCTACCCACTTGGTAGGATATTTGTGAGGTGGGGCCCACATGAGCCCCACCGTTTCTTTCCTTCTATGTAACGCACCCACAACCCCCCTCTTTAATGAAAGTCAACTGTGCATTTTTATGGATAAGAAACGCCTCATTAGTTTTGAAGTTAAGTCATTACAATTAATTCATTGAATTAATTGTTCGTTTCATTTCTTTGAAATTCAAATGTGTCATGTGCGTTAATAAAATAAGATAACTCTTATTTTATTTCTGTTGGAACTTGTGGCGTGGAGAGAATTTGGAGGAAAGCGTTCTTCTTCAACGAAGAATACGAAGAACGCTCCGACCTCCGACGAAGAATGCCAAACCCTCAGAGATCGATGACATGACGCCGTGTATCACGACGTCAACGACGCTTCTTCCATGACACTCCTTCTGCGACGTTTCTTCTGCAATGATCCTTCTCTTCCGCGGAGATCCTCTTCTTCCTCGACGAACTCGCATTCGACGACAATGCTTGAGTTAGGGAATTATTTGAGAATGATTTATTTCCTTGTTTCATTATTTTTAAAGAAAACAAGGAAACATAGATAAACTTATTATCTAGTTGATCCACACACGTTTTCCTTGCCGGTTGGGGAATTTTTGTTGCGGGAAGTTGTCGGGGCTTATTATTTTATTGTTGATCATGATCTCATTTGTCACCTTTCTTGGTTTCATTTTTGGGCCGCCTGTTATCATACTAACAGGGGGAGGTCGGACCGCACGAACACGGCCGACCCTCCTTCCCCCCTTGTTGTATGAGTTTGCTGCAGCACGTGAAAGGCAGCGCGGTGCCATTGCACCGCACGGTAACAAGAAGAAAGAACGCGGTGAAGAAGCACGAAGCCATCGCGCTGCACCGTTGGGGCCGAACGAAACCGCAGGCGGAGTCGGGGCCGAGGAGGCGATTTGAAGACTCAGTGTTTTGTTGTCGATGTGAGGATCGACAGACGATGGTGATGTGGGCCACGAAGGCATTTTCAAGGCTTTTCAGTGAAGGTCGGGTCCCGGGAGGACTTTTGGCGAAGACGACAAGGATTTCCGGCCACCGGAACTCATCCGGTGGTCCGCGGAGCGACCTGCCGGCACGGCGCCGGCGCCCAGCGCACCGCGGTGGAGAACCGCCGCAGTGGCAGCGGTGTCGTCCCGCGACCGCGTGAGACCGGAGGAGCGGGACGCGGCGGCCTGGCCGTGTCCGCTGGCAAGGGCTGCCCCACACGGGGCCGCGACATTTCCTCACGCAGGGGCATCGCGCCCCCCGCCCGCGGCTCGGCCGTAACAGCCGAGGCGACCCGCCGGCCGAGCCGGGTCGCACCCAGGCCGGGCCGGGTCACCCTGGCCGAGCCGGGCCATGCCGGCCGGGTCAGACCCGGACCATGTTCGGGTCGACCCGGTTCGGGCCGACCCAGCGCGGTTGGGCCGGGTCGGGCCGGGCCTAGACCCCCTGTTTTCGGACCTTTTCGGTCTTTCACCCATATCATGAGCTGTAAAGCTCCAATCGACGCACCGTCAGCGGAGATGCGATCCTTGGACCGAGACGGTCATTTCAGTATATCGCACTCAAGGTTTCGGATTACATTGTGTGTGGTCGGGTTGGTTTGTATACGAAACCAACCGGGCCCACGAAGCGAAAACGCTCATATCATGATCTCCAGACGTCCGATTGACGTGCCGTTGACTTTGATGGATTCCTCTAGGTGAGAAAGATCTTTTGGCAAACTCCACACGAGGTTTGGATGCCGTCGGAGTGTGGTCGGGTTGGTTCGCTCACGAAACCAACCGGGCCCCTGGAATGAAAAAGCCAATAAGTCACAGACCGGGCGTCTGATTGACGCGCCGTCTGTCTCGTTGAATTCCTCTTGATGAGACGGAACACTTTGCATACTTCGCCTATGTTTTTGTTGCTGTTGGATAGTGTTCGGGTTGGATTGTACCCAAAATCCAACCGGGCCCCTGGAACGGAAAAGCTGATATCTTTCAGACCGGACGTCCGTTTGATGAACTGTCAGCGGCGTTGGTGATCACGTTGAGAAACGGTCCCTATGAGTATACCCTATGAGTGTTCGGGGTACAGATGGGATACGGCCGGGTTGGTTCGCTCACGAATCCAACCGGGCCCCTGGGACGAAAAGCCTAATAACTCGCAGACCGGGCGTCCGATTGACGCGCCGTCTGTTGCGTTGAGACCCCTATGACGAGACGGTCCTTTGAAATACTTCTTCGTGGGACGTTGAGATACATGGAGTATCGACCAGTAGCATGTGGAGCGGACTTTCCTAGAGACGAGCATGCGGAGTACGGAGACCGTGTAGCCGACTGAGACCTGACGACTTCTTGACCAACTCGACTTAGAGTGAGTCGACTAGCCCAGTGGATGGAGCACTACTTTGTGAGGTGAAGACCCATGGAGGATGGAGCACTACCTGTGTGACAGTGCAGACCCGCAGTTCTCGTCCGGAGAGTACCTCTGCAGGCTACTAGGGGGTGTGCACTACTGTGTTTGGGTGGCATACCTCGACGGGAAGCACTGCTATGTTTGGGTGGCTGGACCGCGGTACTCGACAGGAGGAGTACCTCAGCAGTCTTAGGTTAGTGAGCAGTACCTCGGAGTCGTGACAGGACCACTGTACACTCCAGAGACGGAGCTCTTCAGCAGTTACAGTTTTGATAATGAAAATCCTGGTTTGAGCTGTGACGTTTGACCTTTGTATTTACCTCATTATTGAGATGGGTTACATGATAACTTAGGTATATGTAAGGGCATATACCTGGGTGGTGGTTATCCGTCGATTTCATAATCCACGTGTTTCCTCATGATTGAGATGAGTTACTTGATAACTTAGGAACATGTATTGGCATATAACAAAGTAGAGGTTATCTGTTGAGATCTTCCTTGTGGTTATCCTTGTTGGTTTTTAGTGAGAACTTGAGGGTCTCGGGGTACCGACTGAGTATCGTTATACTCACCCCTACACAGGCTATGCCCATACCTCGTTGTGTTGGTTGCAGACAACGGGCAGTGCTAACGGAGGCCGAGTGTTCGAGGACTGGACGGTACCTGGAGGTGGACTACACGATGAGTCAGTATCCGGAGGTGGACTTCACGGCTAGGCGACACACGAAGGAGGTTGACGGGTGAGAGAGTTGTGGAGGCTATCTGTACCTACCCTTCAGGTAGGATCCGTGGTGGACGATCCAGGAGCTGCGCCATCTGTACCTACCCTTCAGGTTGGATCCGAGGAGGACGACCCAGGAGCCCCTTCCATTCTTCCAGCTGTTTTCTTTTTCTATTGTACGTTTGGTCAGTTGTAGTTGTCATTTCAGTTGGGTTTGTATTATGGCCCATTTACCTTTCACCACTTCTCTTTGTACTTAGTGTTTTACTTCCGCTTGTACTCTATGGTGTTTGTTTACTTTTATAAAGAAAATTCCTTCCCAGTTATCGGGATTTACGCCTTTGGTGCTAGTCGCCAGCCCCTGGCCTATGGAAGGCGGGCTCGGGGTAGTCACGGCACGGGCCCCGAGGACGGGTCATGATAGCTGAGCACCAGGTACCAGTACAGTTGACCCAACCACTTGAAGTTACAGAGTGGAAGTGAGATGAGATATCGATGGATTTTGTGACAGTTTTACCATGCTTGTATAGGGGGAATGATACCATCTAGGTGATTGTTAATTGACTCACCAAGTTTCCACTTCATTATTATATGTGAGTAGAGATCAGTAGAGAGTTCAGGACACCTCTACAAGGAGGAGATAGTTCGACTTCACATAGTTCCTTAAATGATCATTTCAGACTATGATGATTATTTCACATCCAGATTTTGTATGAGATTGAAGGAGTCATTTGGGGCTCCATTTAACTTGATCATGACATTTCATCCCCAGAAGAATGAATATATAGAGAGGACCATCCATGTTCTTGAGGACATGCTATGATATTGCATCCAAGACTTTGTTCACAGTTGGGAGGATAAACTACCATTGGTGGAGTTTGCGGTCAACAACAACTATCACCCTATAATTGGTATGGAAACATTCAGTCCCTTTTATAGGAGACCGTATGGGTCAGTACTATGCTAGATAGACCCAAGGGAGTAGGCACTCATGGGTCTAGAGTGGGTGTGGGAAACCACTAAGAATGTAAAGATAATCCGGGAGTGGATGAGGACTGTATAAAGTTGGTAGAAATAGTTTGTTTATAGGAGATGGAGGACTTTGTAGTTCAAGGAGAGATAACATGTGTTACTTTGGGTCTCACCTTGACATATATTGTATATATTAGTATGGGGTGACAAGTTATCTCCGAGATACATCGACCCTTTTTATATTCTAGTCAGAGTTGGTGAGGTGGTGTATCTCCAAGCTCCACCCTAATAATTGTACCAGTTACATGATGTCTTACACCTATTGTAGTTGATGAGGTACATTCATGATCCATAACATGTTATTGACTGAGTAGATTTGTATATTGACAATGGGGAAATTTTTTTTGGAGTACTTGGTGGAGATCAAGGATCGACATCAGTAGATCCTTCGTGGGTGTTCGATTCCTCTGATGAGAATTCAGTGGAATCATAAGAATCTCCAACTAAGCACCTGGGAGTAGGAGGCTCATATTTGTGCTCAGTACCAACATATTTGTTTTTCTAGAAGCCCTTGTTTTGAGTTTTTGGGACATAAATACCTAAGGTGAGAGAATATAATGACTCGAACAAGGACATGATCAATTCATTTTGTGTAAATGTGATTTAACTCTTCATAGTGAATCTCTTTATTTATTCAGGAGTTATTCACCTTCTACCTGCCCTATTAAAATCAATCTGATTGGTTCGAATAAAATAGATCCCACTCTAGTGTATGGTAGTGGAAATGCAAGGAGGCAGCCAAAGGCGGTGCCTCTTTCCAGTTGTGGTGTACCCCATAGTGCAAGGCCACCAACGGGGTGTAGCAGGAATACACCACCTATCAGGTAGCCCCCGGGGGTGATGGTATGCGGTCCATGAGGTACCATGTCATAAAGGGGCCCCTGGTTGTTCAGGAAATGGGAAGAAACTAGGGCCCATAGTAGGATCCCGCAGTGGTGGTAGCTGGGATGAGGATTGGAGCCACGTTGATGGTATCCCATGGTGACAATGAGGATGCAGGACCAGAAAGAGGAGGTTGTCCAGCTATGTGTAATGTAGTCTAGATCCATGTTGACCAGAGGAGTCGGATGTTTATATAGTCAGGCGACCACATGGACTAGAGGGAGGCGGCCAAGGTGGTCCACATTCGGTGGAGCCAGGCTAGTCCACACTATGTGGGTAGTGATGGAGAACTGGGCTGCTCTGATTGCCTAATGGGCTGGGCTAGTTCAGACCAGCCCAGACCGACGAGGTCGGGTCATCCAAATGAGGTTGGGTGGGGTTGGACCTGGACTGGACCAGACCATTTTTACTAAAAGTCCATATCATTCAAAAGAGAGGTCTATTTGATAAAGGTTTGTGGCATTGGGACCCTTTCGACTAGACTATCCTTTGGATACACTATAAGTGAGTTTTTTGGAATTGTATATACGTCCTAATGGATTGAGTAGTATGTTATCTAAGAACAAACATTCCATGAGTGGAATCTTGTGGCTGGCTGTGACTATGTGATATTGGTGATAATGTGACATGGGGGATGTACGACCCACAGATGCACTGTGCGCCATCGATGATCCATGTAGATTCTCTATGTGCCATTGATACTACATGAACCATTGAGGATATATGAACCATATATGCTTCATGGACCATCGATGCATCATGCACCATCGACACCTCAGGCACCATCCACACTCATGGCACCATCAACGCTCCGTGCACCATTGATACTCCGTGCACCACAAACACTTCATACACCACTGATGTTCTTTGTTTAATCAATGGTCCATCTACCATTTAATACTTCTAGTTCAATGGTGACTAGGAGATATGTGGACTAAAATTAGAATTCCTTCTCATCATGCATTATACTTACACCAGTGTGAGCTATCTTTATTGACCATTCTTCATCAGTTTACTTTGTGGTTTACTTCATGTGTTTTAATTGTTAGTATCTTAGTGTTATGAGTTCATTTATACTGTTTTTTACATTTCATCATTTTGGGCTTGTATATATTTGTGTGTGTACATGTACATTATCAAATGACTGCCATTTGTGGGATATGTAACTATAGTTCCAGTGATATTGAGGGGGGAGGTCATGATGGAGTTTAATACATACATTCTGAAGTACATCTAATAGTGAAAAAGATTTATCATGTCCATTTATGTAATTTAGAGTGGCCGAGGATGAATTAGGTGGTGGGATGGTTCATTTCTCGATGCCTCACATGTCAGCAAGTGAATGCCGAGCCCCAAGTTATAGTGGGCATGGACCAAAAACTTGAGGTGCCAGAGTGGAAGTGGGATGCGATATTGATTGACTTCATGAGGTATTTACCACATATGTCTAGGAGGAATGATACCATCTAGTTGATCATTGACCACCCACCCCCCAAATTGGTCCACTTCTTACCGATCATTGAAGAATGTTAAATAGAGAATTTGGGATTCCTCTACGTACAGGGGATAGTTTAAATTCCCAAAGATCCATCAATGATCATTTTAGATTGTGTTTCCCATTTCACATACCTATTGTGGAAGATATTGGAGGATTCCTTTATGAATTAGTTTCCCTTGAGCACAATGCTTCATCCGCATATGGATGGCCATAGAGAGAGGACCATCTAGGCTGTTGAGTAGATTATACAATCCAGCATCCTAGACTTTGGCCACAGTTGGGAGGATCACCTACCACTGGTGGAGTTTTCGTACAACCACAACTATCTATCCACCATTTTTATGGCACCATTTTAATCCTTCTATGGGTTACCATGTATTTCACCAATACGTTGGTTGGACTCAGGGAAGTGAACACTCATGGGTCCAGAGTTGGTAAATGATTCCACAAAGAAGCTGTAGATCATCCAGGAGTAGATGAAGTCAGCCCAAAGATGGCAGAAATCATATCTTGACATGAGAAAAAGGCTTCCTGGGTTCAAAGAGGGAGTCCATGTGTTCTTTCAGGTCTCTCTTCGATGGGGATGGGGATATTTGGTTTGGGTCGCAAGTTATCTATGATTTAAATCATCCAATTTCAGTTTCTAGGAATTGTTTGACATGTGGCATACCCCCGATATCTACTGGTGCAGTCACACCTAGAGCATGAATTCTCCCACATTTCATAGTTGAGTAGGTACATTCATGTTTAATTACATTTCATCAACCAGGGTTATATAGACATTGATGATGGGGAGACTTTTGCAAAGTACCTAGTTGCTATAGAGGATCGACATGAGTGGATCCTTTGTTTGTGGTTAATTACTCTAGTGCATGTTTAGTGGAATATCATGAATCTCCATGAGATTACTTGGGAGCAGGAGGCTATGATTTGGGATTAGTACGATCATATTTTTTTTATTAGCCCTTGTTTTCTATTTAAGGGATGTACGCCCTTTGTTGAGGAAAATGTAAGGACTCAAATTTTCTTCAGTTTTATTTTTAAAAATCAATTGAAAATATAATGACACTAGGTGGTGAGATGACCTGATATTTTGAGGCTCGGTATGCCCAAAATGATATGGTCAAAATGATAAATTCTTAATAAATCATGTGGGTGGTTCCTCACTTAAATGGTAATAACTTCTAAATAAGTTCAAAAATCAGAAACCCGAGAGCATCATTTCATTTAGAATGGATAATTTTACTTTAGGTGGGTCCTCACATTGACCAGTGTAGGTTGACGTAGAATTTTATATTTTTGAGGTAAATATCATTAAAATAATTTAATAAAAATATTTTCTTTGACGTATCATAGATTTTCATTAAAAACACTTTTTAGAACTCCATGGTCATCACCTTAAACATAGAGTTTCCTTGTGGTAGAGAGAAGAAGTCTCTCCCAACTGTTTGGGGAATCAAGATAGAAAATTTTATATGAGTGCAAAAAAACGATGAACGTTGGTGGATATTGGATCATCGATGACATATACTACTATTCTTCATCAAATATTGATCCAACCTCCTGGTAGGGTGTTGATCTCTTGTTTTCTATCCCCTCTATAGATTCAAACAATGAATGAGGACCAATCCATGAATTGGTTGATCCGTGGTTTGATTGTTCTTATGGGAGGAATAATTATCACGGGTTTAAAAAGAGGATTAAATTTTTTTATTTGTATAATGTTGTTTTCTTCGTGATCCCACATACATGAATGGATCATGGAAGAATTGATCAAGGCCAAGATCTGTTCTTTAGGTGTTCCTGTGATTTATCTCTCCCTCCTAAATCTCCTGCATGCTTCACATGTTCATCACCTTCCCCGTGCCCTGTTAAAGACTATATGATTAGTCTTAAGGGAACCAATCACGTAGTAGTGAAACGCGGTGGTAGGGAAACGTGGTGGCTGGGGGAAGAGACTCTATCTTGTTTAGGAGGAGCACAGTAAGGAAAGGCCCCAAGTGGGGATTTAGGCGAAGGAGGAAGCACCTTCCCGGCAGGGGTGGCGGGTCCAGGAGGGGTGTGACATGAATGGGCCACTAGAAGGGTGGATGGTGGTGGTGACGACATAGATTCCAATATGGATTGAATTATAAAGGGGCCCACGGTGGCGTAAGACGCTGGTGGGGACCTGAGGCCATGATAAAATGCCAAGTCAACTATAGTTGGGAAGGGGCTCGAAGCCTCATTAATGGGATCCTACAGTGGAGGAGGCTTCATGGCTTTGTGAAACATAGTTTGACACCCCATTGATTGGGGGACCTGGATAGTCATGCGGTCGAGTTACTGTGTTCTCAAGAGGGACCCATCCATGGTAGGCTGCATCCGGCAGAACAAAGACGGCCCGTGCAATGCAGATTGAGCTGGAGAACCGAGCCACTCCAACAGCCCCACCAGCTATAACAAGAGGTCCAACGACCCATCTAGTCAATTTAGTTTTTGCTAGGATGGTTTGGTCCAGCTGGGATGGATGAGTTCAGGTTGTATGGGTGATACTAGGTTGGGTCAGTTCGGTCGGATCGGGTCGGGTCAGACGTTGACTGGACCAGATAAATTTTACTAAATCGGTCATATATTTCTAAAAAATGTCCTTTTGATGATCTGTTTATGACATTGGGATCCTTGTGACAAGAATTCCTTTTTGATAAAGTATAGGTCTGTTTTTTGGAATTTGGTTTATGTCCAAATGGATTGAGGAGTAAGTTCTCTTCAAAAAGCATATTATGAGCAGAATCCTATGGCTAGTTGTGACTATTAGATCTAGGTGAGTATTTGACATGGCGACTATAATACTCATTGATTCTTGGTGTGCCATCAACACCTCTTGTTCCATTGATTCTCCATGTTCCATTGATGCTTCATGTGCCATCGACACCCTGTGCGCCATCGATGCCCCATGTGCCATCAACTCCTCAAGCTCCATCACTGCTCCCAGGTTGATCGATGCATTATGTGTGATCGAGACTACGTGTTCCATTGATGCACTAAGATCAATTTATTATTTGAGACCCACCAATGAAATGGGAATTACCAAATCTTTAGGTGCCATCAACACTCAATGAACCATTGACACTCAGTGCACTGTTGAAACTTCTAGTGTCATGTTGACAGGGATATATACAGACTACAAATGGAAATCCATATCTTCATGATTTAGATTTATACCTACTCGAGATGACCATATTACCATTATTCATGTATTTTCATTGTGGTGTACTTCATGTTTTTCTATTTTGGTGTAAATCATGCATTTCTTAGTGGTATTACCTTTGTGGTTTTAGTGTGTCATACTGAGTATTGTTTTACTCACCCCAAGACAGGAATTCTTGCAAATATAGTGTCTTATGTAGATGATCAACGTTTTGATGGAGTTCATTGTATACGAGGAAAATATGGCTCTTAGATTGACCAGCAGATGAGTCGTGCTTTCACGATTTCAGATAACTATCACACACAAACCCTTTAGGTAGAGTTTTTTGCAGAAGATTTTCCGAAACAAGTGCATTCACTTTGACAGACTCTATCTCTTGGTGGGCTCTAGTATGTCCCAATTTACTTTATAGTTTTCATACTATCATACTCTGTTGTTTGTATTTTAGAGTATGCAAGCATTTGTTTATATTGTTTTTTTACATTCCTGCATTTTTGGGTTAGAGATTTGTGCATGTGTATAGATACTTAGGAAAATGCCTCCGATTTATGGGATAATACAACTCGATGCTTGTCACCATCCCCTGACATATCATAGGAGGTTTTGGGGTAGTCACGACACGGGTCCCTCTGGGACGGGTTGAGAAAAATTATATATGATATGTATAATTTAGAACATGAGTATCTGATTATCCCAACCACATCAATATATTAAAAAATATTCTTTAAATAATCAACTTAGTCATTAAATGAAATCATAATAGATAATGAATTATTTTATTTTTATCATCTAACTAAATACTCAAATAAAAAATCCATATAACACAATTATATTGTGGATTAATCACTCTTTCTATACATAATACAATGTTCTATTAGTTTCCTCAATCATTCAAATTATTGAGAAAGAATTTTATACTTCTTGTGATGAATTTCCCTACCTTACCCCCAAAAGAAAAAAATGATGCAAAATATAGAAATTATTTTTTCAATGAAGAATATTAGACTCAATAAAATGAGTGTTAATAATGGACACAATTTATTCAATATTATTTAATATAAGAATTGACTTCCAAAAACTCATTGAAACTTGTTTCTGTATTCTCATATCTTGAACATTGAATTATCAATCCATATGAATAAAATGAACTTGTATTAGTGGTTCATGATATATGATTTTTTTTGTTATAACCTTCACATAATCATTATATTATTCTTTTTATTTATGTGAATTTATCTGTTTCTCACAAATAATTCAACACATGTGAATGCACTAGTTATTTTATTCTCTTTGGAATGTTATTATATTGGTTTAAAACTCAAACTACCTCAAGCAAAGTACATGAACAATATAGGGTAATGTGAAACAATAATGATACATAGTCATCTTCATGGAAACCAAAATAGGTGTGTGGTATCTTAATTACTTAATTTTCTTAACGTTTTAGTATATATCATATGAGGATCTTTGATGGTTCTTCATATCGGCCAAAATTTATGTCATCTACAATCCTTCACATGATTGGATTACAAGATGTCTCACTCTTCTACACATACCATTAGGTATGTGAGGTATTGAACCTCCATCATGTGATGAGATCAAATGAGAAATCTATTATTATTTATGTAACAAAATATAGTAAAGTGATCTTTTTTAATTAAGCTAGATCCTCTCAAAGTAGGTTAATCCAATTCAAAGCTCTAAATATATCGTTATATCTCAATATTTAGAACTTCAAAACTATTGTATTTTTTAAACTCATGTGACACCAAATATGGTGGATCTTACGCAAGCATACGATGCCAATAACATGCATCTAATGAATCCCAAATTCATTAAATGATAGATCAATGGATAGGAGATTACATAAACCAGAATAGTTTTCCTGACAAAGTCTATCTGTGATGAAACCTTATTAGTTATCTAGTTTTTTGTGAAGTATTGGAGATATGCGATCGTCTATAGAAGGATAAACATATCCATTGAAGTTCCTAAGATGGTTTGGTGGAATGTTGTCATTTGTATGATTCATCATAATCATATTATTTGAATAGAATCATGAATAGATGATAGACACTTCATACAATGATTTTGGATGCTCGATCATGTCTCATCATTCTTCTCTGAGTTTGATTGCTCGTGATGGCTAAAATGAGGTTATCTGAAGTGAACATGCAGACCAATAAAAGGAAGAATGTTTAAGATTATAAAATAGATTAATCAAATAGCTTGGATATATTTCAATATATAACTAGTGTTCAATATTGTAATTTTATGTTGTTGGAATAGTATTGTGGTTATTGGGATCCTACATAAATATTACAAACCTTGTCATGCTTCAAAATAATATTCCTTCCTTCACCAACCTCTCATGCTAACACTATGGTCAGCCCCTAGACACACCTACTCATACACACATTACGGACTACACCACCCTATTCCATGATAAACTAGAAATATTTTTTAATCATGGGTGCACTCTATGCATTTCCCTTGTGCTAGATATGGGCACTATTCAAGCCTTATTACTCACCTACCACCAATGTATGGCCATTTCATCTTACCTCTAACGCGATTGACTTAATTACCATTTATTTGGATGTGGTGAGTATGTGGTTTTCCAAGGGCTGGAAATTTGTTGGATAAAAGGCCACCAAAAATTACATCAAATAATTCCATGTATGAGATATAATAAATATATATATTAAAAGTTTCCAAAAATATTCTTCATGAAAAATATTAATATCGGTTTCATGGCCTTCGAAATATTCTTCCACATCCAAAGAGTATTTTATCAGGAAAATGAATATATCCATGGTATTCATAAAACTCCTCATGAAATAATATAATATTTCTTGGTCTTATAAAAATTATTCATTACTCATAAAGCATGCTGAAAACAATTTGTTAGTACTTAAAGACTATTGACATGTGTCATTGAGATTTAGGACCATTTCAATAATAATCACAATTATCTTTTCAACAATGTATTGAATTCTCCAGTTGAATTCTAAATGATAGTATACTTATATTTCTTTTCCACTGATCAAGGAAGATCCTCAATCAACCAATGGAATTATATGGATCCTTTATGAAGAATTAAAAATAATTCATATTCATCATGGGATCTTCAAATAGTTCTTACTCATATATTTACTTTGTGATATATTGACAAAAAATTCATTAATTTATTCTTCAATAATTCACATTTTTCTTCAATATCAACTTTTGAATTTTTTTTGATACATTATTCACATTATAAAGTCAAAATTATTCTCCCCACTTATTGAAAAAAAATAAAAATATAGAATAGGGGTCTTCTCATATCATCATCCTTCTTCTCATTCAATCATGACATACTATTCTTCTCCAGTCAATTAAGACCTCATCCTTAGATACTAGTGATAGAATAATGAAATCATATGTATTTCATTAGCAATGTTCCTTTAGCAATTCAATAGTAATGTTTTGTGGGAAAACCCATTTATAGAAAAAAGTGTGTCAAAAAATGGTGATCACTATTTTCCATAAATTAGGCAACATGGTATATCAAACTCAGAAAGATCAATTCTTCATGGATTAGGGTTTCATAAGTAGAAAAATTATAAAATAGGATATAGTTTTCACATATCTCAACAAACACTTTAAAATGATCACATTAAAAGAAATATATCACCCCTTTTTTTCGATTAATATCTACTCCCATTTATAATAATTATCAGTTCACTGAATATAGGGATATTAGTGTGATTTTATAAGACATCGCCAAAATTTTCCAATTTATTCAAAAGTTCCACATTCACTTATTTTTGGTTATTTAATTTCTTTAACCCATATGTTCTCTCCCTCAAGTAATGCTTTCATCTCTATCAATAACTTGTGTGTCATTATAAAGAATACATATATAATATAATAATTAGGGGCCTTTTTATTATTCAAAAATAGAATTCAGGAAGAGTGAATATTCTCAACCTTGGCCATTCGTTTCTTCCATTATCGGGAAGAAAAGATATCTTTGGACACATCTTTCTGGTTTTAGTCTCATCGGTTTGAATAAATTATTTCTTCCCTTGGACTAATTTTTTGTGTAGAATTCCTTTTTCCACCTCAGTCTCCTAGATATTAAGGCTTTTGGTAGAGGATAACTTCCAATCAATATTCACCACACCTTCTGAATCCAATTTTATTACATTATCATCAATATGTTTTTCAAATTCCATAAATTATTTATCCAATTTCATTGTATTTGGTGTAAAAACAAATAAATATTTCCTATCATTATCATTATTCACAAAATCTAAACATAGATTACAAATTTTTTTTTAAATTAAAGACTCTTCCATTTGATATTGTAGGGAATACCACCATGATGTCTTGTCAGGAATTTCATAAATATACGAACTTTTAATCTCTATAAACCTCACAAATATTCTAAAAATTCAAATATTTTTTATATTGCATGATTGGATTTATTTCTATTCACTTTATTGATTCTATGATAATCAATTTTCATCTATTTACCATAACATCCCCTTTATTCAAGCATTTTTTCGTGAAATGAGATTTTAAACTAGGAAGGGTAGGCTTTATGGAAATACCTTTCACTGCACTAAAAAACACCATTGAACGAAGATATTATACATTGATATTTATTATACCCAAAAACTTTTTGTTATTGTACTTAATCAAATTTATCCTTCATCTTCTGTGCTGAAAGCAATTTTTATGAAATATTTCACTCTCCTTTTTATATTGGAAAGAATATCACACTTTTCAATATTGTATAAGTAGGATCAATTTTTTTCACCAACACAAATAATTATTTTTCTCATTAATATATATTAGGATTATATTTATCTTTCATTATTAGATGATTCATCTCACTTTTGTTGGATAATTTACTTTTATCATTAGTTGACTTGATGAAATCTTCTTTACTTATCTTCAATTTTATCTTTATTACCTATATTCTCTCTCTTCTACAGGGACATATTTTTTTCATGTTTTTTTCATGAAATGAAAAAAAATTAAAATACCTCTTTCTGAAACTTCTAGAAACACTATAAAAATCAAATTAGTTTTATTTTCTTCACTACTGTTATAGTCTGTTCCTATTACACCAATTGTAATACATGTAGTTTTTGAGTAAAAAACACTCATTTAGAAATGTATTGGGTAATTTCAATACAAGAATCTTCTATCAACCACACTAGATATGGTGGTTTTATGATTATTTTTCACCATCCATACATTCTCAATTTTTTTAAACAAAATGTACAAATAATTGATATAATACTTGTACATAAGACAATTATTAGGTTATGGGATACCTTTTTCTTGGATAATGTTAACATTTGGTTAAATGATGATCTAAATCACATTTTGGAGGAATAAATCCCAATGGAATAGTTTGTGGAAACATCTCTATTTCTAGTAATATAGTATATTATATCATGTGGTGATTCTATATTCTTAAATTTCACCTCGAACTCAAAAAACATCATGTTTAGGTAGTATTTATCATCCAAAAATGATCTCACAATGTATTCCAAATCCTCATTGGTCTTCATTATTTATTATTCATTAATTTTTTATGATTTATAAAATTAATATTCAAGGTTCATTACATTTTTACCACTTTACTATAGTGGATAATATTTGACTTTTATGGAATCATTTTTTAATTGATCATGTTTGCTGAAAGCATCAAAAATAAGAATATCAATCAAATATTTCTCAAGAACATTTATTTTCAATTGTTTAATAGCTTTTTCATATAATTTAATGAAATGATTATTATTTCATCACTTTCTCTATTAATATTTGTGATAGTGTTATATATGATAACCTTGGTAGCTAATACCTCTTCCATTTCAATATCATCTTTTCCTAGATGTATGTTTTCATCAAGAAGAACCTTGATCAATTCGATAATAATAAATACTACTTCTTTGGGAACATTATTCCAATGTTAATTGAATTCATAATGAATATAACTAATTGATACATCATAATCATGTCTTAAAGAGAATTTATTATAAGAATCATAATATAAATAATTGGTTCTACTAATATAACATTAATTTTCATTATCATGACCTGTTTCAACATTAATTATTGGATTATTTATTATCATCCTTACCTATAATTTATTCATATTTTTCAATGCCTTAGAATAAATTTATAGCTTTATATCATCAAGGTTATCTTACTTTTTCCCTATCTGAGTGTATGCAAAAACATATGGAAATATTCACTTCATTAAATATATGGAAAGTAATAGGAAAAAATGTCCTTAATAGGGATATATTCTCAAATTTTAATTATATATCCCTGATCTATATTGACCACTAAAAGGGTTTTTGAATTAGTGGTTTACTTTTTCAAAATCAATTCCCTTTGAATTCAGCCTCACGAACTTGATAAGGATTCAATAAACTCTGTAATATCTCATAGTATTACCTCATATGAAAACAATATATCACAAAACCTGGTATATATAATGTTTTATATAAATATATACTTCTTTTCATGTGGTTTAAATTTCTTGAGAAGGATTCTCTACTTTAATTTGATAAATGATTACATTGTATAAGGTAGTACCATGTTTTACACACTAATAGTCAATCATGATGTTACTCATAGTTCTAAAATATAATAACAAACTCTTATAACATGGTTGGTTAGACACCCAAACCATCATTTCCTATCCTTCATTGGTTAGAACCTCATCCTTGAGACTCATCAGTAACTGGTTAGACACCCAAACCATCATTCCCTATCCTTCGTTGGTTAGGAACCTCAACCTTGAGTATCCTCAATAACTAGTTAGAAACCATAGTTACAAGATCCTTCGTATAACTTTTGTTTATACTATATTATAAATTCCTATTTCTTTTTCAAATTTATCAACCACCATATTCATACTAGATCTCCGACACTTAAGTATAACTTCATGTTTGTACATCAGTTCTAATTTAAAACATGAAAATTTCACATTCTCACCAACTTCAATAACTTCAATAGCTTCATGAAATAAGATTATTATCATGAAAATCTTTCTCTCTATATCATGAATTATCTGATTCTTCTCATTTTACCGAATAATTAGATAAATAATTATTCTTCGAAAATTATCTTCTAGAATCAATATTTTCTCTCTTCTCAATACATTGGTATATCAGTTTTCTAAATCATTCAAATTATATGCCATGAATATTACCCTTATTACAATTATTTTCTTATACTCACTCATAAAAAAATAAATAATTGGTCATATAAATACCTATTCTATCAATTAATAATTTAATAATCAATAAAATGTTTGAAAATGAAGCAAACCATTTCTTGATTATTATTTTCTAGAAGAGGGGGATTTAAAAATATTAGTGTTACTTTTTTATAAATTATTAATTCTATAACTTTCAATTCTAAATCCTAATTTTTAAAATTCAATCATGAGATGTTGTGCATGATATTTTAATTTTTTTCTTTAAACCCTTTCACATAGTCATTTTATTATTCTAATTATTTTTTGTGCATATCATTATATGTCACGTATATTTCAATGCATGTACATACAATAGTTATTCTATTATATT
This sequence comes from Viscum album, assembly GCA_963277665.1. Taxonomy (NCBI): domain Eukaryota; kingdom Viridiplantae; phylum Streptophyta; class Magnoliopsida; order Santalales; family Viscaceae; genus Viscum; species Viscum album. The sequence continues at coordinate 1,761,527,701 of OY728129.1, forward strand.
TATATTTATATTATATTATTTTTAAAAATAAATCATCATCATGTGAAGCATATTACAAATAAAGGGTCTGACAAAACAATAGAGGTGAAAAATATGCCTTCCATAAACCCAATTAAGTATGTGGAATCTATATTATTTCTTCTCAATATCATTTGAATACATAGTATATGTAAATCCCCAAAGGTCGTTCATGTAAGATAAAAGGTACAATTTCGGCTCTCCTTCAAGTGCTAGAATCACATGTTGTGATGTTCTTCTTAGTGTACTAGTGGTTATGTGAGGTATTTCTCTTCCCTCACATGAAGGGATCCGATGAAAACATTTTTCTTCTTCATGTAACATGATCTGTGATGGTGATATAACTTTCTAAAATTAGAGCCTCTAAAAAATATCAAACGTAAGATGGAAAATCTCTCATTTCTACCTCTGTATGTATAGGTGATGTTATCAGAACATATCCTCCAATTTTTATAATGATTCAAAACTCTTAAATACTCCTAATTTCTCAGTGTATTTCTATATTTTTACCTCTAGAACTATAATATATTTTTTAGTCTCACGGGACACCAAATGTGGTTGAAATATCCTATGTATGCGAGATAATTAAATGCATAAACTGAATCTCATCATAATCTTGTGAAGAATTGGTGGATAAGTGAAAGATAAAACCTAAATGATTCACATGATATAGTTTTTCCATGACTGAACCCGATCACATAGGTGGTAACACTTGTGAGGCCATGGATAAACGTGATCAATAACGAAAGGAGTCTTGTGTTAAATAATGTTCTTGTGATGGATCAGCTGAATTATCTCACATGCATTCTTCAATAAATTAACTCAAGCATGGAAGAAAGAGATTTCATGAATGTAATATGGATGATTAAGCATATATCACTATCCATGGTTGTATTGTTTGAAATGGTTGGAATGAGGTTGTATTGAGTTTTCATTCATCTTCATTGAAGGACAAAGGATAAAGTGGATTTTCATGCTTTATTGAGTATATTAGAAATATCTCATTAGATATTCATGGTTTTTGAGAATATATTTTGAAGATAGAAAAATAGTAAAAATAATTATTGTATCCAAAATAAAAAAATTCAATCCTTCTCATGTTGTTCAATAATATTCTCCACTTCATTAACTACTTGAGCCAGCCCCGGCATCGGCACCAGGAAACACCTTCACATAAGACCTTCACTGATCATGATGCCCCATTATAATGTCTACTAAGCACCTTTTGGTATGCATTATAGGAATTATCCATGTTTTTTTTCTATCTAATTTTTTCAATCCCTCATAATCACATGTCATCCATGGCTATCTAGGACAACCAATGTCTTATTTGGTAGACCTAGGTACCCCATCTGTGGTTGAGGTGGGTCCTTTGTTGGATATGGGATGTCTATTTTTTTTAATAAATTTCAACCCAAAAACTAAATAGAATAATTCTAAAAATATAATATTATACAAATTCATTCTCAAATTTATTCTTCAAATATTATTCATGAAATATTTAACTATTAATTTCATGTACTTCACAATATTATTCTATAAAAAAGTCTATTTAACATTAAAATAAATATTTTCATTGTCTTCATCAAACTATTAATGAAATAATGGAATTATTTATGGTATTTGAATAGTTCTAATTGATTTTTAGTCTTGTTTGAAAAAAATATTTTGGTTCTTCACAATTGATACATGTATCCAAGATTTAAGACAAGTTAAATAATTATTTCAAAAATTATTTCCACTATATCATTAACTTCTCTACGTGAATTAATTATGATTTTTTTGGTCTGAGTGAGTATCTCAATATGAGGAGTGAATTGAGTACCCAATTAATTTTTTTTTGAAAACATGATTAAATAAAATCCCAAATTTATAAATCTACTTATTAATTACTATAGTTTTTTAATAATTTTTTTATATTAAATGATTTCCTAGAGATTTATTAGTACATAGATAAGAAAATATTTGAAATTACTTTAACATGTGAAATAAATTTACGCACACAAATCAAAATATAAAATCTTATTACGAATAAATATTAAAGTATCAATTTTGTATGTAGTTTAATGATTTTAAATTGAAAAAAAACAAAATCACACAATGGAATAAACAAGGAGGTTAGTCTTATGCCATGATCTACTTCACTATACTTGAAAATCACCCACTTTCTTATATATTATATTAATATAATATGATCCTAGGCCCAGATTCGATATACAAACATCAACTTACATGATGACAAGGTTCTCAACCCTCTTAGAATGTTATACATGGGTATAAAAACAACATAAAAACACAAGTACCCCTTCCAAAAATACTGTGGGTAAACATATGAAAAGATATTAAAAATAATACCAACTATTCTCCTGTTTTTTCATAGGAGATAGCATTCATTGATGACCAAAGAAAACTAAAAACTACTTGAATGAAATAAAAACAATATAAATAGATAGAATTAATATATAGAAATAATAGTGATTCTTATATTTATTTGTTCTAGGTTCTTGAGTTTCCTCAAATATTTCATGGTGAGGAAGTTGAACAGATTCATTGACAGTTGGAGTAAAATAGAGTGTTGCAAAGGTTCCCTTTTATATATGTTGTAATGACTATTTTTCTAGAATGAGATCAACTAATTCAATGTAAACAGAATTTAGGTATTATTTTTTAACATCTCTGATGATTACCCATATAATATTTATAAATATTCACAATTATGGATTGTATTCCCCACATGAACACAGGGGAGTCTACAGTGAATATAATACACATTATTCATCCCTTGAGGAATAATTATCAAGATCTTGTAGATCCTCATACTAAATATTACATTGTATTTAATTTATCCTTTTAATGGTTGTGAGAATAATCAAAACATATCCCTCTCCTATAAATTCATTAATAAATTTATTTTGGATAAATTAATTCAAAATAGGAAAAATAGTAACAGTAGTACTTCGGGCAGCAAGGAATCACTATAGGTGACTTATCTCTTTTATTGAGCTAGTATGGTGATGAATTGTTATGATAATGAGTCATTTGAACTAATGGTTACTTAGGTTTTGTGTTGAATTGGCCTAGTAACAACTCATTTGTGGAAATTAGTCGTGTGTACTGACATCTCAACTTTGACAGTCATATATTTTACCAGTGAGACATTTTGATCAAATGACGAATCGTGTTTGGTGGCTAGTCATGTCTAGAACTGAGTCATTTTAAACTAACAATAACTCATGCTGGTGTTTAGTATTTTTAGGTAGTTTGTAATTCAGATGGTGAATCATGATATGTGGTAATTCAAGTTTTTTTTGATTCATTTTGAACTAATGGTGAGACATGCCTGTTGAATAATTATTACCCCACATAGCCAAATTTTCATCAAAATTCTTTATAATATAAAATTCAATCAAAGAGAAGTAATATAATTATAAACATAATATACATTATTTGTGATCATTAGAATAAGTAGGTTCAAAAAATACCCCTTTTAATCAACAAATATTATTAAATTTTTATAATCCATATACAAGAGAAACATAGACATATATAAACGAATTTAAATTATAATAGTCTACATTACATTTCAAATGTAAAGTATGAGGTACAAAGACATGTGGTATTAATGAAATCTGGTATCGAAGAATTAAATCCAAAAAAAATTGGAATTAAAAAATTACATCCTTGTAATGATGGTATCAATGTAATATAAGTATTTTCTTAAAGAATGAGTCCAAATTACAGAGTATCAAAGGGAACTATTTATGGACATCCAATAAAGTATGGTATTGGATGCTAAGATGGAATTTATGGTAGCATATAAAAGCATATATAAATTAGGTATCAAAGATAGAGTCTGTTTTCAAAGGTAAATTCTATCCAACTTTCTCACGGGTAAATTCCATCCAACAATATATCCCTATTGGGGTAATAAAAAATGTAAAACATGAAACAATACATACTAAGAGATGAATAATAATAGATAGATATGTTATTAGGGAAAATAAATATAGATATTACAACCCCAAAAAGATATAAGGAGAAATAAAACTAAATCCCTATCATAAAATAATGCCTAATTAGAGTCACTCCCATCATCGGTGGTAGGACCAGCAGGTCCATTTCCTCTATTTTGGGCATAATGTAAGGATATATAAGTTGAGGGTGTTTTCTAGTGGTTGATGTTAATGAATTATTCCAAGGTATCTCCATGATGATCACTAGCCTAAGACACCAGATATATTCCATGGGAGACATGTTTAATGGATAGTATTAAGGAGGTAAAGGTACCGAAAAAGGACAATATGTTAAATCTACCATGTCAATCGCCTCTTGAGAAACCACAACAGTGCTAGATTCATATAGGAAAGGATTAATATGGTTAAATAACCCATAATAATGTATCCTCCTCTAGCCATATCACTAAATAAGTACTTGTTTCTCATTAAAAAACATATTCATGGATATAAAATATTGAAAAGTTCAACCTATTCTTTGAAATCCCTTATAAAATGTGGAATCCATAGATTCTCAATAAAAAATATTAAATGTGTGTACAATTCATGTTAGGTAAAATCTCTAGAAGATAATATTTAATGGACTTAGTAATAGTCACCCTATCTTTTTGGACTTCATTAAAACATTCCTTACCATTTTTATATTTTCTAACAATGGTAAGGAATCTTCCTCAAATACACCTTATTGTTAGCATGAAAATATCCAAAAATAAAGTGAAGTTCTCCTAAAACTATAGGCCAGATCAAATCAGAATCAATTGAAACTGAGGGAAGTGGAGTAATTGATATAGATGCAAAATAAGGAAAGGTCTCCAACATATCAATCATTGCATCCTGACTGGTATCAAATGAGTCTCTCATATAATACATCATAAACATCAACATCTATATCAGACTGGAAAACATTTGATTACAAGTATCCACTACATGTATTTGAAAATTCATCATCAATAGGATATGGAATGAAACATCCTCATATATGTTACTTGAATAAGAATCACTATGATTAGTGATTTTAGGTTCCCAAGACCTCAAAATTTAATTAAAATCGGAATGGAGTCTATATCTAAATGACTCTTGATATACTATTCAAATAGACTCTAAAGGTGATTGAGTAGTAGTTGGTGGAGGTCCAACAACCTCTAAAGGATCTGGCCTATTGAAAATAACTGATAGGAAGGAAAGAAGCTCACAATTTTGTTTAATATGGTCAATAATGTATCTGTTAGGATATTTATTAACTCTGACAGAAATAGCAAGTCCCCCATCCTTTGGTGTACTGCTCCCACAATCATCAATTTCATCATTATCTGGGTAATAGAGATCATGAAACATGGATCCAAGAGAAGGCTCCCCCTTAGAGCATATGTCATCATCTCCTTGAGCATAATTATGCTATCCAATATTGTATTCGACATCTTTATACTAGGAATATTCTAAACCAATCGGAAGATATCCTTGTAATTTCACCTACTCAACATGTCCAACTACATCCACTGGAATGGGATCCAAAACAAATGGGTCAATAGGGTTATCAACCTGACTAATAGAACTTTGGGATTTCTCCCCCTTAGTAGCTACTCTGGTCCATCCTCTAGTGGATGATACATCTCTAACAATTTTTATCTAAAACTGATCTATCAAAAGACATAAATTCTTTCAAACTATGTTTCCCTATAAAACTAACTAGGACAAAATGTGGAAGATGCGGTGGTCAAATACTCTCCCTATAATGATCATGATCAGTTCCTACACTATTGTTATCGTCATCATCATCAATATTATCACCATAATATTCATCTTCTCCATTTTCTTCATCTGATACTTCAAAACCCACTTAATAATATTTTTAAGAGGAAATTCTAATTTTATTATCACCAGACACCTCTATCTTGTAATCATTATATTTTATATAAAATTATAGAATTTATCTAACATGGATATAGGTATGAGAACTTGTTGGAAAAAAATACATATATGGGATCTTTGGGATGTCAGGGTCACTTCTGTCCTCTATTGAGGTATCCACATTTACATCAAAAGCTATAGATACATATTGCTTATATAAATACTCAACTATCTCATCTGGATCCAAGATAAGATCGAAAAGGTTTTTGATTCTAGTATAAAAATCTAGAGGATAGAAATTTTCATTGATACATTCATTATATCTAACAAACTTTTTCATCCAGGGGTTCCAACTCACACTCATCCTTTTACAGGTAACCACAATAAGGAAAAAACCATCACATTTTACTTCCATTTCCTCCTCTTAAGCAATCATAAATTGGGTTTCCAACATTGTAGAAATTAACTTCAGATAAATTGAATAATTTCTTCTAGTGGATGAATTAAAAATTAAGATCAAGTGTAACACAAGGTATCTATATAGGTTAATCGTATCCCCTCTTTTCATAATGAATATATGGTACACATGCTGATATCTGGCATTACTAATTCCCCTTTCCTGGGTCATAACATGTTTTATATATCCATTAAAAGAATCTTTTATTCTCCATACAACATAGTATAAGTAGGCCTCCTTAGAGTACCATCACCAGTTAGCTCTAGAAATTAACTTTCTTAATCAAATGATTCATTATCATTGGGTATCATGGATAGATAATCATCAAGAAGACATAGATGTTCCAAATATAAAAATCTAATGTTTCATTTTATGAAAATGTAAACTATTTACCATCAATAATACTTAAAAACAAACTTTATTCTTCCAAAAATATAACTCAACATAACAATAAAACTGATGAACCAACCTAGTATAGTAAGGTTAGTCATTTCATGAAAAATAGTCTACCTATCCTTGGTCTTGTATCAGCAAAAGAACTAATGACTTACTTGAAAGTAACAATTCAGAATCTATTCATTTTTGGAAAATACAATGTGATTCAAAAGTTATGGGTTTATTGGGTTAACAATAAGACATGTTTGTTATCCTCAGGATAATTTAGTAAGACATGATTCTCTGGGAAATGAAATATTTATGTTCTTTACTATAAAAATTTCATACGATCTAATGATAAGAAAGGGCGCAAGAAGGCTGAAATTTGGGGGAGAAAATGGGAATATCAAATGGCTCAATGGAAGAATGCATGATAGAGAGTGACTCAATTAAAAATATAAATCTTTCTATATCATTAAGGGATTATAAAATATAAAATATATTGAAATATAAAAAATTAAAATCAAATAAAAATTAATACTAATAATTTTTAACTTCAGCAACACTTGAAAAAAATATCGGTGACTCATCTTATAGTGTCTCGCTAATAGGGAATCACTGATGATGAACTTCCAATCATGAATCACAAAAAGTGACTCACAAACATTGAAATTCCAATAGCGACTCTCCAATGATGACTTTCCATCGGTAACACACTAACATTTATAGGAAATATAAACTTTTTCAAAACTAATTCTTGTTTTTGGTAGTTTATTCTCATACCATTCTATAGTTTTGGAAAAATATTGTCAAGGTGATTTTCTATTTCAAGGAATTAAAGATTTATATCACCCTTTTGAAAATTATGACTCAAAAGGTGATTTATTTCAATAATATGAGTTTTCATATAATGAGACATATGATTTTTTGAAATATTTATCGCCCTTGTTTGTCATAATTTGTATCGAAATATATGAATTGATATATATAGTATATTAGAATTTATTCCATCCAAAAATTTTAGCATAAAAACTCTTTATAGGTATGTCTTCAGCTTCATCATTAGATAGTAAAATAGTATTTTATTTAATACTATTCCAAGAAACTACAAACTTTCCCAAAAGATGACATGTTCAAGAGATCCATTTTCTATCTAACTAACCACCACCAAAATCTGTATACGAATAATTCACTTAGTCAAATTCTTTTCATCTAGGGTAGAAATTTAAAAAATTGGTTGTATATTTGAGGTATTTGAAAATACTATTAACTATAGTAAATGAATCTCTTTAAGGTTTTACTGATAATGAGCACACATACACAGACTAAACATAATATCAGTTCAAATAGCAGTTATATATATCAAGCATCCAATCATACATCTCTAACTGGTTTTATCCATTGACATTCTTCTATCATTAAAATCCCACAAAAATGTAGTACCCATGTGATTTTCACTACTTTTAGTGAAATAAAATCCCAAATGTTTTAATCACATATTTTTAGTTACATTGATTTAAAATAATTTGGTATTTATTTTCAAAATTTTAAAAACCATGATATAATTTATGTTCACCCATTAAACACATTTCAGAAAGATTTTTCATCATTTTTAAAAAAAACGGTACAAAAATATAATTTATAATATCCAAAAAATATAGTCTACAGAGATTTGTACATCTAAAACATCTTTCAAAATTATTTTTATAAAAATTGTAGGATAATTTATACCTTTTGAAAAGCATTTATAAATTAATAAAGAGATGATGCTATAATATCATGGTCTTGGTGATTTTTTAATCAATATATGTTTTTTTTCTTTTAAAAACATGATTTCTAAAATGAGTAATTTGAAATATAGGATATTTTCAACAGAAAAGTGTCAATTATAAATCTAGTTAAGAATTCTCTATTAACATCCATTTGATATTGTTTAAAATCAAAATTTTCTGCATAGGAAAGTAGTTTTCTGATGGCACCCAGTCTGGCCACACTTGTAATGTTTTCCTTATGTAAATAACATCTTCTTGACTAGGCCATTATGTGACCAATCTAGCCTTGTTTTTTACTATGGTACCTAATTTTTCAGCCTTGTTTATGAAAATCCTTCTAGTTATAATAGTAAAATTTATCTTGTCCTAACTCTTATTTCCAAAACATTATTTCCTTCAAACTATATAATTTTTTCATTCATTTACATCACCCAAAATTAGTCATTAATTACATAATTTATGTGCATAGCTGCGTGATTTTATAATAATGACTAATGTTTAACTTGGTTAGTAATAGAATCACTATTACATGAACCTATATCAAGGTCCCCAACAATAGTGTCTAGTGGATGTTTTTTAAGATCCATTGAACTCTAGTAAATGAAGGGCTGGTGTTCTCAGGATTATCTATAGTTATTGGTTCGAATTGTGAATGTCCCTCAAAACAAGAAAATTTTTATACTTATATCATAGAATTAATAGTAAATTTAAAAATGATTTTTAGAGTTAAAACATCATCATCATGTATTTATAAATGGTTTTTAGTCTCATGTGGATCTAGCTCATAAAATTTGATATCAATAAATTCTTTAATGGTAGTTAGTCTATAGTTTAACACTCTCATTGATTTAGTAAAATTTTAAAACCCATGTAAAATTCCCACATCACTGTTGGAAGAAACGTTTTTATGATTATCCTTCATGTCAATAATATAGTGTTTAAAACCAAAAACTCTTATGTTGTTATGCTTTGGATTTGGAATATTCCATAATTCACAAGAGGTTTTTATTAAAATAGTTCTAATTAAAAATATATTTATTAAATAAATAGATGTATCCAAAACCTCATCCCAAAATTGAACAAGACAATCATACACATTAACCACAGTCCAAGAATAGTTTTTGAAGTGTTCTATTTTTTCGTTCTATACACCGTTCTGTTGTGGGTTCATAAGAGAATAAAAGTTATTATTATAGGAATTTTTTGAGAAAAATATTGAAAATATCGAATTTAAATCCCACAACCATTATCACTTCTTATGTTCTTAATCCTAAGTCCACTAAAATTTTATTAAAATTTAGAATACTAGGTAAAGCTAGAACATGATTAAATTTTGTAAGATATAAATAATGCCCATGTATACCTAGATAAGTCGTCTATAAGGACATAATCATAGTACTTCCCCTTTATAATAGAAAATCTAGATGGTTTAAAATCATTTTGAACCAATTCAAGTGGTCGAGATATTGAAACATATTTATTATATTTGAAATCTATATTGTGTTGTTTTCTTTATTGATATGGGTTAAAGAATTTATCATTTAGGAATCCATTTTTGGTAGATATTTGGCTAACTATTTCCAATAGAAATTTATGAGTTCATATTTCAATGGCCTAGTCTCCTACGCCAAATCATCAATTTATTATGAAAATAATATAGAATTTTTTTTAAATAAGTAGGGAGTCTAAATTAATTGCATTAACATTATCATTTCTCAAATTAGTCAACACTAAAGAATTTTTCAAATTGGATAAATTTAAACAATTATTTTAAGATTTCACATAACATATATCATCACAGTACTATGAAATTCATGGCATATTATAATTAAAACCTTCTAAAATAGTACATCATAAATTAAAACTGATTTAGAATTACCGATTAGTCCGATGACAATTATTTTCCCTTTGAAATTTAAAAAATGTTGACATTTACACGATCTAATTATATCAAATTTTAGAAAATAGAGAAATCTTCATTCATGTGTCTAGAATATATAATATTTATGGACTATAATTTCTGTCTGGGCAACTTCAAGTAGTTTCCCTATAAAAAAATTTTTGCACCAAAAATCATTTTGGAACACAAATCTTCTTGGGTCAGAAAATGTTAGTAATTAAGTCTTTAGTAAACCATATTTCCTTACTGGGTTTCCCATAAGAATATTATAAACTATTGGATATAAATACTTTGTTAGTTCTTGTTGAATAAGAATAGGTATCAGTATCGGAGCTATGAATTAATTAATTTTTAATAATTATCTAATGACTAGGTTGATAAACTAAACCAATACTATATTTATCTTCTACTTTCTTCCACATATATGGGTTAATTTATTTAATCTAAAGGTTAATCATTCTTTAAATTTCATTAATTTATCATTAATATAATCAATTATTTATTCTCTTTAAATATTTTATCTTTTTTTCTTCTGATCATCATCATTAGATTTAAAATTATTTGTCAAGGCATTCTATTTCATTATAATTTTATATTGATCCCTAAGCTTAATGAATATATCTTCTAATATGTCACAGTACTTTAAAATATCATCACTTTTCATGTTATCATAATTATATTCATCTTTATAATGATTTTAAATGTTTATATGATAAATAGGAAAGACATTGCATACCTCAGATGTGTTTACCATTAATCACATATTAGTTGTGTAATGGTTTTCTTCTTGGGTAGTGTGTGAATCTCAAGATATTTCATCAAATAAACTCTATGTTTTATTAATTGATTTCCTATACCTATTATCAGTATCATCATATTTATTTTTTCATTTTACCTCAGGATATTCAAATATTACATTCCCTTTTCATTTACATTCATTGTACGCTATTTCATTTCAAGTATCATCTATTTTACATTCCTTCTCCAAATTTCCTATATTCTCATATTTATCATTTTATCTTAGTTTCATGGAGAAATATTTATTCTTGTATAACTTTTTAAATTTTTTATCTTGACGGAACATCTCTTCCACACTATCATATGGTGATTCTCCAACACTTGAACTATTAAATTGAAATTTATCCATTTGTTTTGAGGTAGTGGTATTGTATGCTATAGAAATTCTTTTTAGTTAATCCGTATCCACTATATTGACCCTGAGTTATTCATCATACATCAAAAAATTTCTAATTAGATCCTTAAAGGGTATCTCAATAATATCACATGACTCATTTATTGTTATTGAAGTTCGTCTCCATATTTCAAGAAGATACCTAAACAAGGGCATGACACAGTCATTATCAGAAACATGATTTCCCAAATGGTGTATTGTATCCACTATATCAATGAATTTGAGATATATATAAGAAATAATCTCATCAAGTTTCACTTTAAAAATTATTATATTTAATGTATAATTATTTAGCCTCATTTTGTTTACATTAATTGTTCCCACATGAGAAATGACTTATGTGTCCGAATTTCCACATGTTGTTGTGCAGATAGATATTCCATTGGATTCTCTATAACTCAAAGCACAATATAGGGAAATCATAGATTTGATATTATTTTTTATAAGTTGTTTTCTTAGAATCATCCCACATATTATAAGAATATTTAGTTATTTTATATTTTTATACAATAGTATTCGAAATTTCCAAACCCATGATCTCAATATGAATTTTTATTTTGGTTTTCTGCTAAGCATAATTTGTTTTATTAAATAAAAATGGTATTCTTGTAGCCTAATACTCATGTATATCCTCCAAAATAAATTTTTACTAAAATAAATATATGATCTTTAAGAAAAAACTTCAATCACAATTGAAAATATATTTAAAACACTTTGATACCAAATTTAGGTCAAAGTGAGTAACTCAAGAGGGGAGGAGGTTAATTGTGTACCTTATAAAATTTATGTTAGAAAAAATTTAACAAAATTTAAAAAAATTGAACAAATTATCATAGTTAATGAAAATTGTAGTTTGATAAAATAATCCTTTTAAAATATTTATCAGTGATTGATTATTACCCCGTTAAAACAATATTGGAAATTACATTAATATATAAAATCAATTAACTAAAAAATCATAAGATTATGATTATTGAAGACTAAATATCAAAAAATATGATCTATTATTTGTTTCTGTATTTAAAATTGTGAAAAAGAACTAAATAAAATAGCATAATAAAAAAGGGTTTTAGTCTCTAGATGATACATAATCCCCTCCACTTAGAAATCACCTATTTCTAAGAAGATTATATACATATAATCCTATCCAAAACATTGATCAGGTTTGAAAAATATATATTAAAAGATCTCTAGGTAAAAGGTTCACTTCGATGCTTATATATGGGTATAAAAACAACTTAGGCCATATAAGGATCTATTCCATAAATGAGATGGGTATGAATATTAAAAGAGATAGAATAAAATATCATTTATTCACTTGTTCTAGCATATGAGCCAATATCTTTTAATAAATAGAGAAAAAAACAATTCTAGAAAAAAAATTAAACTACAAAATAAGAATGAAATAAGATATAAAAAGAATAGTGATGTTCAGTCTGATGTGATCCAAGTGATTGAGTTTCTTAAAAAGTGGCTTGGTGAGAAACTCAAACTAATTTTATGAAATGTGTAGTAAAAATGATAATCTCAAAGGATCTATTTTCTATTTGTATGAATTGATCTTGATATTTAATGAGTTACATTCTTTCAATGATGAAATTAAGAAACTATGAAATGTTTAAGATCTCTCGTGGTGATCCTTATATTATTCTTAAATCTTCACAGTTCTTGATAATACTAAAAACACATGAATAAGGGAGCATTATTATAATATAATTCACATTTTGAACCCATTGATGAATAATAATCTAGATCTTATGTATAATTGTACTTACATTGACATTTCCTATAACTAATAGTCATAATAGTAAATAGAATAATAAGAAAATAACCCTCTAATTTAATTACATTAATATAACTATTGGAGGAGTTTAATTCAAATCATGCAGTACAGTGACAGTGAAAGAAGCAAGAAATATCTAGTGGTGACTAATCTAAGTTGTTGATTTAGTCTGGTAGTGACTCATTCTGAGGATGATTCATTTGAAATACTAGAGACTCAAGTCTGGTGGTGATACGATCTCACAAAAAGTCATGTCTCACCGTTAGTCTGGTTTGGTAATAGATAAACCCTGATGTTCAGTCATTACAGTGGTGAGATATTTTTGAACTAATAGTAAATAATGTATAGAGATGACTCATGTCTATCAGTGTGTCATTTTTAACTAATAGTGACTCATGTTGGCAGTGAATCATGTTTTGTGGGGACTCATGCTAATGTTGAGTCATGTATGGAGGAGAATCATTTTGAACTAATGGTGGATTATTCTAATAGAGATTCATGTGTGGTGATGAGTCATTTTTTAGTAATGGTGGCTCTTTCTTTATGCTGGCTCACTAAAAAATATAGGAAAATTTTCACCAAATTTATTTAATATAAATTTCTATTATAAAAGACTAATCTTATTAGAAAAAATGAACATGATTTGTGACTATTAAAATATGTTATTTTAACAAAGATATTAACCTCATATTTAATTTACATATATTATGGATGAACATCAATAAACATAGATAATTACATAGATTTTTTATCATGATTGAAATCCAATACCTTTACATCATCATCTTCCAATCCAAGACTTCCTTGTACCTTCTCTTTATTATATTGTGACAAAAACATAACATTTTATTATTTAACTAATCAATTGTACTCTTCCAAGTTGACGTTACATTTCTCAAAATTAACTCAAATTATCCTAATTATCTATCAAATTTAAATCTACATTCCTTAAAAATTACTTTTCTTTTTAATATTAAATGATAAGTATTTAAAAAATGGCATTCCTCTTGCTTATAAAAGGACCCATGCATGACCCCTTCTAAGATATGCCTAAAATTAGAATTCCCCACCACAATATACAATATTTCAATCCAATATAAGCCTCTCCCATGTTGTTATTATTTTTTTCCTTATTGATCCCTTAAATTCATTTAATCCCAAGAAGGTTTGTGTTAGGACATATGATTTATTATTTGTATGAAATAACTTATTATCATTATTTATCATTTAACTTTTTCAAAAACATCATATAAATAAAGAGTTATGTCTTTAATTAACTTCAAATAATATAACTATTATTTTATAATAATTATTTTATAATAAAATATCTTCATAATCATATTTACCCAAGGATTATTGCATTCTTTTTTGGGTTTGTTTATCCACATACATGAACAATGCTATAATTTTTTATCAGGGATGGATATGACAAAAATAGTTACTTATATGTCATTATATTGATTAATATATTATATTATACATAATCATTGTATTAATATTGAACAAATAATTAATATATAATATTTTATTCATTAAAAATTACAAAACAAATTCATGTTACGGACTCCATCTTGGATAACCATAACAAACACCAATGGAATGGACAAGGAACTTTATAACTCATTATGAATCTTCTACACAAGTAACATTACTATTCAATAGAATAATAACACATTAACAAGGAATTATTACTTATACCATTATAGTGTGATGCACATGGAATTTTTAAAATAACTAACACCTAAAAACAAGTAATGACTATATAGTAAATAAATATAAAAAGAAATAAAAATAAATTATATATGAATTGTTTTATGAAATTTATTGTTAAATAGTCTATTATTATATAGTATATTAAAGAATGTCTAACCTGGAGGGAATCCAATATAAGGGTTTTGTCAACTAAAATTTTCAGATTTGTTTACAAACAATCTTCCTTTATAGTACGCTTATAAAATTATTTTATTCTTCCATTTCAACATTATAAAATTTATTTTATATTTATCACATAGTAAATTATATTTTTACCACAAAATTATTTTCTTTTAAGTGTTTCATTATCTTTAAAAATATAAGGGTGTTAAGAATGATTCATATCCTTTCTAATGGAGGTTTTCCCTCTAAGTCCATTTCATTTAGTATTGAAAATATTTAATTTTATTAATATTATATTGAATTATATATTATATTATGTATTCCTCATATTTCTCTTTATCCTTGTTCAAAAATAATATTTTATAAACTATATTTTATATTATTTTTTCATATATACTATGAAGAAGCTAAAACGACATTTCTTTTCATGATTTTAAATTTTAATTTACCACACCTAATTTATTTATATAATTTTTTTAAAATTAAAGGTAATATTACTATGGATTCTTTGGAATAGATGTTTTATAAACTTTTCTTCTAAAAGTATTGAAAATAAATTTTGAAATTGACTTGTAACTTTGAATTTTATGAGAATGACAAAAATAATTTCTATAAACTCTTTTTGAAGAAATTACCTCCATGTCTCCATCTATATACAAAGGTTATACTTCTTATGGAGTAATTTTTATGATCACTATACATGTTATTTAATTATGTACTACTTCATGGATATTTAATTTTGAAATCATTAAGTCTAATCTTGATTTAATATTATGAGAAACCATTTTTAAAAATGAAACCAATTTTTATTTCATTATATTTTTATGACATGTTGTATGTTTGATTTCAAGTGGAACAAACATAAATGGTTTTCCATAAAGAGGTTATTGTTTTTTTATATCCTAATAAATTTTTTTAATGCTTATATCTAAGGATATAATTATTTTATGTGTCAACATTTTTGGAATTGTCTACAACTTAATAAATAGAAATAATTGGGTTTGATCGAAACATAATGAATAACCATGATTAGGTTTGATCAAAATTTAATTAATGTGAATGATTGTGTTTTCACATAATGTTATGATTTCCTATTTTTATTCATGTACAACATTACTATTTTATCCCACATAAAATTTTTATTCTTCCATGGTTCATGGTTATTGATACACGTTTCTAAGACATTTTACAACTGCTATAATTTAAAGCTGATTTTTCAGTGAACTTATGTTATTATTCCAGGATGTATAATATTCATTCATGTTTTATTATTGTCACTTATGATCCTATGGTTATTTTATTAATATATTACTCAAATATTAATAAATTCGAAAATGTTCATGATATAACAATTATATAATATTGATAAATTTTCCTTTACTAATCACTTGAATTCAACCTCTATATTTTATCCATCATTATTAGGTAATTATATATAAGAAAATGTGTAAAATTATGTTTAATGTTGGTATTTTTATGGTATCTGTATAATAAATAATGTCTAATAAGATGTTTATATTGACGATATCAAAATACACTAATCCTTTTTGTTATGTACTATGATATTATTAGTGAGAAGTAATTTTAAAATTATAAAACAAATATAAAACATATGTATGATTATCTTGGGTAATCTCATTTTGTATCCAAGCAGGGTTTTGTTTTTTGCAATTAGGATAAGATTTATAAAATATCCCATCCAAATATAATCAAATATGAAATAAATGTTTCATACGGTAAAATCAATGTTTCATTGAGTAAGACATTGTATGATTGAATTTCCCAATTCATATATTTATTCACTCTATTTTCAAGATATAATTTTTTATTTATTTGGTTAATTTTTTTGTAAATGGTTTCGAATATGAGGAACCACATTAACAATGGGTGTGAAGGAAAATGTAATGATTCTCCCAAAGAACAAAAAAATGAGATGGTAGATTGACTAAAACATATCCGGGGGATACTCACTCAAACTTCTCAAGACATCAATAAAAATAAAAATCGGGTTGAACTCTCAGAAAATCCATGTAAGGAATTGTTGAACTCTCTATGATATGGTTATTTTAATAATCACACATCATTGTTTTATTTATGATAATTTAGTCTTTTGTTTAATTTGTTCTAAATGTATTTACATATGTTTAAATCTTGTCTACATAATGTTTATCTATTTTAATTTATGTTTTAATATTGACCCGGAAGTGTTCTGGATTGAACAAACGCTTGATGTAAATTTCATTTTTATGACTCACAATTAGTTATTTTCCAGTCGCACCATTGATGAACGACCACACCGATGATGAACAGTCGCACCGATGATGAATGGTCGCACTGATGACGAACGGTCACACCGATGATGTAGGGTCGCACCGATGATGAACAGTCACTGAAAGGTCACACCGATGATGAAAGGTCACACCGATAATGAACGGTCACACTGATGATGGATGGTTGAACTGATGGCAATGATCATAGCGATACTGATCACAAGCTATCAAAGTTGATACTAATTACAAGCTACCAAAGCCGATATTGATCACAAGATATCGAAGCGGATACTGATCACAATCTACCAAAGCCAATGCTAATCATAAGCTACCAATATCGATGCTGATCATGACCTACCGATGCCGATGCTAATCCGAGGACCTATCGATACCGATGCAGATTCAAAATGACCTACCGATCTCATGACCCACCGATTGTGATGAAAACTATTTGAATTTCTATTAACTCTTATTTAATTCAAATGGTCTTATTTTTTGTTTTTAATGAAATTAATGATATTTAATGATAGTTGTCGGCGTGTCAGGGAACTATACCTCATACCTATGAAAGGTTATTCATTCCTATTGGCAAAGCTCATAGAATATAAGGAAGATCGAGCTGCGGTAAATAAGTGAGATGCGTAGAGGTATAGAGAAAGATTTCTTACATGTACGCACATACATGAAAAGAATAACACATGAGGAACTTGAAGAACACTCATACTCATCAAGAATACATGTTTGAAGAAGAAGCTCATTTATTAAGAAGAACACTTTCACATTCAAGTTGAACACTTACACTAGAAGTGAAGAAACAAGAACTTCGACACTCTATTTTCTTGACAAAAACTAGAGATGGACTGAGAGCATCATTTACCTCAATCCAAGGAGTAAAGAGCTTCACTAACAACACATAGAGCACTCTAAACTCATCTCTTTCTATTTACCGTTATTGTGTTACATTCATTTAATTTTTGAGCAGTGTGTGTTGTTTTTACACACTGACTCTTGGACTGAACTAAAGGATACTAAATCCTCACTCCAAAATTCATACACATTACATTATCACACTGTCAATTGTGGAAGAGGTCAAGTGTGACCTGGATAGCCTATGTGCTAGGGTTTTTGTTTTCCCACGAAGAACTGTGTTAGAGGTCTTAGTTACTGGACAGTCTCTGTACTGTTGTTTACCCCAATCCACGGTGTGGATCAAAATTTAGAAAAATTGTTTGAGATGACTAAGTCTCGGATTGGTATTGAACCACTTATTTTAAAAACTGTTGTTCTTACATATTTTAGTTTTAACCTATATTGGATATTCTGCTGGCAATTACTTTGAAATATAAAATTGTTTTATAGTTACTTTGATAGTTAATCTAGAAAGTGTTTGAATATATTGTAAAGCATTAGGTTAGTTTAAAAAGTTTATTAATCATCAGATTGAATTAACTGAGAACTAATCAATCTCTTGAGAACCTAACATACCCTTTACTCTAATAAAAATTCACTATAGATTATCTTGTTGTTTAGTCCAGGGGATTTCAATAGAGATATTTTAAACAGAAATTTTAATTGGAACTCAATTCACCCCCCTCTTGAGTATCCACTCCGACCAACATTTGGTATTATAGATTTGTTTTGTTTGTTATTAAAGGTTTTTGAAACACTCTGTTTTTCAACTATGATTTCATTTGTATCTTAAAGATCTTAAATTTCTGTTAGTTATAAATTTTATATCTTTAAATATTTTTTCTAAACTCTATCCATGGACAAAAGACTAGAAGGTACTTCTACAAACTGACGACCTTTCTTTAATGGTACAAATTATGCATAGTGGAAGGTTAAAATGAAAATTCATTTAGAATGTATAGGATTTGACATTTGGACTTCTATAGAGACTCAATATAAAATTACAAAAATTGAAAGAAATTATAGGGATGAACCTACTAAAATAGCTTACAATAATATTTGTATAGTAATGAATGCTTTGTACTGTGCTTTAGGAGATGAATAATTTAATCGCATATCTTCTTGTAAAACTGCATATGAAATCTAAGACACTTTGGATATTTCCCATGAGGGAACAACCAATGTCAAAGAAATGAGATTTAATACCTATACTATTAAATATGATAATTTTAAGATGAAGCATATTGACCCCATTTCTGACATGTATCTCAGGTTCAATGAAATTGTCAACACTATGAGCTCACATGGAAAAACTGTTCTTATAAAGGAGAAAATCATAAGAATATTAAGATGTCTGCCAGACCGATGGAGGGGAACATCAGTTTCAGTTGGAGAATCTTGTGATTTTGGTACTCTACCCATAAAAGAGTTAATTGGTAAGCTCATGATGTAAGAAGAAGAGCTTGAGGTAAATAAGGATAAAGATGATGAACCAAAAAGGAAGTCATTGGATTTTACGTCTACTGCCTCAAGGAGCAAGGAAAAAAGAAAACGTTCACATACGTACTAAAATCTCTACAAGTGAATATTCATATTCTGACAGTGATGCTGAAATGGCTCAGATAACCAGGAGATTAAAGAAATTCTATAGGAAGAATAAATTTTTCAGGATAACAAATTAGAACAGAAAATATGTCAACAAGGGTCATTGAAAGATGGATAAGAACAAGTCTGATAAAAGTGATGAAATTGTCTGCTATGAGTTCAAAAGGAAAGGATATGTAAAAGCATACTGTCCAAATTTGAAATTCAAGAAGAAACATGAATAGAAGGACACTAAATACAAGAAGGAAATGAAAGCAACTTGGAGTGCTTCAGAAGACACTTCAAGTGATTCTGATTCCACTAAGGATGAAGACACTCACAAGGATAATATGCGTTTTATTACAAACACCAATGAGTTAACATTAGATACTCATGTTTTAAATTCATATTATTCTAGAGTTGAATCTGATTCTAAATCTAAAAATATGTCTAGTGAAAAGTTATTTGAATATTGTAATATTCTAGAAGAAACCTATAATAAATTGAAAGATAAATATAAGACCTTGAAGAAATAGCATGCTTTGACCATCTATGTTAAATATTCACTTTATATAGAAAAGGAAAAGATTGCTCAATTACATAAGGAAAATACTGAACTAAAATTGTCTAATGAGAAATTAAGTAAGGACATAGAAAAATTCACAAATAGAAAAGATACACCCACTCAAATGCTTGGAAAGCATGTGGAACCAAATTATACTACTGGTTTAGGATATCAGCCTAGACAGAGACAGTTTACTAAAACTATATTTATTTCTAAATTTTGAAAGAATACTATTAGTTCTAATTCTAGAAATTCATATGCCTCAACTAGTTACTCACATAGTTATAGATAAAATAAATTTATCTTTCAAAATCTATTGATTCTGTAAATTATATGAAACCCATAAGAAAAATCTGGGTACCTAAAGCATTACATGCTAACCTATCTGGACCCAGGAAGATCTGGGTACCAAAATAATTTTTCATCTAAATCTTTTTTGTAGGAGACATGCTTGAAGAGTTCACATATGAAGATATTGTACTAGGACAGTGGATGTTCAAGGCATATGACTGGGGACTACTAATGCTTTAAGATCATAATCAAAGTTAATGGAGGCCATTTCACCTTTGAGGTTAAATTTAAAGTAATGATCATCGGCCTTGGCCTGATTTGTAACAATGATTGAGTTTTAATTTCTAATGTTTTATTTGTTGATGGACTCAAGTATAATATGTTAAGTATCTCTCAATTGTATGATGATGGTTTTAATGTTAAATTTTTAAATGATTCTTGTAATTTTTTTAATTCCAAAAATGTTTTAGTATTCTCTGCATTGAGAAATGAAAATGTATATGCAGTTGATTTAAATTCATTATCCAAGAAAAATGTTACTTGTTTAAATTCTTTTGATAAGGAATCTTGGATTTGGAACAAAAGATTAGGACACTGCATGATTTATTCACTTAGAAAACTGACAAGGAATAACTTAGTTAGAGACCTACCCAAACTTGAATTCCCATCTGACCAAGTTTTTAATCCCTATCAAAAGGGAAAAAACATAAAGTTTCTTTTAAATCAATGAAAGAAGTTTCAACTTCTCAACCTCTCGATTTGGTTCACATGGACTAGTTTGGACCTTCTAGAGTTTCTAGTTTATATGGGAAGCATTATGTTTATGTCCATGTAGATGACTTTTCTAGATATACTTGGGTATACTTCTTAGCTCACAAAAGTGAATCTTGTTCATACATTACTAAATACTCCATGTCTGTAGAAAACCGTAGTGTACTTAAGATTAAGGCCCTAAGAAATGACCATGGTTGTGGGTTTGAAAATCATGAGTTTGAATCTTATTGCTCACACAATGGCTATAATAACAATTTCTCAGCCCCTAGGACACCACAAAATAATGGTGTAGTAGAATGAAGGAATAGAAACCTACATGAAATTTCAAGAACAATTCTTAATGAATATGACCTACCAATTTATTTTCGGGATGAAGATGTTAATACAACTTGTTATATTATGAATAGAGTTTTGATCAGACCTGTTCTTAAGAAAACCCCTTATGAACTTTGGAAGAATAGGAATCCTAAGTTTAATTACTTCATAATTTTTTGTTGCAAAGTCTTAATTCTCAATACTAAGGATAAACTAGATAAATTTTCATCCAAGAGTGATGAATGGATATTTTTATGATATTCACTTTCTAGAAAAGCCTATAGAGTGTTTAATAAAAGAACCAAGTGTGTGGAAGAATATGTTCACATCAAATTTGATGAAACTGACCCATAAGAACCTTAGTCTTCTCTTGAAAATCTTAAAGAAGAGTTGTCTGTTCTGAACCTCGGCGATAAAACTAATGCGCCTATTGTAAAGAAATCTAGTTCTGGAAACTTTCAAGAACCTACTTCTGTTGAACCCGAACCTACAGATGAACCTTAAATTTATAGTCCTACCATTACTAGATCAACTAGGATTCTAAAGAATCATCCTTTAGATGTCGTTGTTGGTAATCTTGATAGAGGGACATAGACTAGAGCTTCTCTAGGAAACCAGGTTGAACATCAAGCTTTTCTTTCACAGTTAGAACCTAAACATGTCAATGATGAAATCAATGATGAATTTTGGGTAATGTATATGCAAGAAGAATTAAATCAATTTTAAAGAAACAATATCCTGGAATTAGTAGAGAGACATAAGAACACCTTGACCATAGGCTCTAAATGGGTTTTTTGAATCAAAGATGATGAATCTGGAAATATAGTTAGAAACAAAGCAAGGCTAGTTGCACAAGGATATAGTGAAGAGGATGGAATAGACTATGAGGAAACTTTTACCCCTGTAGCAAGATTATAATCTATTAGGATTCTACTTGCCTATGCTGCTCATCTGAATTTCAAGTTATATCAAATGGATGTTAAAAGTGCTTTTCTAAATGGTTTTATAATTGAAGATGTTTTTGTTGAACAACAACCTAGATTTACAAATCCCCATTTCCAAAATCATGTTTTTAAACATTACAAAGCTTTATATGGTTTAAAACAGGCTCCAAGAGCTTGGTATGATAGACTTACAAATTTTATTATTTCAAAAGGTTTTACTAAAGGAATTGCTGATCCCACTCTTTTTATTAAAATAATTTCCAATGATATTTTGGTTGTACAAATCTATGTTGATGATATTATTTTTGGATATTCCAAACATTATTTATGTACTAATTTTTCAAAGATGATGCAAAATTAATTTGAAAAGAGTTTAATGGGACAACTCAAGTATTTTCTTGGGTTTCAAATTTTTCAAAATAAGGATGGTATTATTTTAAATCAAAGTAAATATACAAAGGATCTTTTAAAACGTTTTTGGTTTGGATAATAAAAAAGGGAAGTGACACACCTATGAGTACAATATGTTAGCTGGATGATGATGAAACTGGGAAACCAGTTGATCAAACCAATTATAGAGGTATGATTGGGAGTCTACTTTACCTTACTGCTAGTTGACAGGATATTATGTTTAGTCTGTGTATGTGTGAAATATTTCAAGCCAATCTTAAACAATCTCATTTTCTTACTATTAAAATAATTTTCAAATATTTCCAAAATACTACCAATTTGGGTTTATTTTATCCAAAAGGACAACCCTTTGACTTAATGATTTATTCAGATGCTGACTTTGCTGGTTGCAATTTGGATAGAAATAGCACATCTGGAATATGGCATCTTTTAGGAATGTCCCTTGTATCTTGGTGTATTAGGAAATAGAACTCTATTGCATTATCTACTTTTGAATAAGAATACATTACTGTTGGTTGTTGTTGTGCATAGATTCTGTGGATGAAACACACTATGTTTGACTATGGATATCAATTTAGAAATGATTCTATAAATTATGACAACACCAGTTCAATTAACATTTCTATGAATCCTGGGTCTCACTCTAGGACCAAACACATTGATTTCAGACATCGCTTCTTGAGAGATTACTATCAAAAGGGTGATATTTCTCTAGAATTTACTGACTCTGAACATCAGTTAGCTGATATTTTTACCGAGACCTTAAGCTCTGAAAGGTTAGAAGTTATTAAACAAGAGTTAGGTATGATAGATCTATGAAACCAATCTGTGAAACTGATCATTGAAATCGATCTATGAAACCGATCTGTGAAACTGATCTATGAAACCGATTTGTGAAACCAATATGTGCTACCGATTGAGTTGTATAGTTCGTAAAACCTTTTGTGTTTCTCAAAACAACATTGTTTTACTAAATCTTTATTATTGTTTATTATTATTATTGTAACCCTAATTGATAAAAATAATGACCCGTGACTATTTCAAAAGACTGTTGACCATCCATCTCCTGCTGAACTCCCTCTTCTTTTTGAATCCCAATCCTTCTGAACCTTCCAAACTTCTTAATCCTCTTGAACCTCCAAATGACGAAGAAAATCCAACAAAGAAAAGAATATGAAGGTTCCACTCCGGTGAAACGTGCTCAAGGAGAATCGAGCAACACGACGCAAAGGTCAGTGAACCCAGAGTTGGAAACTCGGGTTGTTACAGCTGAAAAGGAAGTATGTTCTGAATGGGTGTTATCCAGCAAGTCTGCTCTTCTGAAAGGTTTGGAAATATAAGGATAGAAATACTGCTTCTATGATAATGACAATGTCTATTACCCAAAGTTATTGCAAAATTTTATCTGGACTTAAGTATTTATTTGGATGGAGCAGAAGTTGCGAGACTATCTTCTATAATCCAAGGGAAAAAGATAACTTTTTCATCGAAGTAGTGGGATGAATGTTTAGGAGTACCTCATAATGGAACATATGAGGATTACACTAGAAATATCCCTCATACCACTGAATACTATTCTTATGAGATATCTCTGGAGATGTTGACTGGTAATTCTGAATCCAGAAGAATAACAACTGCTATGTTCGATGGTGAGAGTAGAATTCTGTTTAAGTTTATTCAACACCAAGTCTATCGTAGAAAAGGTGATTTTGCCTCTGTAAAGTATCAAGATGTTTTTTTGTGGTTTCTACTATTGAATAGTGAAAAGGTCAACCTGTGTAGATATTTTTCTGTCCATACTTTTGTGATGGTAAAGCAATCCATGAATGATACAACCCTATTCTACTCTAAGAAAATCTCTTCCATACTGAAGTTCTTGGGCTGTGTTGATGATGGAGATGAGTGTATCTCATCCGATAGTAGCTTCTGTATTAACAAGAATATTTATAAAAGGATGAAAATCAACTAAAACCCATGGGAGTTGGCTTGGGTTGCTATAGAAGAAAAGATGTATGACTCCTTCAATCCTATTGTTCATCCAAAGAGACCAAAGGGGATGAGACATCCCAGTTTAAAACCTTGTGAAGATGTGGTTTATTCTGATGAAGAAGAGGAAGTAGTAGTTCCTAAGGAAACTATTGAGTCCAGTAATAAGGGAACAGAAGAAGAAGAAGCTTATGATGATGATGATAATAACAATGATCCTGAATCACCTTCGGATGATAGGAGTGATCGTGATATGGTTAGTCCGATGAAAACAAGACTTGAATTTGGACCAGCTAGTCCACCTCTCATGTTACCCGAGATAGAACCACATTTAGATGATGCAGAAGAAGGTGATACTGAAGAATCAAATTCTAAGAAGTATGAATCCAACATTATAGACAGTTCAAGTGAACAATCACTCAATGATGGTGAAGATGGTGATGAGGGTGATGGCAGTGATAGTGACAGTAGTGAAGATAATAGTAGTAATGATGATGATGATGTAAGTTCTCGACCAGTGGATGGTCAAAATGTGATTCAAGCTAATCCTCAACCCCAACTAAATGAGCAAGAACCTATTCCTAAGATTCAAAGGAAAGTACAATCAGTGATTTAAGTGGATGAGGAATTCTCTCCTGAAATTTCTAGAAGAGCTAGGTTTGTGAAACCTTTGTATCCTTAATGAAAAGTTTCATGGGAAGAACTCCCAGGTCTTACAGTTCAGGGTTTAGATTATTCATAGGAAGAGGAAGAAGAAGTGCATACTGCAAGTGTAAGCAATTCAGTTAGAGGCTCAATTAGTTGCTAAGTATATGCAGGTGACATCAAAATGACCTGGTCCATCAGTTTCTCAATTTAGACCTGATCCTACAATGGCACAATCTGATCTTGACAGATTTAAATCTGAGTTTCTTCAAGAAGTTAGAGAGACAATAAGAGAGGAATTGTCTAATGCTCCTACTCCTGCTCCTGTAAATTTATCTGAGGCTACTATGGAAGCTTTTAATCAAATAGATGTAAGTATCATTAGTCTGGACCTGTAAAATATTGTTGAGATGATTGGCAGGCATATTACCTCTCTGAATCAAAGGGTCAAAGATTTAAGCAGTGGTTTAGTGTCTTTGTCAGGTGTGTTTAGATCAGCCATCTCTGGTATGATGGAAGTGTTAAAACATTAGGTAGAGAACCCGAAGAAAGATGATTTGAGGAAGTTTAAAGCTGAGATCACTCATATTTTTGCTCAGGATAGCTACTCCAAAGTATCCAACATCAATGGTCATAAAATCAATACCTTAAAGGATATTATAAAAGAGGAGTTAGCAGCTCTTGGGCAGATCCTGGATTTGAATTCCTTGAAAAAGTTGAAAGACAATAGTGATCATATCCACAAAATGGTGCAGTTTTATTCAGCCGATGCTACTAAGGCTCAAAAAGAGATCAAAGAGAAAGTGGGTCAATAATTTTCTATGATTTATACCAAGAATGAGTTGAACCATCAGTTTAAGATTTTTGCTGAGAATTTGAGGCTCCCTCCAGTCACTCAAGCTTTCAAGGATCAATTACAGCAGTTAAAGGGTTTCACTCCTACTCTATAAAGTTTCATGAAGAACAAGGATGACATTGAAAAAGATATGAAATATTGTGGATAAGTAATTAAATATTTTATCAATCTGGTCAAACCATATCTTCTTGTGAAGGCAGTTGTTTTTCCTACTGTAGATCCTCTTAGTTCATCAGATGTTGCTTCTGGTCAGATATCAGTGTCCCAAGCTTATCAAATATACGGCTAGTATTTCTGCATCCACCTTCAGAATGATATTCTACTCCTCAGCAAGTGACCTTAGCACCCGCGTTGCAACTAGCCAGAGCTGTCCTGCCTCCTCTATCCATCCGGCCAGATCAACCTTATACCAAAGCACCCAATTGATCATCTATTCCTTTTTTTGCGAAAGGGAAATCTCTATTCCAACCAAAGAAGTAGTCGTGCTAGTCATTTTTGATAGGGTGTCAATTTCTTGTACTTTTAACATTTGTATCTAGTTCTTGTACTCTTTCTCTGAACTTTTTCTTAAGTGGCATTTTCTTCTTGATAATATTCCTTCTACTTTTCTTTTTGATAATCCCAAAGGGGGAGAAATAATGAAAGGAGGAGAAATAATGAAAAAAGGAGAAATGATGAAAGGGGGGGAAAATGAATATATATATATATATATATATCAAGGGGAGAAATGACTACTTATTTAATGCTATGTTCATATATTCTCTCTTTGTTTATACTCTGATGTAATTCTCTGGCAATCTGTTTATATTTTGGCATATATTCTTTTTATATAGGGGGAGCATACTAAATCAAAGACTCTTTTATCTATTCATTTAGCCATTGATTTTTTATTATAAAAAAGGGGGAGATTGTTGAACTCTCTATGAGATGGTTATTTTTATAATAAAAAATCATTATTTTATTTAGGACAATTTAGCCTTCTGTTTAATTTGTTCTAAATGTATTTATATATGTTTAAATCTTTTCTACATAATGTTTATCTATGTTAATTTATGTTTTTCGATTGACCTGGAATATTCTGTATTGAACAGACGCATGGTGTGAATTTCGTGTTTATGACTCACAGTTAGTTATTTTCCGGTTGCACCAATATTAAATGGTTGCACCGATGATGAAAGGTCGCAACGATGATGAACGGTCGCACTGATGATGAACAGTCCCACCGATGATGAACGGTCGCACCGATGATGAACGGTTGCACCGATGATGAACGGTCGCACCGATGATGAACTGTCTCACCGATGATGAATGGTCGCAATGATGATGAACGGTCGCACTGATGATGAACGGTCGCACCGATGATGAACGGTCGAAATGATGATGAATGGTCGCACCGATGATGAACGGTCACACTGATGATGAACGGTCGCACCGATGATGAACGGTCACACCGATGATGAACGGTCGCACCGATGATGAACGGTCACACCCATGATGAACGGTCGCACAATTGATGAATGGTGGCACCGAGGCTGAACGGTCACACTGATGATGAACATTCGCACCGATGATGAATGGTTGCACTGATGGAAATGGTCATATCGATACTGATCACAACTATCAAAGCCGATACTGATCACAAGCTACCAATGCCTATGCTGATCACAAGCTACCGATACCAATGATGATCATGACCTACCGACGCCGATGCTGATCCAAGGACCTACCGATACCGATGAAAATTCAAAATGACCTACTGATCTCATGAGTCACCGATAGTCATGAAAACTATTTGAATTTATATTAACTCTCATTTAATTCCAACGGTCTTATTTATTGTTTTTTATGCAATTAATGATATTTAATGATAGTTTTTGGCATGTCAGAGAACCGTACTTCATACCTATGAAAAGGTAATCATTCCTATTGCCGAATATTGTAGAATATAAGGAAGATCGAGCTACGGTAAAGAAGAGAGATGCGTAGAGGCATAGATAAAGATTTCCTCCATGCACGCACAAACATGAATAGAAGAACACACGAGGGACTTGTTGAACACCCATACTCATCAAGAATACAAGTTCAAAGAAGAAGATGAAGTATTAAGAAGAACACTTTCACATTCAAGCTGAATACCTACACTGGAAGTGAAGAAATAAGAACTTTGACACTCTGTTTTGATGAAAAAAACCACAGAACGACTCATAGCTTCATTTACATCAATACAAGGAGTCCAAAGCTTCACTCACAACACATAGAGCACTCTAAACGCATCTCTATCTATTTAGCTCTATTGTGTTTCATTCATTTACTTTTTGAGCAGTGCGTGTTTTTTTTACACAATGACTCCTGGACTGAACTGGAGGATACTAAATCCACACTCCAAACTTCTTACACATTAATTTATCCCACTATGAATTTTGGAAGAGGTCAAGTGTGACCAGGATAGCGTGTGTGCTAGTGTTTTTGTTTTCTCATGAAGAAATATGGTAGAGGTCATAGTACCTGGACAATCTCTGTTCTGTTTTTAACCCAATCCATGGTGTGGATGAAAATTTGTATAAATTGTTTGAGAGGACTAAGTCTCGGCTTGAGACTGAACCTCTTGTTTTAGAACTTTTCTACTTACTTGTTTTAGTTTTAACCTTTATTGGATATTCCGCTGCCAATTACTTTGAAATATAAAATGTTTTTAATGTTACTTTGATAGTTAATCTAGTAAGTGTTTGTATATAATTTAAACCATTAGGATAGCTTAAAAAGTTAATTAATCTTCATATTGAATTAACTGAGAACTAATCAATCTCTTGAGAACCTAACTGACCCTTTACTCTAATACAATTTCACTACAAATTATCTTTTTATTCAATATAGGGAATTTTAATAGAGATATTTTAAACAAAAATATTAATTGGAACTCAATTCACCCACCTTGATTATCCACTATGACCAACAAGAATAAATCTACATTGAATCCATAATGATGAAACATAAACACACATTTAGTGGGTATTAAAATGAACAGATTTTATAATAATGGATTATCACAAATATTTATATATTTTTTTCCCTAATGCTCAGAGTGTAAAATGGTTGTCTTATCTACTTTTCATTTTGAGTGAGAAGTTAACTAATGGTGTACTATCATTAATAATATGATGAAAATAAAATATTATAATGATATGGAATGAGTTGCATTTAAAAAATATTCTTCACTAAATATTTTCCATAATCTCTTCTGATATAAATAGAATGGAAATTATTTTATTTAAAGAAAAATTATGATAGAACAATTGTTTTATAGGAATAAAACATCATGATACTTATAGGGTACACATCCTATTTTACTGTTGAGATTAGACATATGATCGATCATTTCCATACTTTCCTTAAATAATGTTTTCAAATGGAATTTCCCATAAGATAATCTAGTAGGTATTATGAAATTTTTTATTATAAACTTATGGTGGTAAAAAAGACTATAAAATCTCATTATTCTCATGTATTGGGTGAAAATAAAATGAAAATTGAGTTTCATATCATTTGAAATAAAAGATCACAAGGAATAATGGAAAATCAACCACATATGTGGAAAAAAATGTTGCAAGAAACACACATAAGATTATCTCAATGGAGTAGAGATGTTTTATACATTTGGTAAATATGGCTAAAAATAGAACAAATTTCTAAATTAAAAAATATATACCAATTAAAATATCATAGGAGAATAATTACCAAATTAATGGACAACCCACACCAATATTCTTCAAAATAATGAATTTTTTACATTTTGTAAAGCAATTATCTAATACATGCGATAATAAAAAAAATATAAACTGATAAAACTTTTGTCCAAGGGAATAAGTAAGGCCTCATACAATCAATATTAATGATGTGGACCATGATAATGAAGGAGTTAATGGTACAATTATTATACAAAATAAATTTATGAATTTAATATTTGATTATGGTACATCATACTCTTTCATATCATGAACGTTTTCAAAGAATATTAATTCACCAACTCAAACATGGGATACTGAATTACTACTGAAAATGCTAGGTGGTGTGATGATTTCATACAATGTATATAACCATTATTAGAACAAGATATTTGGGATGATTCTTCTTAATAATCATGTTTTCATACCATTATGGAATTCATTGTGATATTGGGCACAAATTAGATCTCCCTTATAGAACATATTAATATTATTGAAAAGGAAATATCATTTCATGTCCTAAATAATTCTAGAATCATTTATTAATGTAAGGATTATTATGAACACCCAATTTAAAAATCATACTTAATATGGGACCTAATACCAAATAATGAAATATTCTTGGCCCAAATAATTAGGTTGGAACCCAATGTTGGAGACATACGAGTCCTATGGGAGAATAATTATGTATTCCCTGAGGAACTACGCAATCGTACTGCCGAATGAGAGGATGAGTTATTAGTTGAACTCTATGATCACATAAAATGGTCCTTATAGAATAATCCATTTTTTGATAAAAGAATAAATGGAGAAACATAAAAAGAGTCTAGGAAAGGATTTTATATTCCCATGTTCTTACCCATGGGTAGAACAATTACACTTTATCAAGAATAAGGATAAATTAATGTGAATTTTCACGATTTTTAATGAAAATAAAAAAATCATGAAGAAGAAAAAGAAAAAGTATCATATACCCATATTTATGATCTATTTTATCAACATAGAGGGCCCTAATAATTCTCAATGGTGGATCCTTGATTTTTTTGACATCAACTAAGGCTAAAGATATAATATATACAAAATAGTTTCCCAAAAAAGATATAGAAACTATGAATTCATAGTGATTCCATCAAAACATTCAAATTCCTCAATATTTTAATTGATTTTATAAATAAATACTATTATGTTGAGTTGACATTTTTAAAAGAATTTATTGAGGATATTATTATATCTTCAAGGAGAATTAGTGAACATGAAGAGAACTTGATGATTGTTCTAAAGACCGTATGAAAGGATAAATAATTTAAAACTTCTATATGTATTTATTTTTTATTAAAATAGTATCCTTTACAAGTAATGTTATCATAAATGACTATGTATATATATATATATCCTTTTAAAATTAATGTTTCTAATGAATGTCCCCTAAAACCCTGTATGACACATATCTTTTGTCTTCATTATTTAGTTGGATAATATTGATGCATGATGAGATATTTCACATGGCTATTAAATATTTGAATAATTTTAATTTAAAAGGGGTAAATAAATTATTTATAGAAGAATATAAAGCTTTAAGATACTAGAGAAGAGGTTTTTCATCAAACCTATAATCACATTGCCATGTAACTAAGTAGGGTTTTTATATAAAATAATTTTGTGAGGAATGTGTTGGGACGTATTATAATGAAAAATGATAATTTAATAGACCATGAATCATATAAATTATATTAACATGAGAATAATTACCTGATACAAGATATGGAGAAAGCAGTAGTAATCTATCAACTAAATATTGGTTTCATTATCTTTATATTGAAAAGTGTAATGTATATAAATATTAAAAAAAACATAAATTATATATTTAAATAAATTTATTTTAACATCTTCCAAAAGAATTGGTTAGAGTTAATAAGAAATTTTGATTTCTGAATACATTACTATATTTATAAGTAAAATAATGTGGATGATTACCTAAGTAGAAAAGATCATGTTGAGCTATCCTTAATATGGATTAAGAGGGACCAAATCCTCATTGATATTTAATGGATGTAAAAAAACATCATTTGAGATTGGATGAAATATAAACATTCAGAAATTATTTCTCAACTATCTATCTATTTTTTGATCAAGGATTCCCAATATGATGATATGGAGCTATAAAATTATTCAGAGACTATTATGGAGTTTAACCTTGGCAATGGTGGAGTTATAATATTAGGGAAATGAATATTTTTTGCATTAAATCTATACTGTAAGGAATTTTTAGATGATGCACATATCGTATCCACCTATATTCATCTATGAAGGAAAAATATGTAATGATATATTAAGAATAACTTCTAGTGTGGAAATATGAAGAGGAATCTTATAGAGATGGTATATTTATTCTTTGTGTGGCATCATTTAAAGTTATAATGATGTAAGACTAAAGTTAGGATGTAACCATCACTCATTCCAGTATGGGAAAGGGAAAAAATCATCCTGTATTTTATTTTAGGTCATCCTAATACCTCTAAAGGTTTTAATTCTCTATGGGTAGCGACGGATTGACAAAAAAGTTGAAAAACCTCATTGTAATTAAATAGTATTTTTCACTCAATAAAAATTACAGATTATACATAAAATTATTGGTATGGATACATGGTTTACCACTTTTATTTTATTCTAGTTGAGATCAAAGGTTCACAACAAAAGTTTGGAGATGGTTTCATCTTGTATTTGATATAGGGATGATATTTAACACAGTATATCATCACCTAACCAATAGTCAATTTGTGAAAAAACATTAATAAATTAGAAAATTTTATTTGATAATTTTAATAGGATTTTAATGGAATTTGGGATCAACATATTCCTATGATTTAGTTCTCAAATTTTAACAATTTTTACTCTGGCATTAAAATAGAGTCATATAAGGTTATATTTCAGAATAGATGCATTACTCTAACATGTTGGAATAATATCACATAGATAATTTTATGAGGAAATGATCATGTCCAGATAATGATTTAGATATTTCAAATAATTTAGTGACATGTGATAATGTAATAAAGTTGATAATCATCAATGAAATAGTGAATTTGAAGTTGGGGAAAAGGTATTCTTTTAAATATCAACAAGTAATTGAGTTGTTAGATTTTAAATGAATGAAATGATTAGCCCTAGATACATTGGTCCCTTTGAATTTCTTGATAGTATAGGGATTATAGCTTATTTCATTGATCTTCTCCCAAACAAATCACAAGTTTATGATGAATCCCATGTATCGGTTGCGAGGAAGTTCTTAAAAAATCCATGACATATACTATAGTAAAAAGTTACGAAATTGGAAGATGATATATATTAGTTAGAACAAATAGTGAAGATCCATGATCAAATATATATATAGTTTTTTAGAACAATCATACCCACCTGATTAATGTTGTATAGTGAAATTATAAAATTGAAGAAGATATTTTGGAACCATAATATGTAATGAGAAAAAATTACCCTCACTTGGTATTGTCTACATAATGTAATTTTGGGGGAGAAATTGTTTTAATGTGGTAACTTGTAACAAACATGTTATTTTATTATACATTAATCTATAACTAATTTTTGTGTGATTGATAGATTCATTCAAATATAACATTGAACTAAAATGAACTATGATATAATATATATTTGAAATGTGATTGTTATTACATAACCATTGACATAGCATGTAAAAAAATAAGTAACAAAATTATGAAATCTATAGAGAAATTAGAAGTATTAAGATCAACTAATGGGATTTTTCATTTTGGGGCTCATATTAATGAAATACGAAATTGGGTAGTAACAATATGGTTTACCCAAAAAAATCCCAATCGGAATATCAACAAGTATAGGTTGAGAAACTTCATCTAGAAAGAGAATTTCAAGATTTTAGAAATCATAATGAGGTCCATTCTATATAAATTACCACCTATTTATACCATTATTTTGAATCATACCCTTAGATATTATACGATGGTATGGTTGGGTTCTGTAAATTGAAGCAAAGATGATATTAAGGTGTAATTATTAATATAATAAATTTTATATATATTCTCATTATATGGTATGAAATTTTTATGCAATCAAATTTTAATATAAATTAAAAATTGTTTATTTAACAAAAATGTGTTGATTAATATCAATTAATTAAGTAATAATGTACTAAAAATAAAGAATAAAATCCTTTAATGTTAAAAGGGTTTTTTTCGATGAATTATATTCCATATTATGTATTTTTCTTAATAAAATAAATTTATCACTATTTAATTATAATTTTATCTAAATTGTTTGATAATATATATTAAACAAATTAAAATTAATTTAGTGTTTTTTAGTTGGAAATGAATATGATGAAATTCATTTTAGACATAAAATACATTTTTCATAAAATATGTTTTCAGAATTATGTGATTTTATATTGGAATTATTTTTATTACTTTTAGAAATTTAATTAAATAAAATTTATTCCTAATTTATAATAAAAATTTTCAAATTTTTTATTAATATTTATTATATTTATATATAAAAATAATTTATCGAGGTAAGATCTAGTCACCGCGGTAAATTCCAAAATAAGGTAAAATAGTTAAATCGTTGGGTATGGAGATAAATTATCATGAAAATTGTATTTAAATGAATTTATGAGGGATTTGTAACACTATACAAATAATATATTCCATATTTTTCTAAGGTTTATTCAATTTCATTGAAAATTACTTATTTTATATTATGTAATTATGTATTTATAGAGATGACCCTTATATTACTTATAAAAAGATCCCTTTATCACCCCTTCAAAGGGATATGTTATAACAACCCATACTTTACATACATTGTTATTACTTCAAAATTGAAGCACACTTATTACAACATATAACAAAACCATTAAAGGACCGTATAGGTATAGTGTCTTTAGAAACTAGGAAACATAAATAACTGGTTCATAAATCATCTACACTGTCTCCCTTTTATTTTATTATATCTAGAGTCCCTTTTGGCATATCTTACTTAGTACACTTCTTCCTAACCCAGGGAAAAGAAAACATACAAAAGGGTGAGCTCAAATGTTCAGTAAGGGTAAACAAAATAAATATCAATTACAACATATTCATAAGAACATAACATTTTGTAAATCTTAACGTGAAAAAGAGATCATAATTTCAAAACATGGGATAAATATTAGTAGTGAAATGTAATCCCAATAATCATAACATAAGACATGAAACTTTGTGGCATACACATATAATCTTATAAAATCATTTCTTATAAGTCCAGACTCATTTCCAAGACTATCTTAGCGGACAAAGTCCATTTGTGAACCGAGTTCAATCCTCGTTTCAGTCCTGTATCACTAAACCGGATTAACCTGCCTTTCCAGCCATGTCTATCTCATGAGATATAAATCTTTACCCAATGCATTGGAGGGAGATATAGGTCCCACCCATCTCATAATGATAACATTCTTATGTGTTCCACAATATCATAAATCATACATCATAGCATAACCCATGTAATAAAAATGGGATTCTTAAAAATCATACCATCATAACATAATAGATATAAGATAAAAGGACATCATAAAAATAATTCCATCATAACATAAACAAATCAATGTAAAAATAGGGATATAAACATAACCCCATATTGTCATAGATGGAAAATAATTTTGATAAAACAAGCGAACTCCATTCTTGAGGAAAATATCCTTTCTACTTGAATTTTTTTTCATTTCTTAACATGTCATTAAATATTAAACTAAAATAAGTTCATTAAAAATAAACTTGAAAGCAAGTAAAGGAAGCTTCATGGAAATTTTTGTAAGAACCCGTGTTTCTCCGGACAGTCATTTTGATCAGAAATTTGAATTTTTGTTGTTGGATGCTCGTGAGGGGTAAGACGATCATTTTCCCCTACCAGCTGATCTCATATAATCTTTTCTGATAGCATCGTTGGTCCTAAAATAGGGAGTTTACCATAGGATAGGAGTTTGGAGGAAATCTGAGCAGTTCGAATTTTGGCAGAATATTTAATATTTAATATTATTATATTAAATATTAAATTATTCACGTAGGTTCATTTGGAAATAACTTTTAAACAGATTTTCGTATTGTGTTTTCGTTTACACCGTTGTGTCTAGAATGGGGATTTTAGTCTAGGGAAGGCATAAATTCATGTCGGGCACTGGGGCCGGGTCGGGCCCCTTTTTCTTCCTTTTCTTTTCTTCTCTCTTCATTCCTCGTCCTCCTTGTGCACATCTGCTATACCTCTCCCCCATTGGATGTGACCAATGGGAGATATGGAGTTTGGGGAATAGGGTGAGTTGAATGCCAAGAAGGGTACCGATTCAAAACTCTCGACGCACAGAGTTGGCGTGCAGCAACCGGGAGCCGCGAAATCAACCGAACCTTCAGCGGTTTCTGCCCAATGGTAGGGCCGTTTATGTTTTCACCATAGATCCTCATTAAACATGTTTTATAAGCCTTTTATGCCTTATATTGCTTTTTTTTGTGTCCTCCTAAGGCCGGATCTAATGTATTAGGGGTGAAACGGGTGTTTCTGGTGTTTTCAGGGTTTTCCTGTAGGAAAACCCAGAATACACGACGTGTTTTCTAGTGGTACATGCCATGTGTTCTTCCCATTTGGGAAAGGAAAATTATTCTTAAGTACACACCGTGTATTGGGTGGCCGTGTGGCTAGCCATGTGTAGTAGAACACGGAAATAGTGGTTTTTAAGGACTACACGCCTTGTACATTAAGTACACATCGTGTAGTGGTACATGGGCATGTGTTTGGGTGAAAACGGACACAGCATAACTTTTGTGAAAAGTAAACTCCTTGTAAAATAAATTACACACCTTGTACTATTACACAGGCAGGCCCATTGTGCACTGGCCATGTACTCTGGCCATGTACTGCTTCAGTTTAGTAATTTTGAGATATCTTGGGATCTGGAAGTCAAAATTGGGCATGTGAGTAGACGATTCTGAGTGTTTTTCTGGGTATATCATAATGTTGGAATCCATTTAAAATTTATAGGTAATATAAATGGAGTTTTGGTGGTTTCCGTCTAAATGGAGGGGTTCTTCCTCCACTTATTGAGTTCAGTTGTCACCGGAGAGTGAGACTTAGGGTGGATGATAGGTTGGGTGTTCATACCAACTTAGTTGAGACCTTTAATGAGATATGAGCTATGATATATCTTCCGTAACCCATGATTTAGAGGATGTTTCCCCTGCAAGACGTTCTCTTCTAGCCTGTGAGGCTTTGAGACCATGAACTTCTAAGGATCCCCTGAGGGATGCCTTTTCTTGTGCGCTGACCTAGTGAGTCCATTATGGGATCTCTCTCTTGTTCTTCCTTGATAGGAACCATGTTATATAATGCCTATGTTTTCTTGCATTTGATGATGCCGTGTAGGATTCCCCCCTTACTCTTTTCTACAGATCCTGTGTAGGATGCCTTCACTCGTGTTTACCAGGAGAATTCCAAGTATGATACTTGGTGTTGGACTTGAGGGACCCAGTGGGTGCTTATTATTTGAATGACCCCGAAGTTGTTATGTAGGGTTTGGGAAGAGATGGTGATCATGTATCACCTAGAACCAGTGCCAAACCTATGATCCCTTTTGGATTTTCATGTAATGTTGGGTTGGGCGTTCAGGCCACCCACATTGTTTCCTTATATCTGACTTGGTTGCTGATGCTGTAGTGTTTACCCGAGGTGCTTTCTGGTAAGTGGCTGGTGAGCCTAACATGAGATGTCTTTCTTGATTTTTGTTTTTCTATCTTGCATGTATGCTTGTGTAGTGGTAGTTTTATAATGTTTGAGGATTATTGCTCTGATTGGATGTTTTTACCATGCATTGTTTTGATTACGACCTTTGGGTCTTGTTAGCCTTTGTCCATTATACTAGTTTCCATTCCTTGTGACCGTAGGATGGAATGTTTTTCTTGACATGCCTATTTATGTAGACTGGTTAGCCAAGTAGCCCTATAGGTTTACTTTGGACTAATAACATTATTGTGCACTGACTGGCATGAGGCTGAGAGAACCTAGTGCAATAGACTATAAGGGATAGACCGAGTGAGCTTCCCAAGGAGTCTTAGACATTATTGACTACAGGGGATAGACCGAGTGAGCTCCTAGAGAGTCATGCATATTATAGACTATAAGAGGGTAGACTGAGTGAGCTTCCTTATAGAGTCTTACCTTATTTGAATCTCTTTAGGAACCTTCCCAATATAGAGGAGGAATTGACCGAGTGAGCTCCCTCAGAGAGTCTATGGTATACCTGAGGCTATAAGAGGAATTGACAGAGATAGCTTCCTCAGAGAGTCTATAGACCTTGGGGCTAAGAGGGTTAGACTGCGTGATCTTCCTCAGAAATTTCCTAACTACCCTTAACTATGAGGGGAATTGACTGAGTGTGCTTCCCCAGAATGGCTTATAATTTCATATGACCAAACCAGAGGGGTTAGGCTAACTGCACTACATAGAGGGTTGTTGGTACATCTTGGATAGGACCAGAGTGGTAGGCTGCGAGTACTTCTTAGAGGGTTACCTTTTGTGTTATGTGATTTCTTGTGTTTAGTTTGTTGAACTAGAGGATAGATTTTCTTTGTTTAGCTTGTTCAGAGGCATATCTTCGGTGTTGGTCGAAGCAGGTACATGTCGATGGGAATACGGACCCAGAGATCGACTTGTTTGATATACGGCTTGAGTGGAACTACGTCCATCTCAATGCCCTTGAATATGATTTCCCAGAGATTGGGCTAATGGTTCCGAGGATCGATTGCTGATGTTGTTTCTTGTTATTTGAATCACTTCATCATGAATATTCATATTTATGTATATGTGTCTAGGTATAAGACTATACATGTGTACGTATATAGATATGGAAATCCGTGGTCACACTTGCCCAGTTGACAGGGATTAGATGCCCTGACTACAACTGTGATTGCACATTTGGTTTACTTCCTTTTGTTGTGCTCCAGCTAGGCTGAGCACTTTGTTGTTGCATACACTTTTAGCAGCACAATTGTAGGTTGCTTGTTGGGGTGCCCTACTGAAATTATTTCTCACCCCTGCACATGCACCTCAGTGTACGTGTAGAACTTCTGTCTACTTTTCAGGTTGAGAACAGGTTTCATGGTGGATAGGGCTGGGGGCCAGTGTTGCAGGACTGAGCGGAGTTGCTCGAGTGGTTCTACTGATTGGGCTGCTGCAGTTCAACAGTGTCTGGAGATCGAGTACATGGTTTGGATCGGAGTTAGTAGCCGAGCCCTATAATTTTACTTTTAGTTTCTTTTGTACTTGTGTTTGTATGGTCGGCCCGGTGGGTGACCAGTGTTATATTGTATTGCATACCTGTTCGTGATTTTACATCATTTTACTATTACAGCTTGTTCTATTTCAGGTGTCTACTTTTTCCACACTCTATTTACTTTCTACTATGTATGATACTTAGTTATTTCCACTGATTTCTTACTTTGGTATGAGGG
Source organism: Viscum album (assembly GCA_963277665.1). Classification (NCBI taxonomy): domain Eukaryota; kingdom Viridiplantae; phylum Streptophyta; class Magnoliopsida; order Santalales; family Viscaceae; genus Viscum; species Viscum album. The sequence continues at coordinate 1,761,567,727 of OY728129.1, forward strand.
TATAGTCTCCCCACTATCACACCCTAGGCCCTCGCTGCTAGTCGGCAGCCTCTGGCATACGGGGAGGTGCGCTTGAGGCCTTGTGGAGAACAGGCTCGGAGCTACGGTTTAGTGGCATTAGTGTCAGGACATTAAAAAGTGGTATCAGAGGAGTTTCTCCTTCTTGGTCTTTACTATTTGGGTTATGGTAGACATGAGTATTAGGAATGTGTCAGAACCTGTGATGGATATCAGGTTGGTGCGTCGCGAACACTTGTTCTGGTAAGAAGTGCTGGTTGCCAGGGTTTGAGATTGTTGTTCTGATTTTGCGATGTTATGGTTGTATATTATTTTTACCTTGAGCGACTCACATGTTGTCTGGTGTTTTGATTTTCTATGGATCTCTGGATCTTGGCCATTGTTAAGATGCCAGAGATAGATTTTGAATCTTGGCTGGAAAAGGCAAGAGGTGTCTCATGCATCATACTAGGCACGTAGGATTCATGACATATAGGCCTGCTACTGTGTGTTTTTTTACTGATGACTGAGACCTTTGGGTCTACTTACACATACTTTTTACTCTGATGGCAGGTTACATGGATCTACGTTAAGGCGTTTTTTATGGGGCTGATGACTCAGGCATTTTGCACAGGAGCTGTAGTGACCCTAGTTGGTCTATGTGGAACGTGATTACTTTTTGTTTAACCCCTTGTTGGGTGTTGTCTCTCAGTTTTGTGGTTATCTAGTCAGATCGTTGAGAACGATGTCGATAGATACCGAGGCTTTTATTTTGAACTAGACCTCCTTGTGGTATTTCTGTATACAGATACCCAATGGGTGTTAGCTCAGCTTGTCTCTTATGTTTTTTTGTGACATCCAAGGAGTCGTTCCTTCTAAGGATGCTCGGGGAGGATCAGGGACCTTGAAGTTTGTGTTTCGGTTTTGAATTTCCTTTGTTCGTTGTGATCTTTACCATTTTCTGAGAGGTTTTGGATCTTTTGGCTAGGTTCTTAGAGCATGTGACCCAGTTGTGAGGCTTTTTCTGTAGGGATAGGTGGAAGACCTAGAGACATTGGGTTTTGACTCGAACCCTTATCGATCGATGTCTGTTCCGTTATAGGGAAACCTGGGTGAGAATGTTGGCCAGTGATTTCTAATGACTTTTGGCGGTGTTTGTTTTCACGAATGGTTTTGATGAGAAGGCCTATTCGAGTGCCTGGCCTGGTCGACCAGTATTTCTAATGTTGCTATTGGAGAGGTGACTTTGTGATATTTCAGGTTACCGTGAAAAGTTTGACCCATGCATGAATCCTGTTCGGGGTTTGGAAGGATGTTATCATGGCTCAGAGGGAGCTGGACATGCCATCAGTGAAATCATAGTGTACTCTTGTAAGAGACAATCATGCACGATCTTGATTAATTTTGAGTATGCTAAGAGAGCTTCGACCCTACATCAATCTCCTTTTTATATCCTAATTTTCATCCCTGTTGTGAATGGAACCTTTTTGTGTTGAGATTTTGAAGCAGTGTAAGGAAATCCATATGGTGGGGAGTGCACCATTGGCCTTTGAGGGAGGTTTTCCTTGTTTAGGTTAAACTTCATTGTTTTCCAGTGGGCTTTTGAGGTCGGAGTTTTCTTTCAAGATGACAACATGGGTGTTCCTATGTTGGGGAGTACGAGTTTGGTTGTAGCTAAATGTCTTCTCTATATAAGGTGGTGGTTAATGCTATAATACATGTCGTTGGATAGTCTAGATAGCTTGGTTGTTGTGTCCTTCACTGGGCTTCTCGGGGACAAGAAGATTTATGGTGGGGAGTTCGTAAGATCCCGTGTTTCTCAGGACAATCATTTTGAGCGGGAATTTGACTTTCTGTTGTTGGATGCTACAGAGGAAAAAAAGGTCATTTTCCCCTACCAGCTGATCCCAGATAATTTTTTTTGACAGCTCTGTTGGTCCCTAAATATGGAGTTTACCCTAGGATAGGAGTTTGGAAGAAATCTGAGCAGTTCGAATTTTGGTGAAATATTTAATATTTAATATTATTAAATTAAATATTAAATTATTCACGTAGGTTCGTTTGGCAATAACATTTAAACGGAGTGTCTGATTGAGTTTTTGTCTGCATCTTTGAGTCCAAAATGGGGAGTTTAGTCTAGGAAAGGCATAAACTCATGTCGGGCGTCGGGACCGGCCCAGACCCCTTTTTCTTCCTTTTCTTTTCTTCTTTCCTTTTCTTTTCTTCTCTCTTCATTCCTCCTCCTCCTTACGCACATCTCCTACGCCACTCCCTCTTTGGACGTGACCTATGGTAGATATGGATTTTAGGGAATTGGGAGAGTTGGAAGCCATGAAGGGTACTGATTCGAAGCTCTCGATGTGCTGAGTCGACGTGCGACAACCGGGAGAACTGAAATCAACGGAACCTTCGGCGGTTTCCGCCCGAAGGTAGGGTCGTTTATGTTTTCACCATAGATACCTGTTAAACATGTTCTTTTAAGTATTTTATGCCTAATATTTCTTGCTTGTGTTCTCTTAAGGCTGGATCTAATGTTTCGGGGGCGAAAATGGGGGTTTCGGGTGTTTTCAGGGTTTTCCCGTCAGAAAACCCAGAATACACGGCATGTATTCCAGGGGTAAACACCATGTGTCCTTCCCGTTCACGGCAGACGAAGTTTTCTTAAGTACATGCCGTGTACTTTGAGTACATGTCATGTAGTGGGTGCCAGTGTGGCTGGCCGTGTAGAGTAGAACATAGAAATAGTGGTTTTTAAGGACTGCATGTCTTGTACTTAATGTACATGCTGTGTAGTGGTACATGGGCATGTGTTCGGGTGAAAACGGACATGACATAACTTTTTGTGAAAAGTACACGCCGTGTATAGTAATGTACATGTCGTGTACTATTACACAGGCATGCCCATTGTGCTCTGGCCATGTACTCTCTCCATGTATTGCTTCAGTTTAGTAATATTGAGATATCTTAGGCTCTAGAAGTCGGAATTAGGTGTGTGAGTAGTCGACTATGAGAATTTTTCAATGTCGATCGCAATGCTGGAATCCTGTTTATATTTAGAGGTAATATATAGGGAGTTTTGGGGGGTTTCAATATAAATGGAGTGGTTCTTCCTCCACTTATCGAGTTCAGTTGTCACCAGAGAGTGAGACTTAGGGTGGATGATAGGTTGGGTGTTCGTACCATCTTAGTTAAGACCTTTTATAGGAGATGAACTATGAGATATCTTTCATAACCCATGCTTTAGAGGACGTTTCCCTTGCAAGACGTTCCCTTCTAGCCTATGAGGCTTTGAGACCATGTACTTGTAAGGATCCCCTGAGGGATGCCTTTGCTTGTGTGCTGCCCTAGGGAGTCCCTTGTAGGATATCTCTCTTGTACTTCCTTGATAGGAACCATGTTATGGAATTCCTATGTTGTCCTTCCTTTGAGGATCCCATGTAGGATTCCTCCCTTACTCTTTTCTACAGACCCCGTAGGATGCCTTCACTCGTTTTTACCTGGATAATTCCATGTATGATGCTTCCTTGGTGTTGGAATTATGGGACCCAGTGGGTGCTTATTGTTTGAACGACCCAGAGTTGTTATGTCGGGTTTGAGTAGAGATGGTGATTGGGTGTCATCTAGAACTCGTGCCAAACTGGTGATCCCTTTCAACTTTTGATGTATTGTTGGGTTGGGTGTTCAGGCCACCCAAATTTTTTGTTTATATCTGACTTGATTGTTGATGCTGCAGTGTTTACCAGAGGTGCTTTCTGGTTAGTGGCTGGTGAGCCTAATGCGAGACGTCTTTCTTGATTGTTGTTTTCCTGCCTTTATTGTATGCTTGTGTAGAGGTAATTTGATCATGTTTGAGTATTATTGTTGTGCTTGGATGTTTTTTCCATGCCTTGTTCTATTTACGACCTTTGGGTCTTGTTATCCTTTGGCCATTATACCTATTTCAATGACTTGTGACTATAGGATGGAATGTTTTTCTTGACATGCCTGTTTCTGTAGACTGGTTAGCGAAGTATACCTATAGTTGTACTTTGGACTTATAGCATTATTATGCACTGACTGGCATGGGGTTGAGAGAACCTAGTGACATAGACTATAAGGGATAGACCGAGTGAGCTTCCCATAGAGTCTTAGACATTATAGACTACAGGGGATAGACCGAGTGAGCTCCCAAAGAGTATTGGATATTATAGACTAGAGGAGGGTAGACTGAGTGAGCTTCCTCAGAGAGTCTTAACTTGTTTGAATCTCTTTAAGAACCTTCCCAGGCTAGAGGAGGAATTGGGCAATTGAGCTTCCTCAGAGAGTCTGTGGTATGCCTGAGGATATAAGAGGAATTGACAGAAATAGCTTCCATAGAGAGTCTCTAGACCTTGGGGCTAAGAGAGTTATACTGCGTGATCTTCCTTAGACAGTTCCTGACTACCCTTGACTATGAGGGGAATTAACCGAGTGTGCTTTCCCAGAGCGTCTTATAATTTCGTATGACCAAACTAGAGGGGTTAGGCTTTGTGCAATGCCCAGAGGGTTTTTGGTAATTCTTGGATAGGACCAGATGGGTTGTCTAAAAGTACATCTCAAAGGGTTACCTTTTGTGTTATCTGCTTTCGTGTGCTTAGTTGGATAAACTAGAGGATATCTTATATTTGTTTATCTTGTTCAAGGGAATATCTTCGGCATTGGCCAAAGCAGGTACATGTTTATGGGATTACGGACCTAGAGATCGATTTATTTGATATATGGCTTGAGTGGAACTACGTCTAGCTCAATGCCCTTGAATAGGATTTCCAAGAGGTCAATTTTATGGTTCCGAGGATCGATTGCTGATGTTGTTTCTTATTTTTTGAATCACTTCATCATGAATATTCTTATTTATGTATATGTGTATAGGTATGGGAATATACATGTGTACGTATATAGATATGGACATCCATGGTGGAACATGCCCAGTTGACAGGGATTACATGCCCTGGGTACAACTGTGATTGCACGTTTGGTTTACTTCCTTTTGTTCTGCTCCAGCTAGGCTGAGCACTTTATTGTTGCATAAACATTTAGCAGCACAATTTTAGGTTTCTTGTTGGGGTGCCCTATTTAGATTATTTCTCACCCCTGCACGTGCACCATGGTGTACATGTAGAACTTCTGTCTACTTTTCATGTTGAGCATAGGTTGCATGGTGGAAAGGGCTGGGGCCCAGTGTTGCATGACCGAGCAAAGATGCTTGAGTGGTTCTATTGATTGGGCTGCTGCAGTTCAATAGTGTCTAGAGATTCGGTACATGGTTTGGCTGAGAGTTAGTATCAGAGCCCTGTACTTTTACTTTCAGTTTCTTTTGTACTTGTATTTGTATGGCCGGCCCGGTGGGTGACCAGTGTTGTATTGTATTGCATAGATATTCAGGCTTTTGCTGCATTTTACTATTACAGATTGTTCTATTTCAGTTGTCTGCTATTTACTCACTCAATTTACTTTCCGTTGTGTATGATACATAGTCATTTCTACTGGTTTCTTACTCTGGTATGAGGGAATATTCTCCCCACTATCACACCCTAGGCCCTCGCTGCTAGTCGGCAGCCTCTGGAGTACAGGGAGGTGCGCTTGAGGCCTTGTGGTGAACTGGCTCAGAGCATCGGTTTAGTGGCATCAGGGTTGGGACGTTACAATAATGTTTTATGAAATCATAAAATCCATTCATGCCGTATAAGTTCAAAAAAACATTCTTCTCGTACTTCGACTTAAAAAGTCAAAAAGTATATCGTACTTAAAACAAAAAAGATTCCATTCATATGTTTTACTAAAAATATACCAATAGGTAAAATTGTATTTAAAAAATTGTAGAAGGATAGAAATAATATTACATATTGAGTAAACATGGATTTGGATGATAAATATTCCCCAGTAAAAACCGAAGTATAAACAATCTCAGATAAATATTGAGATTGCGAGATTTTCCCTTACCTTAGGCCCGATTTTATTCATACGTTTCTGAATCTCCTGGATAATGATTTAAATAATGTTATTGACTTATTCCAGAATTGTAATAATTGTCTTTATATCATATATGGTCATATTCTTAGCTTCTTATAAGTAACATTTTATTGATATATGTTATTCGGGTGTTTATTGCGCTTTGTTCTGATGCGTGTTTTGTCGACTAAATTCTTAGTCTTCTTTTTAGGTAATAGATAACTCATTTCCAGAATGGTATTAGTGTAATATATATCATATTTATTCATAAAATTCATTTATATAATCATTATGCAATGCAGATCTTGTAGAACGAGTCACATCACATCATGGAGACGGTAGGCCGTACGTACGCACGAGTGATGATATCATTCCAATGATCGTGGAATTGTATTGAAGTGTATGTATACTGTTTAAAAATCAATATCACTTTAAAAATATCATATATAGTTATTATTTACCCTATTATACCCATCCATGTAAGGTGGTGGTGGAAAACAGATTACACCATGACATGGAGATGGTATTCCGTACGTATGCACGCGCAATGATTTTTTTTTCCATAAGATGGATAGAAGGAGAAATAGGTTTGTTTCATACTTATAATAACATATCTTTATATGAGTGATACTGATGTCATTATTTCATAATGAAACAACTAAAGAAGAATAAGTAGAAGAAGAAATAAATTTGAAAGAATCGGTAACGGACATTACCTCTTCTTTGAAGCACCTCTTCTTTGAAGCACCTCTTCTTAACCTACTCTTAGGGCAATAAAGATGGTCTTTGAAGAAGACGAGGACCTCTAGGATGTTTCTAGTGAAGTTTAGAAGGGAAATGTTCAGTGGTTGGCCGATCTGGAAGGCTAGAAGTGGTGTGAGGAAGACAGGGAGGAGGTTCCCTTTTATAAGAGAGGAGAGGCGCACTTTAGGAAAAACATAAAATATTATTTTATAATAAAGTCATATTCGGTTTATAATAGCTCCAAATTGATTTATTTCTAATATAAGGTGGGGATGGGTCAAAATCATCTCAACCAATATATTTTAGGCAAGTTTAGGTTACTATTTTAACCTTATCATTTAGATTTATCTTTTAGTTAAATTATTTTACTTTTACCGTGTCTTCTTGTTTTCTTACACTATATGGTAAATAACATACTATAAAAGCCAAACGAATCCTAAGTGGTTAATTATGAACATATATAACCTTATCTTTGTCATTTGGACGAACCGTCGATTTTTAGGAATAATATAACAATTAATAATATAATATTTGTTTTAAAAACTATTTTATGTCAATTTTGACACTATTTGGTAATTGGTTTTTGTGAAAATCATAACAGCATGATTAGTTCAAAAAAAGATAATTAAATCAATACTAACATGTGATATTAGCCTATAAAATTATTTTAATTCAAAAAAAGTCTCAAATTACATTTACTTGGGTATTTATAAGATCAATTTTGATAATATTTCATTAATAAAGTAATTACTGCATCATCATTGTGTCAGAAGTAAATTAAATTATTTAATGTCTAAAAATTATAAATAAAATACCATTATGTAGGAAATATTTTTATCTTTCTATTTAATATTTATAGTAGAAATAATCTTGTGTATAACTCTATATTAAAAATGATTTAGTTATTAAACTTTGATTTTAACTATTTTAATTATTCTTTAAATAAAATAATAATAAATGTCCTAATCTAATTCATGTAACACCCGAGACTTTTATGTTATATAAATCATCACAGGAATCTTTTTCTACACTTACTTGGCTTGCTTTACACGCAATCGCGACCTTCCTCGATAGCTTGCGTCGTACGCAATACCGAGTTTCACTAAACAACAATATGCTATTAAAACTAGCCGTTATGAATAGTAATAACCACTTTTTGAAATTTTATAAATTTTATTTTTCAAAATGGACTTCATTTTTGGACTCAGAATATCGAAATTATCCTAGGGTGAAATTTTGGTATTTTTCTGAAAACTTTCAATTTTTGATGAATAGTGAAACCACTAAGTGGTAGGTTAAAAACGGAATTTTGCATAAAACTTAATTTTACCGCTTCTGTGAATGGAATTTCAAAAATCCGAGAGACATGGTTAATATCAAGGACAAAAATGTGGTTCAATGAGATGAAAATAATTTTTTGGTGAATAGTAACTTTTTACTATTTTTACCGCGGTTAATAGTAAATAGGGTAACTAAGGGTAAATATGATATCAATATTACCCTAACACATGTCCTAATTCTATTGGACAAGTGTATTTCGACCAAAGACAAACTTAGGAATAAAATATGACCATTTAGGCCCACTTGGGTTAGATTAGGACATTTATTATTAATTTATTTAAAGAAGGGTTAAAAGAGTTAAAATCAAAGTTTATTTACTAAAACATTTTTAATATGGGGTTATACATAAGATAAATTCGATTGTAAATATTCATTAGAAAGCTAAAAGGATTTCCTACATGATGGTATTTTATTTGTAATTTTAAGACATCAAATAATTTAATTTATTTAGGAAACAAAGATGATGCAGTAATTATCTTGTTAACGAAATATTGACATAATTGATGTTATAAACACCAAAATAAATGTAATTTGACACTTTTTATGAATTCCACTAATTTTCTAGGTTACTATGATATATTAGTGTTGATTTAATCAATTTGGATCGAACATATAATTCTGTTATGACTTTCACAAAAATCATATATCAAATAGTGTCAAAATTGACCCAAAATAGTTTTTAAATCAAATATTATATTACTAATTGTTATTTTATTCCTAAAAATCTAAGGTTCGGCCAAATGACTTAGATAAGGATATATATATTAATAATAAACAATTTGGGGTTCTTTTGGCATGTTATTGTAAGTGTATTAACCATATAGTGAAAGAAAACAAAAAGACATGGTAAAAGTTAAATCTAATTGATAAGGTTAAAATAATATCCTAAACTTGTCTAAATTCTATTGGTTGATAGGATTTCGACCCATCCCCACTTTAGCTTCGAAATAAGACCCTTTGGAACCATTATAAACCGATTTTGACTTTAATATAAAATAATATTTTGAGATATTCCTAAGGTGCCCCTCTCCTCTCTTATAAAAAGGCACCTCCTCCCCCTCCTCCTCACACCAAATTGAGCACTCAAGCTCGGCCAAACCCTGCCATTTTCTCCTCCCCACTTCCCTAGAATAGTCCTAGAGGTCCTGTTCTTCTCCAAAGACCACTCTTAGTTCCTTAAGTGGAGGATTCAAAGAGGCGTACCAAAGAAAAGTTAATATCCATTACCGATCTTTTCAATTTCTTTCTTCTTCAACTTCTTCTTCTTTAGTTGTTTCATGATAAAGTAATAACATCAGTATTACTTACATACTGATATGTTATTATAAATATGAAACAACCCTAATTCACCTTCTATCCATCTTACGGAAAAATGAAATCACCGCGTGTGCGTACGTACGGAATACCGTCTCCACGCCGTGGTGTAATCTATTTTTCCACCATCACTTTACAAGGATGGGTATAATGGTGTAATAAGTAACTATATATGATTATTATGAAGTAATATTGATACTGAAATAATATATATATATACTCCAATATAATTCCACGATCATAGGAACGATGTCATCACTCGTGCGTACGTACGGAATACCGTCTCCACGATGTGATGCGACTCGTTCTACATGATCTTCATTACATAGTAATTATATAAATGAATTGAATGAATAAATATGATATATGTTACACTAATACCATTCTGGATATAAGGTATCTATAACCTTGATATAAGAATAAGAATTTATTCGGCAAAACACGCATAAGAACAAAAAGCAATAAAGACCCGAGTAACAAGTAACAATGAAATATTACTAACAAGAAGCTAAGAATATGACCATATATGATATCATATCAATATGTATGATTCTGGAATAAGTCAATAACATTATTTAAACCATTATACTGGAGCTTCGGACACATACAAGGCAAATTGGACCTAAGGTAAGGGAAATATCACAATCTCATTTTTATCCGAGATTGTTTATTCGTAAGTATTTACTGGGGTGTATTTTATCGTCCACATCCATGTTCCCTCAATATGTAATATTGTTTCCATCCACTTGCAATAGTTTAAATCCAATTTTACCCTTAGGTGAGTTTTTAGTAAAGAATATGAAAGGAATCTTTTGTCATTTTTCCGTACGAGGTACTTTTTTGACTTTTCCGACAAAAGTACGAAGAATGTTTTTTTTAACTTATACGGCACGAACGGATTTCTACTGTTTTATAAAGCCTTATTCTCATGAAGCTTCCTATAAAAGATTTCATGACTATTTTCAATAAAATCTCTTTCTTTTAAAATTGCATGATGTTTTGTGAAAAGAAATTGATTTTGAAGAAGAAAGGATATTTTCCTCAAGAATTCAATTCAAGTGTTTTATCAAAATTATTTTCCATCTAAGATAATAAAGGGTTCTGTTTCTATCCATATTTTTACATTGTTTTGACTATGTTGTGATGGAATTATGTTTATGAATTCCTTTATCTTATATGAATTGATTTATGATGTCATGATGTTTCAAGAATCCCATTTTTGTTACATGTGTTATGCAATGATGTATGTTTTATGATTATGTGGCACACATAAGAAAGGATTCATTATAAGATGGGTGGGACCTATATCTCCCTCCAATGCATTGGGTAAAGATTTTATATCTCATGAGATAGACATGGCTGGAACGGAAGGTTATTTCGGTTCAGTGATACAGGACTGAAACGAGGAGTGAACTCGGTTCAGAAAGGGACTTTGTCCACTAAGATAGTCTTGGCAATAAGTCATGACTAACAAGAAATGATTTTCCATGATTATGTGTGCATGCCACAAAGTTTCAAGTTTCATGTTATGATTATGGGGATCTCATTTTCACTTCTATGATTTATTAAGATTTTATGATCTCTTTTGCAGGTTATGATTTTCAAAAAAAAGATATGATATGATTTTTATTTCCTTTATTTTCCCTTGCTGAGCATTTGAGCTCACCCTTTTATGTTTTCTTTTCCCCAGGTCATGAAGATGGATATTAAGTAGAATATGCTAAAAGGGACCCTAGATATGATGAAATAAATGGGAGACACTGTAGAAGATTTATGAACCAGTTGTTTATGTTTCCCAGTTTCTAAAGACACTATACCTATACGGTCCTTTGTGGTTTTGTCATATGTTGTAATAAGTGTGCTTCAATTTTGAAGTATTAACAATGTATGTAAAGTATGGGTCGTTATAGTTGGTATCAGAGGAAAGGTATAGTCAACCTTTGGAAACTAGGATGTGAAAGCCTTAGTAAGAACCCTAAGGATAAGTCTAAGCATAGAACACAATATTAGTGTTTTAGAAATGGCCTTGAATAACCTAGGATAAGACCTTAAGCATGAAAATTTTATTCTTGAATTATGTGGTTTCCTATTATAATTAGTGTTGCTCACACTATTCTTCTTGGTTTTAGTCAATGGCTGGAACCCGAAGGAACCGTGTTAATGCGGAATGCGATGGGCAATGCAATGATTGTCCCCCTGAGCAACCAAACGATATGGGAGCTGGAATGCAAAATCTTGTAGCCATGCTCACACAACTTTCTCAAGCTATGAATCATGCAGGATTTCCAAACGAGCAAAGGAGGGAGCAACATTCTGTTGAATCCTTCATGAGGCAGCGTCCACCTTCTTTCAGCGGGTCTACTGATCCATTAGTTGCTGAACAATGGATTAGTACTACTGAAAAGATATTTTCAGTTCTTCAATGTTCTGAACATGATAAAGTCATCCTAGCAGTGTATCGTTTGGAAGGAGATGCTGATCAATGGTGGAATCTTGTTAAGAATACGAGGCAAAGGGATGAAATTGAGTCTATGGAATGGGACGAGTTCAAGAACTTATTTTTCAAAAAGTACTTCCCTCGTATTCTCCGAACAAAGATGGAGAAAGAGTTTCTTGAACTGAAGCAAAGGGATGATGAATCTGTTGGTACCTATGAAGCAAATTTTACAAGACTTGCAAGGTACGCTTCTGGTATTATTATCCAACCTGAGAGTAAGATCGATCGATTCTTTAGTGGCTTAAAACCAAGTCTTCGAAGGGCGTTAGCCATAAGGGACTTCAATAGCTACGAGGAAATCGTTCGATGTGCTCTCAAAGTCGAGATGGAGATTGGAGTAACCCATCAGTCACATGGGTTTGATAAGAAGAGGAAGATGGAATTCAAAGGAAACTCTAAAGAGCACACTGAAAAGAAGATGAACTTTCCCTTATGCTCAAAGTGTGGAAAGAAACATGGAGGGAGTTGTCTTAAAGGGACAAGTAAATGTTTTAAATGTGGAAAAGAAGGTCATCGGGCATTTGAATGCCGTGATAATGGGAAGAAGATGTCTAATGATGCAAAAAAAGGAAGGGATACACAGAATGATCCTACTACACTTCAATGTTTCAAGTGCAAGGAGATGGGGCATTATGCCAATCAATGCCCAAATCCAAGGGTTGATGATGATGGTCGACGTCAAAAAATCTTAAGGCTAAAGACAAAGGAAAGTCACATGCAATTTCTATCAGCGATGTGGAGTACGATAACGATGTGGTGAAAGGTACACTTACCATCCACTCTAAAGTAGCAAATGTTTTATTTGATTCTGGATCCACCCACTCTTTTATTTCTGAAGACTTTTCTAAGGGTATCACCGTATACCTCAACAATTAGATGTTGAGTTAGCTGTGATAACACCTAATGGCACATCAATCGCATCAAAAGTTTATAATTCTTCTCCGATCGAAGTTTGTGGGAAAGTGCTTCCTGCAAATCTTGTGATCCTTCCTATAGTTGAATTTGATGTGATTCTTGGCATGGATTGGCTTTCTTTATACGGAGCTCATATCAATTGCCAAAGAAGGGAAGTCACATTTCATATTCCAGATCAATCTATGATTGTCTATCAATGCAAGGATGAACATAACCTTCCAGCGGAAATTCCTTCCATCTTATGGGTCATGATTCCACTAAATGAAGGTTATTTATCTCAAATGGTTGGAGAGAAACTTACGATTAAGAATATGCCCATTGTACGAGAGTTTGATGATGTCTTTCCGGAGGAATTACCAGGTCTTCCACCAAATCGTGAAGTTGAGTTTTCAATAGAACTCGTACCGGGTGCTTTGCCTATTTCAAAGACACCTTATAGAATGGCCCCAATTGAGTTGCAGGAATTAAAGAAGCAACTCCAAGAGAATCTTGATAAGGGATTCATACGCCCTAGTGCGTCACCTTGGGGAGCACCTATTCTATTTGTTAAGAAGAAAGATGGATCAATGAGACTCTGCATTGATTATCGAGAACTTAACAAGATCACTATCAAGAACAAATATCCTCTCCCACGCATTGATGACTTGTTTGACCAACTACGCGGAGCTCAATACTTTTCCAAGATTGATCTTCGTTCAGGGTATCATCAATTAAGGGTCAAAAGGGAGGATATACCAAAGACGGCTTTCCGTACAAGGTATGGACACTATGAATTTATAGTGATGCCATTTGGTCTTACTAATGCCCCTGCTATCTTCATGGATCTAATGAATAGAGTCTTTAGAGACTATCTTGATCAATTTGTGGTAGTCTTTATAGACGATATTCTTGTCTATTCAAAGAGCAAGGAAGAGCATGAAGATCACTTGAGAATTATATTGAAGACCCTGAGAAAGGATAAGCCTTATGCCAAATTTACTAAGTGTGAATTTTGGCTTCAAAAAGTTGCATTTTTGGGTCACATAATCTCAAAAGAGGGGATATCTGTGGATCCAGCAAAAACAGAGGTTATCGAAAGATGGTCGAGACCAACAACAGTAACTGAGATCCGAAGTTTTCTTGGTTTGGCTGGATATTATCGACGTTTTGTAAAAGATTTTTCACGATTATCTAATCCACTCACCAAGTTGACTCGGAAAGGAGTTAAGTTTGTCTGGACAGAGGAATGTGAAGAGAATTTCAAGGAGTTGAAAAGAAGGTTATCCAGTGCACCTGTGCTCACACTGCCTTGTAGTGGAGAAAGGTTTGTGATCTACAGTGATGCATCCAAGAAGGGATTGGGGTGTGTTCTTATGCAAAATGATATGGTGATAGCTTATGCCTCACGACAGTTGAAAATCCATGAACAAAATTACCCAACACATGATTTGGAGTTGGCTGCGGTAATCTTTGCATTAAAGATTTGGAGGCATTACCTTTATGGTGAAAGGTGTGATATTTATACTGATCATAAAAGTTTAAAGTATATTTTCACACAAAAGGAGCTGAATATGCGTCAAAGAAGATGGTTGGAGCTGATTAAGGATTATGACTGCTCAATCCATTACCACCCTGGGAAAGCAAACAAGGTGGCAGATGCATTAAGTCGACAAGACCATGCTAATTTATCCATGATGAGGATCACAAAAGATCCAATATTTATGGATTTACAAAGGATGGATCTTGGAATTATAATGGAAGGGGAAAAATCTTATCTTTCTCAAATGAATGTTCAACCATCTATACATGTGAAGATTAAAGAGGCACAGAAAGAAGATGTCGAGTTACAAAAGAAGGTGAGAAATGTTCCTGAATTCAACCTTGATTGTGATGGGATAATAAAGTTCAGGAATCGGGTTTGTGTTCCTTCCATCCCCGAATTAAAGAAGGAGCTGCTGGATGAGGCTCATAGTTCATCATTCTCTATTCATCCTGGAAGTACGAAGATGTATAGGGACCTGAAAGAGTACTTCTGGTGGGATGGCATGAAAAGAGATGTTGCTGAATATGTATCTCGATGCTTGGTTTGTCAACAAGTTAAAGCTGAGAGACAGAAGTCTAAGGGGATGTTACAACCATTACCCATACCCGAATGGAAATGGGAAAACATCACTATGGACTTTGTCACAGGACTTCCTAAAACATCCAAAGGCAATAATGCTATCTGGGTCATAGTTGATCGTCTTACAAAGTCCGCACACTTCATTGCTATTAGAGAGGATTTCCCTCTAGATCATCTTGCCAGGATATATGTAAAGGAAGTGGTAAGATTGCATGGAGTACCACTTTCTATTATATCTGATCGGGATCCGAGATTTACCTCGAAGTTCTGGCGAAGTCTTCAGCATACTCTGGATACAGAGTTGAGTTTCAGCACTGCTTATCATCCCCAGACAGACGGTCAGTCTGAGAGAACAATTCAAACCCTAGAAGATATGTTGAGAGCTTGCTCTATGGATTTCAAAGGAGGTTGGGATCAACACCTACCTTTGGTGGAATTTTCTTATAATAATAGCTTTCACTCCAGTATTCAGATGGCTCCTTATGAAGCTCTCTATGGAAAGAAATGCAGAACTCCAACTTGCTGGGATAAAGTTGGGGAAAGAAAGCAATTAGGACCTGATCTCGTTGATGAAATGGCAGAAAAGGTCAGAACTATTCAACAACACATAAGAGCAGCTCAGAGTCGACAGAAAAGTTATGCCGACAACCGAAGAAAAGACCTGGAGTTTGAAGTGGGCGATAAAGTGTTCTTACGAATATCTCCCTGGAAGAGGGTTATGAGATTTGGAAAGAAGGGGAAGTTGAGCCCTAGATATATCAGTCCTTTCGAAATACTGGATCGTGTTGGGAAGGTAGCTTACCGATTGGCGCTTCCACCGAATCTCTCTCAAGTTCACGATGTGTTCCATGTATCTCTCCTGAGAAAGTACATACCTGATCCTTCACATGTACTCAGCTCAGAAGTTGTACCGCTGGAGCAAGATCTTTCTTATGAAGAACAGCCGATAGAGATTCTGGATCGTAGCGAAAAAGTCCTACGAAACAAGACCACTCGCTTGGTGAAAGTTTTATGGAGGAACCACCAACTTGAAGAAGCTACATGGGAGCTTGAGGATATGATGAGGGAGATATATCCTCATCTGTTTGTTGCAAAGTAACGAATTTCGAGGGCGAAATTCTTTTTAAGGGGGGTAGAATGTAACACCCGAGACTTTTATGTTATATAAATCATCACAGGAATCTTTTTCTACACTTACTTGGCTTGCTTTACACGCAATCGCGACCTTCCTCGATAGCTTGCGTCGTACGCAATACCGAGTTTCACTAAACAACAATATGCTATTAAAACTAGCCGTTATGAATAGTAATAACCACTTTTTGAAATTTTATAAATTTTATTTTTCAAAATGGACTTCATTTTTGGACTCAGAATATCGAAATTATCCTAGGGTGAAATTTTGGTATTTTTCTGAAAACTTTCAATTTTTGATGAATAGTGAAACCACTAAGTGGTAGGTTAAAAACTGAATTTTGCATAAAACTTAATTTTACCGCTTCTGTGAATGGAATTTCAAAAATCCGAGAGACACGGTTAATATCAAGGACAAAAATGTGGTTCAATGAGATGAAAATAATTTTTTGGTGAATAGTAACTTTTTACTATTTTTACCGTGGTTAATAGTAAATAGGGTAACTAAGGGTAAATATGATATCAATATTACCCTAACACATGTCCTAATTCTATTGGACAAGTGTATTTCGACCAAAGACAAACTTAGGAATAAAATATGACCATTTAGGCCCACTTGGGTTAGATTAGGACATTTATTATTAATTTATTTAAAGAAGGGTTAAAAGAGTTAAAATCAAAGTTTATTTACTAAAACATTTTTAATATGGGGTTATACATAAGATAAATTCGATTGTAAATATTCATTAGAAATCTAAAAGGATTTCCTACATGATGGTATTTTATTTGTAATTTTTAGACATCAAATAATTTAATTTATTTAGGAAACAAAGATGATGCAGTAATTATCTTGTTAACGAAATATTGACATAATTGATGTTATAAACACCAAAATAAATGTAATTTGACACTTTTTATGAATTCCACTAATTTTCTAGGTTACTATGATATATTAGTGTTGATTTAATCAATTTGGATCGAACATATAATTCTGTTATGATTTTCACAAAAATCATATATCAAATAGTGTCAAAATTGACACAAAATAGTTTTTAAATCAAATATTATATTACTAATTGTTATTTTATTCCTAAAAATCTAAGGTTCGGCCAAATGACTTAGATAAGGATATATATATTAATAATAAACAATTTGGGGTTCGTTTGTCATGTTATAGTAAGTGTATTAACCATATAGTGAAAGAAAACAAAAAGACATGGTAAAAGTTAAATCTAATTGATAAGGTTAAAATAATATCCTAAACTTGTCTAAATTCTATTGGTTGATAGGATTTCGACCCATCCCCACTTTAGCTTCGAAATAAGACCCTTTGGAACCATTATAAACCGATTTTGACTTTAATATAAAATAATATTTTGATATATTCCTAAGGTGCCCCTCTCCTCCCTTATAAAAAGGCACCTCCTCCCCCTCCTCCTCACACCAAATTGAGCACTCAAGCTCGGCCAACCCCTGCCATTTTCTCCTCCCCACTTC
Source organism: Viscum album (assembly GCA_963277665.1). Taxonomy (NCBI): domain Eukaryota; kingdom Viridiplantae; phylum Streptophyta; class Magnoliopsida; order Santalales; family Viscaceae; genus Viscum; species Viscum album. The sequence continues at coordinate 1,761,585,231 of OY728129.1, forward strand.
CCTAGAATAGTCCTAGAGGTCCTGTTCTTCTCCAAAGACCACTCTTAGTTCCTTAAGTGGAGGATTCAAAGAGGCGTACCAAAGAAAAGGTAATATCCATTACCGATCTTTTCAATTTCTTTCTTCTTCAACTTCTTCTTCTTTAGTTGTTTCATGATAAAGTAATAACATCAGTATTAATTACATACTGATATGTTATTATAAATATGAAACAACCCTAATTCACCTTCTATCCATCTTACGGAAAAATGAAATCACCGCGCGTGCGTACGTACGGAATACCGTCTCCACGCCGTGGTGTAATCTATTTTTCCACCATCACTTTACAAGGATGGGTATAATGGTGTAATAAGTAACTATATATGATTATTATGAAGTAATATTGATACTGAAATAATATATATATATACTCCAATATAATTCCACGATCATAGGAACGATGTCATCACTCGTGCGTACGTACGGAATACCGTCTCCACGATGTGATGCGACTCGTTCTACATGATCTTCATTACATAGTAATTATATAAATGAATTGAATGAATAAATATGATATATGTTACACTAATACCATTCTGGATATAAGGTATCTATAACCTTGATATAAGAATAAGAATTTATTCGGCAAAACACGCATAAGAACAAAAAGCAATAAAGACCCGAGTAACAAGTAACAATGAAATATTACTAACAAGAAGCTAAGAATATGACCATATATGATATCATATCAATATGTATGATTCTGGAATAAGTCAATAACATTATTTAAACCATTATACAGGAGCTTCGGACACATACAAGGCAAATTGGACCTAAGGTAAGGGAAATATCACAATCTCATTTTTATCCGAGATTGTTTATTCATAAGTATTTACTGGGGTGTATTTTATCGTCCACATCCATGTTCCCTCAATATGTAATATTGTTTCCATCCACTTGCAATAGTTTAAATCCAATTTTACCCTTAGGTGAGTTTTTAGTAAAGAATATGAAAGGAATCTTTTGTCGTTTTTCCGTACGAGGTACTTTTTTGACTTTTCCGACAAAAGTACGAAGAATGTTTTTTTTAACTTATACGGCACGAACGGATTTCTACTGTTTTATAAAGCCTTATTCTCATGAAGCTTCCTATAAAAGATTTCATGACTATTTTCAATAAAATCTCTTTCTTTTAAAATTGCATGATGTTTTGTGAAAAGAAATTGATTTTGAAGAAGAAAGGATATTTTCCTCAAGAATTCAATTCAAGTGTTTTATCAAAATTATTTTCCATCTAAGATAATAAAGGGTTCTGTTTCTATCCATATTTTTACATTGTTTTGACTATGTTGTGATGGAATTATGTTTATGAATTCCTTTATCATATATGAATTGATTTATGATGTCATGATGTTTCAAGAATCCCATTTTTGTTACATGTGTTATGCAATGATGTATGTTTTATGATTATGTGGCACACATAAGAAAGGATTCATTATAAGATGGGTGGGACCTATATCTCCCTCCAATGCATTGGGTAAAGATTTTATATCTCATGAGATAGACATGGCTGGAACAGAAGGTTATTTCGGTTCAGTGATACAGGACTGAAACGAGGAGTGAACTCGGTTCAGAAAGGGACTTTGTCCACTAAGATAGTCTTGGCAATAAGTAATGACTAACAAGAAATGATTTTCCATGATTATGTGTGCATGCCACAAAGTTTCAAGTTTCATGTTATGATTATGGGGATCTCATTTTCACTTCTATGATTTATTAAGATTTTATGATCTCTTTTGCAGGTTATGATTTTCAAAAAAAAGATATGATATGATTTTTATTTCCTTTATTTTCCCTTGCTGAGCATTTGAGCTCACCCTTTTATGTTTTCTTTTCCCCAGGTCATGAAGATGGATATTAAGTAGAATATGCTAAAAGGGACCCTAGATATGATGAAATAAATGGGAGACACTGTAGAAGATTTATGAACCAGTTGTTTATGTTTCCCAGTTTCTAAAGACACTATACCTATACGGTCCTTTGTGGTTTTGTCATACGTTGTAATAAGTGTGCTTCAATTTTGAAGTATTAACAATATATGTAAAGTATGGGTCGTTATAATTCAAGTGGGCCTAAATGATCATATTTTATAACTAAGGTTCTTTTGGTCTAATTAAACTTATCCAATAAAATTATGACATGTGTTATGGTAATAATAATATCATTTTTATCCTTAATTACCCTATTAACTTTTAACCGTGGTAAAAAAAGTAAAAAGTTACTATTCACCAAAAATTATTTTTTTTCTTATTAAACCACATTTTACTCTTTCATATTAACCGTGTCTCTTGGATTTTACAAATTCCACTCATAGAAGTGGTAAAATTATTTTTTATGTAAATTTTCAAACTCTCCTAAGAGGTGGGTAAAAGACAGTGAAAAGTTCAATAAAATTTATATATATATAAAATTATTATTAATGACTCCAATGAATTAATTTGAACATATATAGGTATTATGTATCAATTTTGACCTAAAATAAATTTAAATAAAATAAATAATTATTTAAATAAAATTCGGTTCTTAAATAGTAACTCAGTGTTTTCACTATTCATCAAAAATTGAAAGTTTTCAGAAAATTACCAAAAATTCACCCTAGGATAATTTCAATATTCCGAATCCAAAAATGAAGTCCATTCTAAAAGATAAAATTTATAAAATTTCAAAAAGTGGGTATTACTATTCATAATGGTTAGTTTTAATAATATTTTAATAGCATATCATTGTTTTGTGAAACTCAGTATTGCGTACAACGCAAGCTATTGAGGAAGGTTGGGAATGCGTGTACAGAAATCCAAAGTAGTGTTGTGTGTAGTGAATGATTTCGTTGATGATGTATATACCATAAAAACAAAATAATTCGCATAAAAATCTCAGGTGTCACATTCTACCCCCCCCCCCTTAAAATGAATTTCGCCCACGAAATTCGTCACTTTGTAACAAACAGATGAGGATACCTCTCCCTCATCATATCCTCAAGCTCCCATGTAGCTTCTTCTAATTGGTGGTTCCTCCAAAAGACCTTCGCCAAAAGAGTGGTCTTGTTCCCTAGGACTTTTTCACTATGATCCAGAATCTCTATCAGCTGTTCTTTATAAGAATGATCTTGCTCCATTGTACATCTTCTGAGCTGAGTACATGTGAAGAATTGTGTATGTTCATTCTCAAGAGAGATACATGGAACACATCGTGAACTTGAGAGAGATTCAGTGGAAGCGCCAATCGGTAATCTACCTTCCCAATACGATCCAGTATTTCAAAGGGAATGATATAACTAGGGATCAACATTCCCTTCTTTACAAATCTCATTAATCTCTTCTAAGGAGATATTCATAAGAACACTTTATCACCCACTTCAAACTCTAGTTCTTCTCTTCGGTTATCTGCGAACATTTTTTGTCGATTCTAAGCTGCTCTTATCTGTTGTTGAAAAGATCAGACCTTTTCTGCCATCTCATCAACATGATCAGGTCCTAATAACTTTCTTCCCTAAATTCCTCTCAGTAAGTTAGAGTGCATCATTTCTTTCCATAGGGAGCTTCATAAGGATCCATCTGAATACTGGAGTGAAAGTTATTATTAAAAGAGAATTTCACCAAAGTTAGGTGTTGATCCCACCCACCTCTAAAATCCATAGAGAAAGCTCTTAACATATCCTCTAGTGTCTGAATTGTCCTCTCAGACCGACTGTCTGTCTGAGGATGATAAGAAGTGCTGAAAATCAACTCTGTATCTGGAGTATGCTGAAGACTTCGCCAAAACATTGAGGTAAACCTCAGATCCAGATAAGATATAATGGAAAGTTGTACTCCATGCAATCTTACCACTTCCTTTTCATATATCCTGGCAAGCAGATCAGGAGAGAGATCCTCTCTAATAGAAATGAAGTGTGCCGAATTTGTAAGACGATCAACTATGACCCAGATAGCATTATTGCCTTTGGATGTTTTAGGATGTCCGGTGACAATGTCCATAGTGATGTTTTCCCATTTCAATTTGGGTATGGGTAATGTTTGTAACATCCCCTTAGACTTCTGTCTCTCAGCTTTAACTTGCTGACAAACCAAGCATCTAGAGACATATTTAGCAACATCTCTTTTCATGCCATCTCACCAGAAGTACTCTTTTAGGTTCATATACATCTTCGTGCTTCCAGGATGAATAGAGAATGAAGAAATATGAACCTCATCCAGTAGCTCCTTCTTTAATTCTGGGATAGGAGGAACACAAAACCGATTCCTGAACATTATTATCCCATCATAATCAAGGATGAATTCAGGAACATTTCTCACCTTCTTTTGTAACTCTACATCTTCTTTTTGTGCCTCTTTAATCTTCATATGTATAGATGGTTGAACATTCATTTGAGAAGGATAAGATTTTTCGCCTTCTATTATAATTCCAAGAGCCATCCTTTGTAAATCCATAAATATTGGATCTTTTTTGATCCTCATTATGGATAAACTGGCATGGTCTTATCGACATAATGCATCTTCCACCTTGTTTGCTTTCCCAGGGTGACAATGAATTGAGCAGTCGTAATCCTTAATCATATCCAACCATATTCTCTGGTGCATATTCAGCTCCTTTTGTGTGAAAATATACATTAAACTTTTATGATCAGTATAAATATCACACCTTTCACCATAAAGATAATGCCTCTAACTCTTTAATGAAAAGATTACTGTAGCTAATTCCAAATAATGAGTTTGGTAATTTTGCTCATGGATTTTCAACTGTCATGAGGCATAAGCTATCACCATATCATTTTGCATGAGAACACACCCCAGTCCCTTCTTGGATACATCACTCTATATCAAAAACCTTTCTCCACTACAAGGTAGTGTGAGCATAGGTGCACTGGATAATCTTCTTTTTGACTCCTTGAAATTCTCTTCACATTCCTCTGTCCAAACAAATTAACTCCTTTCCTATTAAATTTGTAGAGTGGTTTAGAATATCGTGAAAAATCATTCACAAAACGTCGATAATATCCAGCCAAACCAAGAAAACTTCGGATCTTAGTTACTATTGTTGGTCTCGACCATCTTTTGATAACCTCTGTTTTTGCTGGATCCACAGATATCCCCTCTTTTGAGATTATTTAACCCAAAAATGCAACTTTTTGAAGCCAAAATTCAGACATGGTAAATTTAGCATAAAGCTTCTCCTTTCTCAGGGTCTTCAATAAAATTATAAAGTGATCTTCATGTTATTCCATTCTCTTTTTATAGAAAAGAATAACATCTATAAATACTACCACAAACTGATCAAGATAGTCTCTGAAGACTCTATTCATTATATCCATGAAGATATCAGGGGCATTAGTAAGAACAAATGGAGTCACTATAAATTTATAGTGTCCAAATCTTGTACGGATAGTCATCTTTGGTATATCATCCCTTTTGACCCTTAATTGATGATAGCTTCAGTGAAGATTAATCTTGGAAAAGTATTGAGCTCCACGTAGTTGGTCAAATAAGTCATCAATGCATGGGAGATGATATTTGTTCTTGATAGTGATCTTGTTACGTTCTCGATAATCAATGAAGACTCTCATTGATCCATCTTTCTTCTTAACAAACAGAACAGGTGCTCCCCAAGGTGACACACTTGGGCATATGAATCCCTTTTCAAGATTCTCTCGGAGTTTCTTCTTCAATTCCTGTAACTCAATTGGGGCCATTCTATATGTTGCCTTCGAAATAGGCAAAGCACCAGGTATGAGTTCTATTGGGAACTCAACTTCACGATTTGTTGGAAGACCTGACAATTCCTCTAGAAATACATCATCAAACTCCCGTAAAATGGGCATATTATTAATATTAGGTTTCTCACCAACCATTTGAGATAAATAACATTCATTTAGTGCAATCAAGACCCATTAGATGGAAGAAAATTCCACTGGAAGGTTATGTTCATCCTTTCATCGATAAACGATCATAGATTGATCTGAAATATGAAATGTGACTTCCCTTCTTTGAAAATGGTTATGAGATCCATATAATGAAATCCAATACATTCAAAGAAACACATCAAATTATACTATAGGATGTATCACAAGATTTGTAGGAAGCACTTTCCCACAAACGTCAATCGGAGAAGAATTGTAAACTTTTGATGCGACTGTTGTGACATTAGGGGTTGTCACTGCTAACTCAACATCTAATTGTTGAGGTAATACGATGATACCCTTAGAAAATTCTTCAGAAATAAAAGAGTGGGTGGATCCAGAATCAAATAAAATATCTGCTACTTTAGAGTGGATGGTAAGTGTACATTACACCATATCGTGATCAAACTCCACATCGCTAATATAAATTGCATGTGACGTTCCTTTTTTCCTTATCCTTAAGAGTTTGATGATGTCGATCATCATCAACAACCCTTGTATTAGGGAATTTATTAGCATAATTCCCCATTTCCATGCACTTGTAACATTAAAGTGTAGGAGGTGCACTCTGTGTAACCTTTTCTTTGTACGCATCACTAGACATCTTCTTCCCATCATTGTGGAATTAAAATGCCCGATGAACTTCTTTTCCACATTTGAAACATTTACTTGTCCCTTTAAGACAAATCCCTCCATGTTTCTTTCCACACATTGAACATATGGGAAAACTCATCTTCTTTTCAGTGTACTCTTTAGATTTTCCTTTGAATTCCATTTTCCTCCTCTTATCAAATACATATGACTGATGGGTTACTCCAATATCAATCTCAACCTTGAGAGCACATCGAATGATTTCCTCATAGCTATTGAATTCCCTTATGGCTAACACCCTTCAAGGACTTGGTTTTAAGCCACTAAGAATTGATCGATCTCACTCTTAGGTTGGATAATAATCCTAGAAGCGTACATTGCAAGTCTTGTAAAATTTTCTTCATAGGTACCAACCGATTCATCATTATTTTTCTTTAGTTCAAGAAACTCCTTCTCCATTATTGTTCGAAGAATATGAGGGAAGTACTTATTTAAAAATAAGTTATTGAACTCGTCCCATTCCATGTACTCAATTTCATCCCTTTGCCTAATATTCTGAATAAGATTCCACCATTGATTAGCTTCACCTTCCAAATGATATACTGATAAGATGAATTTATCATGTTCAGAACATTGAAGAACTGAAAATATATTTTCAGTGGTACTGATACACTTTTCAGCCACTAATGGATCAGTAGACCCACTGAATGAGGGTGGAAACTGCCTCATGAAGGATTCAACAGAATGTTGCTCCTTCCTTTGCTTGTTTGGAAGTCCTGTATGATTCATATCTTGAAAAGGTTGTGTGAGCATGGATACACAATTTTGCATTCTAGCTCCCATAACATTTGGTTGCTCAGGGGGACAATCATTGCAATTCATATCGCATTCAGCATTAACACGGTTCCTTCAGGTTCCAGCCATTGACTAAAACGAATAAGCTAGTGTGAGAAATACTAATCATAATAGTAAAACCACATAATCAAGAATAAAATTTCACACTTAAGGTCTTATAATAGGTTATTGATGTCCATTTCTAAAACACTAAGATTGTGTTCTATACTTAGACATATCCTTAGGGTTCTTACTAAGGCTTTCACATCGTAATTTCAAAAGGTTGACTATACCCTTCCTCTGATACAAACTATATTGACCCATATTTTACATACATTGTTATTACATAAAAATTGAAGCACACTTATTACAACATACAACAAAACCAAGAAAGGACAGTATAGGTATAGTGTATTTAGAAACTGGGAAAGATAAACAACTGGTTCATAAATCATCTACACTGTCTCCCTTTTATTTTATCATATCTAGAGTCCCTTTTGGCATATCTTACTTAATACCCTTCTTCCGGACCTGGGGAAAAGAAAACATAAAAAAGGGTAAGATCAAATGCTCAGTAAGGGTAAACAAAATAAATATCAATTACAACATATTCATAACAACATAACATTTTGGAAAACATAACCTATAAAAGAGATCATTATTTCAAAACATGGGATAAATCATAGTAGTGAAATGTAATCCTGATAATCATAACATAATACCTGAAACTATGTTCCGTACACATATAATCATAGAAAATTATTTCTTATTAGTCAAGACTCATTTCCAAGACTATCTTAGCGGAAAAAGTCCATTTCTAAACCGAGTTCACTCCTCCTTTCAGTCCTGTATCACTGAACTGGATTAACCCTCCCTTCCAGCCATGTCTATCTCATGAGATATAAATATTTACCCAATTCATTGGAAGGAGATATAGGTCCCACCCATCTCATAATTATAGCATTCTTATGTGTGACCCAAAATCATAAATCATACATCGTATCATAACCCATGAAATAAAAATGGGATTCTTAAACATTATGCCATCATAACATAATCCATATAAGATAAAAGGACATCATAAAAATAATTCCATCATAACCTATAAAAATCAAAGTAAAAATAGGGATATAAACCGAACCCCATATTATCTTAGATGGAAAATAATTTTTATAAAACACTTGAACTCCATTCTTCAGGAAAATATCCTGTCTACTTCAAAAACATTTTTCCTTTCTTAACATGTCAAAAAAAAATTCAACTAAATGAAGTTGATTAAAAATAATCTTGAAAGCATGTAAAGGAAGATTCATGTGAATAATGTTTTATGAGATCATAAAATCCATTCATTCCATATAAGTTAAAAAACATTCTTCTCGTACTTCGGCCGAAAAAGGAAAAAGTATCTCATACTTAAAATGACAAAATATTGCTTTCATATCTTTTACTAAAAATCCACCAATAGGTAAAATTGGATTTAAACAATTTTACGAGGATAGAAATAATATTAAATATTGATTAAACATTTATGTGGATGAAAAATATTCCCCAGTAAATACTGAAATATAAACAATCTTCGATAAAAATTGAGATTACGATATTTTCCCTTACCTTAGGTTTGATTTTCTTTGTACGTGTCCGAACCTCCTGTATAATTATTTATATAACATTATTGGCTCATTAAAGAATCTTACTCATTGTAATTATTTCATATATGGTCATATTATTAGCTTCTTAATAGTAATATTTCTTTGCTACTTGTAATGTGGGTGTTTATAGCTTTTTGTTCTGATGTGTGTTTTGTCGAATAAATTAATATTTTTATTTTTAGGTTATAGATAACTCATTTCCAGAATGGTATTACTGTATTATATATCATATTTATTCATTCAATGCATTTATATAATCATTATGCAATGAAGATCATGTAGAGCGAGTCGCATCACATCGTGGAGACGGTAGGCCGTACGTACGCACGAGCGATGATATCATTCCCATGATCGTGAAATTGTATTGAAGTGTATGTATAATATTTTGAGAATCAATATCACTTTACAATAATCATATATAGTTATTATTTACATGATTATACCCATCCAAATAAGGTGGTGGTGGAAAACAGATTACACCACGGCGTGGAGACGGTATTCCATACGTACGCACGCGCGGTGATTTCATTTTTCGTAGGATGGATAGATGGTGAAATAGGGTTGTTTCATAATTATAATAAAATATAAGTATATGAGTGATAATTATGTTATTAATTCATAATTATACGACTATAGAAGAATAAGTATAAGAAGAAATAAAGTTGAAAGAATCGGTAATGGACATTACCTCTTCTTTGAAGCTTCTCTTCTTAACCTCCTCTTAGGGCACTAAAGATGGTAATTAAAGAAGACCAGGACCTCTAGGATGTTTCTAGGAATGTTTAAAAGGGAAATTGTAAGGGGTTGGCCAAGCTTGAAGGCTCAAAGTGGTGTGAGGAGGAGAGGGAGGAGGTGCCCTTTTATAAGGGAGGAGAGGTGCACTTTAAGAAAAACTTAAAATATTATTTTATAATAAAGTCAAATTCTATTTTAATAGCTCCAAATAGATTTATTTAGAAGCTAAGGTGGGGATGGGTGGAAAGCCTCTCAACCAATATATTTTAGACAAGTTTAGGTTACTGTTTTAGCCTTATCATATATATTTAACTTTAAGTTAAATAATTTTATTTTTATCATGTCTTCTTGTTTTCTTACACTATATAGTCAATAAAATTACCATAACAAGCCAAACGAACCCAAATTGGTTAATTATTAATATATATAACCCTATATATGTCATTTAGAAGAACTTTGGATTTTTAAGAAAAAAATAACAATTAATAATATAATATTTGTTTTAAAAACTATTTTATGTCAATTTTTACAATATTTTGTAATTGATTTTTGTGGAAATCATAACAACATGATTAGTTAGAAAAAGGTTAATTAAATAAATAATAACATGTCATATTAAACAATAAAATTAGTTTAATTCATAAAAAGTCTCAAATTACATTTATTTGGGTATTTATAATATCAAGTTTGTTAATATTTCATTAATAAGGTAATTACTGCTTCATCATTGTGTCATAAATAAATTAAATTATCTAATGTCTAAAAATTATAAATAAAATACAATTATTTAGGAAATATTTTTATATTTCTAATGAATATTTATAGTCTAAATTATATTATGTATAATGTTATATTAAAAATGTTTTAGTTATTAATCTTCGATTTTACCTTTTTTAACTCTTCTTTAAATAAAATAATAATAAATGTCCTAATCTAATCCAAGTGGAACTAAATGGTCATATTTTATTCCTAAGGTTGTTTTTGGACGAATTAAACTTATCCAATAGAATTATTACATGTTCTAGGGTAATAATAATTACATTTTTACCCTTAATTACCCAATTTACTTTTAACCGTGGAAAAAAAAGTAAAAAATTACTATTCACCAAAAAATATTTTTATCTTATTGAACCACATTTTTCTCGTTGATATTAACCGTATCTCTTGTATTTTCGAAATTCCACTCATATAAGCGGTAAAATTAAGTTTTATGTAAATTTCCAAACACTCCAAGGAGGTGGGTAAAAGACAGTGAAACGTTCAATAAAATTTTTATATATCTAAAATTATTATAAAATGAATCCAATGAATTAATTTGAACTTATATAGGTATTATGTATCAATTTTGACCTAAAATTAATTTAATTAAAATAAATAATTATTTAAATAAAAGTACGTTTTTAAATAGTATCCTAGTGTTTTCACTATTCATCAAAAATTGAAAGTTCTCAGAAAAATACAAAAAATTCACCCCAGGCTAATATCGATATTCCAAATCCAAAACTGAACTCCAATTTGAATGATAAAATTTTTAAAATTTAAAAAAGTGGGTAATACTATTCATAACAGCTATTTTTAATAATATTTTAATAGCATATCGTTGTTTTGTGAAACTCGGTATTGCGTACAATGCAAGCTATTGAGGAAGGTCGCTATTGCATGTAAACAATCAAAGCTAGTGTTGTGTGTAGTGAAAGACTCCTTTTATGATGTAAATAACATAAAAACAAAATATTTCTCATAAAAATCTCAGGTGTTACATAAGTAATATTATATTTCCATTAAATAATATTCAATATTTCATTAACTAATAATCCTCTCTAACATTTGGTAGCATCTAATTAATTAAGATTTCCCAAATTCATTCAAAACCAAGATATGATTCCAGGAGGATATACAATTTCATCTTTGTAAGAGCTAAATTATTAAAATTATTTTTCCTTTATATTATTCATAAAAAAATTCTAAATTATTATATATCTCATTAGTAAATTATAAATAATATTTTTATGGTCTACTAAATATGACTTTATAATTAAATCTCTTCATAATCATACACATCCATTGATTAAGGCATGTTCTTATTTTGGACATTTTAACTTCACACATGAAAAATGTAATACATTGTTTGAATGAAAGATTATCGGAACATAATTAATAGTATTATATGGTATTGTTTATTCTATAATGGTAATATTAATATTTAAATCAATTTTATCATGTAATATTTTATTCATTAAAAATTATGGAAACATGAATGTTATTGATTTCATATTGGATAATTTTACCCAATACTCCAATATAATTAACCTGGAACATTGTAAATAATTAAAAAACATATATTTAATTAAATAAACTATTTTATTGATAAAAAATATGGATGATAAAATGATGACTAAAGCTATCATACTTGAACAAATAAGGAACTGTTAAATAAACTAACAATGATAATCAACATTGACTAAAAATAAGTACTAATTATGATATAAATAAATAAAAAAGTTTAATACAAGATTAATAAATATGAATATGGATATGAAATATGGTTTTAAGGAGTCTATAATTATAATACATTAGGTTATAGAATTTTGGACAAAGTAGGAATCTATGGTTAGGGTTTCTTCAACTAAATTTCTTTTTCATTGGGTCATAAAAATTCTTCTATGAATATAATCTTAAATGTTTATTAAATTTATCCATTTCACTTTTCTATATTGAAGTTTCTCTTACAATATGGGTAAATTAAATCATTATATTAAAATATTCTCTATTTATGGATTTTGATCTCTGTTAAAATATTATGTTATTAAGAATGATTCTAATCATTTCCGATGTATTTTTCCTCCAAGTCCATATTCATTATTAATGAAAATTATTTATTTTATTATTATTAAACCTAAATATATATTATCTTAAGTATTCATCATATTTATATTTATTTCTTTTCAAAAATAAATCATTCACCTCTTTCAACGTGTAGGTTTTTTCTTTAAAAATTCATAAGAGATAAAACATCATTTCTTCTCATACTCATACATTTTAATTCTAAAATTCAAATATATTTTGGTAAATTTCATTTAAATTCATGGGTAAATTATTAGGAATTTTTTATTTTGATGTTTTATATATTATTCCTTTTACTTTATTGAAAATTAAATTTGAAAGTTTCATGTTATGTTAAAATTTATGCAAATGATAAAAATGATTTCTGAAAAATCATTCTCATGACTCATAATACAATTTATTCTATATATATAAAGGTTATTTTTCTTTTTGATTAATGTTTTTTATCATTATCTATGTGATTTTAGGATGATCTTATTTTTTTATATTATGTTCTATTTACCATCGATCTACTCTTAATGTCCAGTTATGTGATATCATTTGAAAAAGATATCGAACCAATTTTATTTCCATAGATTTTTAATGATATAATTCATGCCTCATTTCATATGGAACAAATATTTTTGGTTTATAATAGTGGGATGGATGAGTCTATTAATCATGCCTATTCATTGGGAAATGATTTATATATCTTATTATAATGGTGTTTTGAAAAAAACATTATTTGGTTTATGTAAGACCCTGAGGTTTTATGAAAAATATTCATTTAATTTCATTGATGTATTGTGTCGTACAGTACAAAAAAATTATATTGTGTTATACGCAACACCATATTAGCTTATATTATACGCAAACACAATTCTTGGCTTGTTTTTCACGCAAGAGAATCCTTCCTCAATAGAGTGTGTTGTACGCAATACTGAGTTTCACTATACAATGATATATTGTTATAATATTATTATCAACTAGCCATTATGAATAGTAGTAACTAAATTTTGAATTTTATGACATTAGAATTCATCTTACACATTTATAGAACATGATATGGGAACAAAATAATTTTTTTGGTTAAAATAAGTATTTTTCAAAAAATGCTTTTTTGCCGCCTTTTGATGGTGCAACAACATTAAAATTAGTTTTTAACATGTTTATAAGTTCAATTTGACAAAATAAAACTCTTCTTTTGAATCAGGATATAAAAATTTACTTTGGATAAATATTTGATATTTTTCTGATAAGTTTCTTATTTTGATGAATAGTAAAAATATAATAAATTTTAATTAAAATAAAAGTTTGTCATTGAGATACTTTATATGGTTAAATTATAATATTGAATTATTTTAAAGTATAAATAGAATATATTTTTACCATTTAATATAATTTAAGTCATTAGCATTAATTTTACATTGAATTCATAAGTAAAAACATTTCAATCTTTTGCAACATTTTAACTTTTAAAACCAATTTTCTCAACAGCGGGATTAATTTTAAATTAAATACTACAACTTTTGTGTTTTGAATTTTGAAAAATGTATTCCATATTTGGAATCGGTAGGTCCAATTTTTTTTAATAATTTACTTTTTTATTTTTAGGCATTATGAATAATAACTATGGTAAATTTTATTTACCATAGCTAGAGGTAAATCGGGTAATTAAGGGTAAATATAATATTATAAAATTACCCTAACACTTGTCTTAAAATAATTGGATGATTATATTTTTCCATAAATCATACTTGGGTCTAAATTTAATCTAATGTAACCCACTTTTATTTGATTAAGACCATTTATTTATTTTATTTGAAGGAATGTGAAATATGTCTCACTCAAAATTTAATAATAATATATTTTTTAATATAAATTTAAACAGAATATAATTGAAATTATAAATACTCATTTGAAACCTAAAATGTATTTCTTTATCATGGTAATTTATTTGTAATTTTTAATAAATATTTAATTGCCTTAATAGCTTATACATTAATGATGTAGAAATTATTTATTTTCTGAAAAATCAATAATATTGTTTTTATTAAAATCACAATACCTATAAAAAAACTAGGAACATGACGAAAAAATATTTTTCGAGTATATCTATACCCTTATAATCCAATGGTCTATTGTTGGTCCATTTAGAGCCTTATAAAACTTATTAGGACATTAATATTATTTTATTTTAAATGTTGTCAAAGATGTCACCCTCATAATTTAATAAATATAATAATTTAAATGTTGTGATTTTTTTATGATAAATTCGAGTAAAAATATTATTCTAAAAGTTATTATATTTATATTATTCTTAGGATTTTATTTTGAATTTTTATGGAACAAATAAGTATATTAAATAATTATACAAAAATTTTGTAGTTTTTATTTTATTAAGAGATATACCAAATAAATGGTTTTAACAATATTAAAATAAATAATATATGAACAAATTAATGTGCCCCGTGAATTTTTTGATTAATATGAAATGTTAATAATCTATTATATATATATTTTTTGAAAATTTCTTCTGTGTGGTTTTTATTTAAATTCAAATAATGAAGAGTGTCGAAATTGAACCTATTGATATTTTATACAAATAAGATATTATTAAATTATTTAAAAATCACAAAAATATTTAAAAACTATAAATTTAAACTTTAATGGTATAAAGGGTTACCAAGTATCCAATTATGGGAAATTGACAACATTTATGTATGTATTTATAATAATTTAAAATTTAGAATTTTATTACCACAAATAAAATTAAATCGATTAAATAATGATAAATCAAGTTGTTTAGGTTTAAAATATTTATAAAACATGTATAAATTTTATTTGTTGATGATATTACAAACATATATCATCTCATATTATAATTTAGTCATTTTCGGCGGTTTTTAAGGGGGGTTTGATTTTATTATTAGTTAATATTATTTAGGTTTCCAAATGTGTCCCTCTCCTCTCCTATATAAGGGCACCTCCTCCCTCTCCTCCTCACACCACTTTGAGCCTTCAAACTCGGCCAACACCTAAAAATTTAATTTCTAAACTTCCATAGAAACATATTATAGATCCTGGTATTCTTTCCAGAACAACTATAGTGCCCTAATTGGAGGTTAAGAGGAGGTGCATAGAAGAAGAGATAATTTCTTCTACCGATTATTTCAAGTTTCTTTAATCTTCTACTTCCTCTTATTTAGTTGTTTCATTATAAATTAATAACACCAGTATAAATAATATACATATATGTTATTATAAATATGGAAAAACCATATTTCACTTTATACCCATCCTACGAAAAACAAAATCACAGTGCGTGCGTACGTACGGAATACCGTCTCCACGGTGTGGTGTAATATATTTTTCCACCACCACCGTACTTCGATTGGTATAATGGTGTAACGAATAACTATATATATGGTTATTATAACATGATAATAATTCAGAGATATTATATCATCCAATCTCATTCCATTCAATAATTATGGGAATGATATCATCGCTCGTGCGTACGTACGGATTACCGTCTCCACGACGCGATGAGATACATTCTCCATGTTAAGAATTCAAGAATGTTTATAAAGTATATATATTAAATAATCAGGAAATATATGACATATTAATGATACCAGACTTGTGTATATTTTATTTACTTACTTCCATTAAATTTAATAAGGAAACGAAAACATCGTTCAAGCGTACATACGACCTACCGTCTCCATGAAAGGTGTATTTTTTTTCCATTTATCGATATATTATATATATGTGTATTCTGAATATATATTGTATATAAATCATGTTTTACATTTTTAAAGTATGTAATCATGATCTAAGAAATCATATGAATAATTACATGTTAAAAAACGGACGATAAATGAAACGATTTTACCCAAAATTCTACTTTAACATGGAATTGACAAATAAATGGGTAATAAAAGTCTTAATTGAATCACATATGATAATATAAATATTAGTATGGTTCTGTTACAAGTTAATAATAAGTTTAGACCCACTCTATAGTGGTTTCAGACATGTACAGACAAAATTAGATATAAGGTAAGGGATAATTTTGCAAATCTCATTTTTATCTGTGATTGCTTATACCTAAGTTTTTAATGGGGTTATATTTTTTTCATCCATGTCCATAAAAATGTTTTTCATAAAGTGTTTAATATTCGTCCATGTATTTTTTAGGTCAGGTTTAACCCTTTTTGACTTTTACTTTGTGTTATGGAAGGAATCTTTCATTTTTTACCATATGTGGTACTGTTTGACTTTTCCGTTAAAAGTATGAGGAGAATGTTTTTTAACCTATACGGAATGAAAGGATTTTTACATTTTCATAAAGCATAATTTTCATGAAGATTACTATACAATATTTAATTATTATTTTCAAAAAAATCATTTTCATTTAATATTTAATGGCATTTTGTGAAAAGAAAATGATTTTGAAAAAGAAAGGATATTTTCCTCAAGAATTCATTTCAAGTGTTTTGTCAAAACTATTTTCCATCTAGGATGAAATTATTTAGTATAATGATGTTTCAAGTATAATGTCTCTATTATTTACATGGATTAATTATTCTTATGATGAATTGATATACATCTATTTGATATGGATTATGTTATGATGGGATGATGTTTATAAAACACATTTTATTATTTGGTTTATGATAAATGATTTATGATTGCTTTGTGGAAAACGTAAGAATGATTTCAATATTAGATGGGTGGGACCTATATCTCCCTCCAATGAATTGGATAAAGATTTATATCTCATGAGATAAACATGGGTGGAACGCAAAGTTAATCTGGTTCAGTGATACATGACTGGAATGAGGAGTGAACTCGATTAAGTAATGGACATTGTCCACTAAGATAGTCTTGGCAGCAATGCATTTGGTACTATAGAAATCATATCATCTGCTTAATGGTTTCCACAATTACATGTTTTATTCCCATGCGATTTTAACACGATTAATATTTCTTTATTATATATGCCTTACATACTGCCATGTTTTATGCCATTGCTCAAGATTTTGATGTTTAGATTTTATGTTCAAGTTTTTGTATTCAAATGTTTATGGATTGTTTTATATTCTCTATGTTTACCCTTACTGAGCATTTAAACTCACACTTTTTATGTTTTCTTTTCCCCAGGATATAAAGAAATGTTTTAGGTAAGAAAACAAAAAAGGGGAAGATCTTTATGGGAGATATTGAAGATCCCTAACCATGATTAGAAGATTATATTCCAAGTTTCCAAAGACACTAAACTATTACAGTCCTTGAGTGTTGGTTCTTGTTGTGTATTAAGTATTCTGAAGAAGTAATTTAATCTCCATGTACGTCAAGTGTGGTTCTCTATAGTTGGTATCATAGGAAAGGTTTAGTTAACCTTTGGAAACAATGATGAAAAAACATTAGTGATTTTCTTAAAGATATTTCTAAGGTATATCTAGGGATGTCCCTAAGGTTTAGTATAAGTATAGGTTATATTCCTAGAATTAGTATAACGATCATAGAATTAAACCTAAGATGTTATAGATTTAAAGTACTCCCCCTTGATTAAGTTATTTTTATAGTATGATTTTTGCCTCTCATACTATTATTTTTGGGTTTTAAGAAATAGAAGGACACAAGAGGATTCATGTTAATGGAGAATATGATAGACTATGGAATGATATACTTCATGAGAGACCAAATTAAATAGGATTTGGATGTCCAAACACCATTATTATTCCTAATCAAAAATTTCATAATATGATCAACAATCTTAACATTGGTAGGTTTTCTGACTCAGCTAATAAAAAATGATGGAGTTATATGATGATCATAGAGGAAAGAAAGTTCAATTTTTCTCATTTAAATATTTTGGGAAGAGAAATCAAGGAGAATGTTTCAAAGGAACTGGAAGATGATTTCAGTCTGTAAAAGGTGGACACAAAGACAATAATTGCAAAGTAAAAGGTTCAATTAACACCATGGAAAATGATAATGGAATTACTGAGACATAAATAATGGTTAAATTTTTTAAATGTGGAATGTACGGTCAATATGAAAACCAATGCCCTAAGGGAAAGTCTCATGAAGAGAATCATCATGGTCGTATGGGTAGTATTTATATTGATGATAATGAAGAGAATACAAATGATATTTGAGATGAACGAATTGTTCCAGCTCGGTCAATGGTTTAAAAAGGTAGTGGAATGATTTGTGTTTTCAAGAGTTATATTGTATAGGTAATGGTACTATGGAATAAAGACACATCTAAGGATTATTACAATATTGTGTTTTCATAAATTATTTGAAAGTATATGTCGAATGGTACCAGTAACCATGAAAGGTTATTCAGATATTGTTGGAATGTAGATGATATGCACATAATTAATGGATAAGGAGATAATGAGATGTTTGATTGTATTAATGATCTCATGACTGATATAAGGACCATGTGATATCATGACTTGAGTATATAGAATTTTTTGGATTTTGGTATGTGGAAAATGTTAACTTTTGACATAATTTATGTTTTCAATAAGGTTTTATGGTAATTAATGTTTCAAGTGAATACAAAATTAAGGTATTCTCATGTCTGGAACATGAACAACAAGATATATCTTATGATATATGGGGGATAAATGATGTTATTCCCATGCTTGGTTGATCATATTTCTAGTAATCATTTTCTTTATACTATAATATTGGAAAGAATTATTTTTGATACGTTTAATGGTTGGAATGGATTATATTGGACATCAGATAGAATTGTTTAAGGCTAGAACCTTTTTCAATACTATTTCTGGAATGTTATAATAGTATAGTTTTAGAAAAAGGACAACTGTTGGACGGGTGACAACCTGTTGCGTCAGACAAGTATGTGGGAATCAAACCCACAACCGATGTGCGGCATACCTTTATCGCATACCACTGGCCTACAAAATGTCTCTGGTTATTATAAATTAGTTTTAATTAATTAAGTGGTATGATATATGAATTATAAGTCCATTTCAGGAACCATATACGATTAATATCACTATAGATGGACTTATATATTTATAATAACTTTTGCTAACCTTTTGTTTGAGATAGATGGACTGACATATCATTCTATTTCATGATCTGATAACACTTCATGAATGAAAAATTTAACTTCATTTCTATAAGAGATGAATTGGAAATTGTCCAAGGAACGACCAGCAGTGAGATTGTACCAAAATCCAGAACGTATTTCTTCTAATTTAATTTTTTTTCAAATTTAGGGAAATGATCTTGAAAACCAAAAATGATGTCCTATTGCCCTCATATCTGATAAATTAGATGGTACTTTAGATAATAATAAAAATTATGGCTTTGTGATTGTTGGATTTTTCATTTCCATGTTCTGTATCACTCTCCATCAGAACATGATGGTTAGATTTCTCTTCCATGTCCATATTTTCACCAATTTTCTCCTATGTAGAGATCCAGTGATTAGTTAATTTCAGTAACCATTAAGTTTCATAATTTAGATTTTAAATATAATTTTTGGTATTCCGTTTTATGATGTGTGTTTCTATTATAGAAACTTTCAAGTAGTAAACCATTTATAACCCCGACGAATTTCGAGGGCGAAATTCATTTTAAGGGGGGTAGAATGTTACACCTTGAGATTTTATGAAAAATATTCTTTTAATTTAATTGATGTCTTGTGTTTTACGCTACACAAAAATTATATTGTGCTATACGCAACCCCGTATTAGCTTAAATTATACAGAAACACTATTCTTGGATTGTGTTGTATGCAAGAGCAACCTTCCTCAATAGTGTGTGTTGTACGCAATACTGAGTTTCACTAAACAATGATATATTGTTATAATTTTATTATGAACTATACTATATGAATATTAGTTACTAAATTTTGAATTTTATGACATTATAATTCATCTTACACATTTTATATAACATGGTATGAGAACCAAATAAATTTTTCGCATAAAATAAGTATTTTTTATAAAATACAGTTTTACCGCCTTTTGATGGTGCACCCACATTAAATTTAGTTTTTGACATGTTTATAAGTTAAATTTGGAAAAATAAAATTCTTCTTTTGAATCAGGATATAAAATTTTACTTTGGATAAATTTTTGATATTTTTTTGATAAGTTTATTATTTTGATGAACAGTAAAAATATGCTAAATTTTATTTAAAAAAACTTTTTTCATAGAGATAATTTATATGGTTATATTATAATATTGAATGTTTTTATAGTATTAATATAATATATTTTTACAATTTAATATATTGTAAGTCATCAGCAGTAATTTTACGGTGAATTCATAAGTAAAAAAAATTCAATCTTTTGCAACGTTTTATCTTTTAAAAGATGTTTCTCAATAGTGGGATTAATTTCAAATTAAATACAACAACTTTTGTGTTTTGAATTTGGAAAAATGGATTTCATATTTGGAATCAGTAGGTCCAAATTATGTTAATAAGCTACATTTTATTTTTACGCATTATGAATAGTAACGACGGTAAATTTTATTTACCATAGTTAAAGGTAAATCGGGTAATTAAGGGTAAATATAATATTATAAAATTATCCTAACACTTGTCATAATATAAATGGATGATTATATTTTTCTATAAATCACAATTTGATTGAAATTTAATCTAATGTAACCCACTTGTATCTAATTAAAGCCTTTTATTTATTTTATTTAATGGAAATTGAAATATGTCTCACTCAAACTTTAATAATTAGATTATTTTTAATATAAGGTTAAATAGAATATAAATTAGATTATAAATACTAATTTTAATGATTACATGTTTTTTTATCAAGGTAATTTATTTGTTATCTTTAAGAAATATGTAATTACCTTAATACCTTATACATTAATGATGTAGAAATTATTTATTTTGATAAAAATCAATAATAAAGTACTTATGAAAATAACATTACATATAAAAAGTACCCTAAACTTGACCAAAATTATTGGACGAGTATATGTATACCCTAATCATCGAAGGATCTATTTTCGGTCTATTTGGAGGCTTATATAACATAATAGGACATTTATATTATTTTATTTTAAATGATGTCAAATATGCCACATTCATAATTTAATAAATATAACAATTTAACTGTTGTTATTTTAAGATGATAAATTCGAGTAAAAATATTATTATGAAAGGTATTATATTTATCTTCATCATAGGATTTTATTTTTAATTTATATGAAAAAAATAAGTATACTAAATAATTATACAAAAATGTTGTATTAATTATTTTATTATAAGATATACCAAATAAATATATATAAAAATATTAAAATAAATAATATATGAACATATTAATGTTCCGCATGAATTTTTCTGATTAATAAGACATGTTATATATCTATAATAAATTTTTGGTTTGAACATATCTTCTGTGTGGGTTTTATTTAAATTCAAATAATGAATAGTGTCAAAATTGGCACTATTGATATTTTATAAAAAATAACATTTTATTAAATTATTAAAAAATCACAAAAATTATTAAAAACATCAAATTGAAAATTATATGGTCTAAAAGTTTATCATGTATCCAATTATGGAAAATTTACAACTTTTAAGTATGTATTTATAAATATTTAAAATATAGAATTTTATTACTATAAAGAAAATTAAATAGATTAAATAATGATAAATCAAGTTGATAAGGTTTAAAATAAACATAAACATGTCTAAATTTTATTGGTTGATGATATTACAAACATATATCATCTCATCTTATAATTGAGTCATCTTTGGAGGTTTATAAGTTGGGTTTCATTTTATTATTTATTAATGTGTTTTAGGTTTTCGAAAGTACCCCTCTCCTCTCCTATATAAGGGCACCTCCCCCCTCTCCTCCTCACACCACTTTGAGCATTAAAACTTGTCCAACCATACCAATTTATATTATAAACTTCCCTAGAAACCTACTAGAGGTCTTGGTCTTTTTTCAAGACCAACTTTAGTGCCCTAAGTGGAGGTTAAGAGGAGGCGCGTCGAAGAAGAGGTAATCTCTTCTACCGATTGTTTCATGTTTCTTTAATCTTCTACTTTATCTTATTTAGTTGTTTAATTATAAAGTAATACCATTAGAATAACTAATATAATTATATGTTATTATAAATATTAACAACCCTATTTCACCTTCTACCAATCCTATGAAATACGAAATCACCGCGCGTGCGTACGTACGGAATACCGTCTCCACGGCGTGGTGTAATATGTTTTTCCACCACCACCATACATTGATGGGTATAATGGGGTAACGAATAAAAATATATATGGTTATTATAGCAAGTTACTATTTCTGAGATATTATAACATCCACTCTAATTCCATTTAATAATTATGTGAATGATATCATCACTCATGCGTACGTACGAATTATCGTCTCCACGACGTGATGAGATTAATTATCCAAGTTTACCATTATAGAATGATTATAATGTATATATATTAAATAATAATGAAATATATGACATATTCATTATACTGTACTTATTTATGTGTTATTTACTTACTTCAATTCAGTTTAATAAGGAAACAAAAACAACGTTCATGCGTACGTACAACCTATTGTCTCCACGAATGGTGTATTTCTTTCCATTTATCAGTCTATTATATATATGTATATTCTGAATATATATTATATATAAATCATGTTTTACATTCTGGAATTAAATAATCATGATATATGTAATCTTTTGAATAATTAAAAGTCAAAACACGGACGATAAATGAAACGATTTTACCCAAAATGCTACTTTAACATGCACAATACTGAAAAAATGGCCTATACCCACGGTTCAAAACCATGGGTATAGCCCCCAAAATCGTGGGTATAGGCTATACCCACAATTTTGGGAACCGTGGGATGGAACGACATCGGTAAAGTTCCCCAGCCAAAACCCACAGTTTTCAAAAACCATGGTTATAGGTGTTCTGCCACCGTGTTAACAAAACATTCCTAATTGGCATGGTGTCAGTGGCTTTTACCCACGGTTTCAAAACTGTGGGTATAGATCCTAAAATAATGTCATAGGCGGGTTTCAATCTCGCGACCTCTTCGCTGCAAAGTACCGCGTCTAACCACTATCCTACCATCAATTATGTGTATATATATTTACATTTACTTAAATATAGTTATATAAACTGTGGGTATAGAGGGAAGAACCATGGGTATAGGACTCCCGCCAAAAAAAATTCCTTTCCTGCGCACACATGGAAAACCTAGACCCACGGTTTTTCAAAACCTTGGGTATAGGTTTTTTATCCCAGAACTATCCCCACGGTTTTCCCCAAAACCGTGGGGATAGGTACCCCTATACCCACAGTTTTTGAAAACCATGGGTATAGGTCAATTTTCAAGACATATCCCAACAGTTTTGGAAAACTGTGGGGATAGACCCCCCTATAACCACATTTTTGGAAAACCGTGGGTATAGGGGGTATCTTTCCCAACAGGTTTTGTGGAAAACCATGGGGATAGGTCCATTTTCCAGTAGTGTCATTTGACAAATGAATGGGTAATATGAAGTCATAAGTGAATCATATATGATAACATAAATATTATTATGGTTCTGTTTCTAGTTAATAATATGTTTAAACCCACTATACTGGGGTTTCATACACATACTGTAGAAATAGGACATAAGTTAAGGGATAAATTTTCAATCTCATTTTTATTTGAGATTGCTTATATGTAAGTATTTACTGGGGTAGTAGTTTCTTCATCCATGTCCATAAATTTTTTTTTCCATAAAGTGTTTAATATTCTTCCATGTATGTATAAAGTCATGTTTACCCCTTTTTTACTTTTACTTTGTGTTATGGAATAAATCTTTTTTTATTTACCATAGGTGGTACTTTTTGACTTTTATGTTAAAAGTAGAAGGAGAATGTTTTTTTAACATATACAACATGAACATATTTTTATGGTTTCATAACGCCTTATTATCATGAAGCATAGATTTCATGATTTCATGATTATTTTCAACAAAATCCTTTTCTTTTGAAATTGAATGACATTTTGTGAAAAGAAAATGATTTTGAAAAAGAAAGGATATTTTTCATTAAGAATTCATTTCATGTGTTTTGAAAAAACTATTTTCTATCTAAGATGACATTATTTAGTATGGTTATGTTTGAAGTATAATGTCCCTATTATTTATATGGTTTAATTATTATTATGATGAAATGATATCGATTTGTTTTATATGTATTATGTTATGATGGGATGATGTTTATAAAACCCATTTTATTCAATGGGTTATAATGAATGATTTATGATTATTTTGTGGCACACGTAAGAATGATTTTACTTTGAGATGGGTGGGACCTATATCTCCCTATAATTCATTGGGTGAATATTTATATCTCATTAGATTGACATGGCTAGAACATTAAGTTAATCTGGTTTAGTGATACCAGACTGGAACAAGGAGTGAACTCGATTAAATAAGGGGCTTTGTACACTAAGATGGTTTTGGAAGAAATACCTTGGCTACTATGGAAATCATATCATGTGCTTATTGGTATCCACAATTAAATGTTTTATTCCCATGCTATGTTATCATGATTAATGTTTCCTTATGATCTATGCCTTATGTACTTCCATGTTTTATTTCATTGCTCAAGATTTTGATGTTTAGATTTTATGTTCAAGTTTATTCATTCAAATGTTTATGGATTGTTTTATGTTCTCTATTTTTACCTTTACTGAGAATTTGAGTTAACCATTTTTATGTTTTCTTTTACCGAAGATATAAATCAAGGTTTTAGGTAAGAAAAAAAGGTGAAGATCTTTATGAGAGATGTTGAAGATATTTCACCGTGATTATAAGATTATATTCTGAGTTTCCAAGGACACTAAACTATTACAGACCTTGAGTGTTGGTTCTTGTTTCTGAAAAAGTAATGTAATGTCCATATACATCATGTGTGGGTCTCTACAGCTTATTTACCACATAATTCATGTGAATGATTGGGTTTTCTCACAACAAAATATGTGTACATGATTGTGTGTTTTCATATCTTAATTCATGGGAATAATTTGGGACTCTCCAAATATTAGGATTACCAATTCCTATACTTATTCTTGTGCAACATTTTTATGTTATATTACATTCCATTATTATGGTTTTGGGTTTAATAATTATTATTACAACTTTCTATGAAATTTTATTATTATTGGGATTTCAGGGTGGGTTTACTAAGGTTTTATATTCCTAATTCATGATCTTGGTTGTTTAATCATGTATTATGATAATTAATCATGATATTTTAGTCCTTTAAGTATTATATTTATAATACGTTCATTATTTATAATTATTTTAAGATTTAATATTTGTAAATCATGTATAATTTTTCCTTACTGATCTTTTGATCTCCCCCTTCTTTCATTTCCCATATATAGGGAATTATATTGCATATTATATGTATAAGTATGTATTATATTGTGATGCTTGTCATAAATTTTAAATTATTAATTTTTAACAATTTTTATGATACCAATCAACAGTGATACTAATCCTTTGGGTTCTAATATTGTTAGATTATTTATGTGATATAATGTTTATATTCTAAAACTTTAGTCAAAAAATGAATTTTTATCTGGGTATGTCTCAATAGGTTTTGTAAATTTATCTTATATAGGCGAATAATTCCCAAAATATTTATATATTTTACATGACTATTATTGTTTATATTTAAGGTCATAGTCTCTCTATGTGTATTTTAGGATATATTTACTTTTCAATAACCAATGGCATATAGGGAATTGCATTTGAGGTCATATAATGACTCGATTTGGTCACTATTTACGAAGTTCTAGTTGAAGCGTTATACAAATGTTAATGGATTGAATTCTTTAAAATATACATGTTAAGATTAATTATGAAGTCATAGTAAATTGGTGGTAAGGATATAATAATGGGATATTTGTGTAAATATTAATCCAACTAGAATCTAAACTACGTCAATTGATTAATGTTACATATCATATTGAGTATATAAATTCTGCACTAGATTCCTTCTTCCAACCTATATATGAATAATGCATTGGGGATATCATATTTTCTTACCTTATATTATTATAATATATCTCTTAGAGTTTAGAAAACATAGTTTTTATATTATTTTCATCTTGCGACCTTTTCAATTAACTTGAATGTATAGTAACATAATATATTTATAATTGAATTCATTATATATGAATCTATTTAAGGTATTCTTATCCAGCTTATTGGTTCCCTAGTGTATCTCATCATTGAATGGGGGATCCAACACAAATGATTTCTTTTATTATTATTATACGATGGGCATGTGATTATACCACTCTTATAAATTTTCATAATAGAATAAAATTTATCAAGAATTAATCAATGTGATACTGAGTTTATAGTGTTACATTACAAGTCTTACATATAAAAAATAACAATAGTTTTTTTTCATTCATCATGATCATCAATTGTAATTATTGATTGATTAATCATTTATAACTCCCACTATTTTATCAAATACAAAAAAAATGTACATGAGATTTAAAATTTCTAGTCAATTGGATATTCAAGTAAGAATGTATTAATATTTAGTTTCATGAAGTTCAATCTATTTCTACAATATAACTTATAGGTATTTTGGTTGAATTTTATTCTTAGAGCCACATTAATTTAAATATCCTTAATCTGTTGAGTAAACTTCCTAATATATAAAACATTAACATATATATACTAATTTATTTCCTCTAAATTTCACTATGTATGTAATATTAACTTTTCATGATGATAATCATCTTTTTTAACTTTCCAGTTTCAATAGAACATCCTAAAAAATGAAAGATTCCATAACTATTGATAGATAAGGACCATGAACAATGTTTTCATTCTATGAAATGTAATTGATCTCATGTTATGAATTATTATTTCATTTGACATATTTTTAATTATGATGTAATGAAAAATAAACATTTATCTATAAAATCTACTTAACTATTTAATATGATAATTTAAATTAATAACTAACCATTCCCAATAAAAAATATTTCATGGATAATAATCTAATTTTATTTAATCATGATTGTTAATTATTCGTAATATATGTGATCATATGTATTAATACTCTACCTCAGAAAATAAAAAACAAAAAATAAACAATCATGAGACTTTTTTATAGTTTGATTACATAGTGATGATAAACATACATATACACTAAGGGAAATGTTTGATATTGGATTTTTGAAATTTAGAAAATAAACTATTATCCTATAATTCTCATCATATGGATTATTTTTGGTATAGGTCATAAACCAACACCATAAAGGGGTGACTCTGTCTTTTAAAATGGTAGTCACATAAAAATTAGGGGCACCATGTGTGAGGTGTCATATAAAAAAACCTAGAACACAACAGACCTTAAATTATAAAATGGGAGGCTTAATTAAAGATAATTTAATTTTAATTTAATAATGACATTTTTTGACAAAATAATGAAATAATTAAAAAAATCAAACTAAATATATACATTGATATTCCAGTTTGACTTAGAATAATTCAGATTTCAATGATAATTACAACTATTATAGTAATTAATGAAATCACCTCAGTGGTGTATCAAAAAAATTTAAATTAACTATTTATTTTTTAATCATGATTTTGTCCATATTATAAATAATGAGATCCCATTTTAAAAAACAATTTTATATTCATTAACTGAAGATTATTTTTTAATAAAATTGTACACTTTCTATATCATTTTTAATATTAAATCTGGTTGTTTCAAATGGCACTGTTTAAAGTCGGTTTAGGGGAAAACAACATGAAACCTAGATTTTAACTATGGGATTAGAAAACCGATGATAAAAGTTAAAAACCAAACAAATAGGATGGTAAGGGTGGACGAAGCCACAAAATAATGGTAAAATATATTATTTCAATGGTAGGTGACTTGTTAGGGAGAGGGGATCATTATACATTATATGTGAGAGATTCACCTTTCTCTATGTATCCCACGAAACAAGGTGGACATTGTAGCAAGTCTAGTATAAACTCCATTTTTGATGAGGCTAGTACCTCGCATCAATTTCATTAAATCCACCAGCATGCAAGTTTTATATAAAATGTACAATAAGGAACATGAATTAAATTGCACTATATATATATAGTGTGTGAAAGAAAATAAACATCATGTGTTATGTGGTGCGAATGATTTTTGTGACATACCAAATACTATCCATCTAGTAACCTATAGAAAACTATAAATATGTAGTATGTTATACATGTGCTAAATATTTTATATGAGGAATCATTCTGGTGGTTGTTATTTTCCACATTTTATGACCTGACTGAACATGATAGGTGATGGATGTGTTGTGTTATATTATATTTTATAAAACATATTATATGGTGAGTAACCAACATGAAATTTTGTGGAATATTACTCTATAAAAATTCCACATATCATAAGAATGTAATCTTATAAGGGAAAATTATTATTTTTATGTTACTCAATGTAATTTTGGATGTTTTGAGGAGACCTTGGATATATTATGATGAATTTTAAATTATTTTATTTTCTATTAATGACTAGTTATTACCCATAAAATATTGAATTCTTATAAAGGGTCAAAATGAGAACTATA
Organism: Viscum album; assembly: GCA_963277665.1. Taxonomy (NCBI): domain Eukaryota; kingdom Viridiplantae; phylum Streptophyta; class Magnoliopsida; order Santalales; family Viscaceae; genus Viscum; species Viscum album. The sequence goes on from OY728129.1 coordinate 1,761,614,465, forward strand.
AAATGACGTTGGAAAATAATTAATACTAAATTAAATAGAAATAATAATTATAAATCCAAATTTTTTCTCCAATACAAAATAAGGGATCTAGTCATAGTGGAAAGAGTAGATTGAGAGACTATTTACAAATTTTTAGACTAAATCGTAAGATAAAACTCATTATTTTAGTGAATAATTTTTATATCCGTAAACATGATCATCACACATAATTTATAATTAATTATTAAGTAAAAAATTTACATAATTATTATTTTTATTAAATATTCTCTATCTGATATCATTTTCAATACTTCAAACCTTTAAAATACAATTCAACTAGAGATATCCATACACACTCTAAATTTATTAGGATTCTGATCATGATATATCAAGTAATAACATAAGGATATAAAGTGATTTTGGACATCATAACACAATCATACACGTATATCTCTTGAATATTTCACTAACTTTTAAGATAATACTGAGAGAGTATTTTAGATTATATCCATTTCATGAGAAGATAATTAAAGAAATTTGATTCCACCACAAACATTACAATATTTTTTATAAATTAATATTTATGTTTCAATAAAAAGAATTGTGAAATGGGCCTTATATTTAATCTAATCCAATTAATCACCTCACATATGACTATAATGTAATATATATTTATTAATATTATTTCAGTGACATGAGAATTATATAACTTATTAAAATAAATTAATAATTATTTATTTTAACTTATATTGAAATACATCCCATTTACCATTAATTATACCCAATTTCACTCCATAATTTTTTCGAAACTCAAACTTTAAAATATATTTATTTTCATTCAACAAAATAACTTTTATTTAATTATCTTTCCTTGGGTAAATTGTAAATTCCATTATAGATTAAATACCGCTCACTTATTCCAATCATGAATAAGTTATGATTGTTTTTTGATTAATATTATATGAAGAGGAATTGGTACTTATTCTATTTTAATACATAGTTAATAACAAAATTTAATTTTATAAAAATGGTTTTGGGTGATGGATGAACCCAATTATTTTTCTATATTTTATCAATGTCATAAATTGGTGATAAATGTTGACAATGTTAATAAATAGTTAAAGTAAGTGATCATTTTCTATTAGTTAGGTTTGGTTATATATTTGAATGATAAATGAGTTTATTAATGATTTATATTTTATTTTTGATGTCTTTTTTAATTTATTAGAGATTTAAAATCATTCTATTTGTTTTTAAAGTCTTTGAATAATTTTTTTCAAAAAAATTCAAAATTTCCCAAAGGAATTGGTCAGGGTCAGTCATGGTTAGTCATGTAAAAAAATTAACTAATATTGAACATTCATGAATCAATATTAAATTTTGAAAAAATGTAAATTTCTATGGATTAAATTTGAAATATGAATACCAATAATTAAATTTTTAGTGTACATAAAATAGAAAAAGGGAATTAACCATGAAGGGGACACTACAGATCGTGTACAACAAACAATGTCATATGAAACTCTTAAAATATTAATTTTTTAGACATACCCATTTATGATAATTAGTAATTAAAATGATACAATTATTTTTCCCATTATATCATATTTCATAAATATTTCATGAAATCATGAATATGTGAGTTTTATAAATAAAAAAAATTTGTACGTTAGATTATAGATACATAAATGAGTATTATATCTACTTAAATTAGAATGGAATTTTTGTAAGTGAAATCCATATATATATAAGTTATTAGTGCATATATTTGAAGATAAATATGTTTATCCAGTTATTATGCAGTAGGGAATCACAATTTCAAAATGTAATATTAAGAAGTTTGCCAATATATATGTGTGATTAGAAAATATTTGAATTTTTTTCATGTTATCAACATAATCTATGTAACATGTAATAATGAAGATAAAAATTAATACTAAAACTAATGAATTTAGATATTCTATTATTATATATATTCAAGCCACAACATGAAGGTTAATGTTTATGAAATAAATATTTTATTAGTAATTATTGTTGTTGTTTTCAAGATATATTAATCCCCTTGAAGTAGTAGTTATACCTAAAATCATAGGGGAAATTACTGAATCCATGAAAATTTTGAGGCAAAAAAATGGAAATGAAAATAATTATTTGTCAAATATGTGTGATAAAAAAGTAATTTAAAACATATATATATATAAAACAAATTGAGGGAAATAATATTTTTGGGAGATTCATTCACCAAGGAGAACTGATGAACAAGGTTGTTTTTATACGAATTTCATCAGTTAGAAGAAAATATCGAATTTTTGTTACTACATTAAGAAAATAAAATATCTTTTTCTCACTACTAAAATATTCATTTTATTATGAATTTCCAATTGATGTAACATTACTCTAATATTAGTGACACATTTATTAATTAAATTTCTATTATCATAGAGAATACATTGTCTTCACTATTAGTGTGAACCTTGTTAAAATCATGCATTCTAAATATATTTTTTAGTTACATTTGGGTGAGGGAGACTAATTGAAATCTTGAGCGCATTGATACTCTAAAAAATATCATAGGTTGATTAAAGAGAAAAATTATAAATAATAATAAATGATAATTCAAACCCCAGTTACTAGTTAAAATTAATATACATTCCTTGAAACATAAAATAGATTTTATGTAATATAAATGGTTTATATATATATAGTTTTAAATTCATTTGTCTCCTTTATAAGTGATAATAGGATTATCCGAAATGGTAAGAGTGGTGTATTTCATCACTTCATAAACGCCATAGAGATTAGTAATATTCATAGAAATAAAATTATTCCTATATAATCTACTATGTAATATAAATTATTTATCATTCAAAATATCGTCAATTAGGATTCATATATGTGTCATCATCCTTAACTTTCATACCCTACAACTTTTGAACATTTTTTAATGTTTTATATGAGATTACTTTTGAATTTTTTCTAATATGGAAAAGAGATATATAAAAAACAAAATATATGTTTCATATGAAGTTATATATAACATGTTTTTAAATATTCCTCAGTATAAATATTTATCCTATGGTCTCCTAGATTCAACCATATCTTATTTAATATTAAAACTCACAGGAATTTCCATTAGTTTTTCTATTTTAAAGTCCATTTTTTTAAAATTCATGCATGTACATTAATTGATTTAGAAAATTCACAATGACATTCTAAAATATATGAAAAAAATCAACTCACTCATCAAGATCATTTCATGCCCTTGTTTCATGATATTATATTTTTCAATAAATAATTTCTACCTAGTTCAAAAAAATCACATGATCAACATATATTGGAATAGAAATGAAATCAATAAATGTTTTTTATTAAAAAACATGGAATATTATATGGATATAGAAAAACCTAGAGATAAAGAATATAAATGAGATTAATATCATGATACATTATGATCTATTTCCTTTTAAATAAATCCAATCTTCTTAAAAACTTGTGATCCACGCAACACAAGGTTTAAATGAAAGGAGATACACTTTTTGAATTTTATTTAGACATAAAAATTTTGAATCATCCCTTATTTTTTATCAAATAAACAGGAATAAGTAAATTAAGATATATATATATATATTACACACATACACTAGTTATATATTAATTAAATTTAAAAAGAAGAATCATTTTAATGTATAAGAAATGTCTGTTGAAAACTATATTTGTTTAAAAGAAAATAGTTTCATTGGTTATCAATATCTTATTATAGAATTTATTTTTGGAAATTTTATAATCATTATTTAATGAAGTGAAATTAATTTTTGAAATAAAGATATTAATATTATCTTTTAGTTAATTTTTTGGATTTATTTGAAAGGAATTATTTTTTAATGAATTTTGAAAAATATATATCTTATTTAAAACTATAATTTTGTTTAAATTTTTTAAAGAGTTGAATTAAATTATAGAAATGTTTTAAATAAAAATTATATTAAAATTTAAATAATTTATGTCACTTGGATCATTTCAATTTTTAATTCCAATATAAATACATTACATACTTATGAGATCTTTCTCATTGAAAACCTTTTTTTAGTAACGTCTCTGGGTATTATTCTAAATTGGATTCTACCAGTTATCTTATTTGAGTTTCTGAAAATTGATTCCATGTTTGAATTGAGAATAATTTATATTATCTAATAAGTTCATCATAATTGCTTACCATTATTAATAGTAAATGTAGTAAAATTGAATAATTGTGGTCAGGGTAAACACTGATTTACTGATGGTTAAAATTAGAAGAAAAGGGTTAACATGACCATAGAACATGTATGAAACCCATATTCATTCAATATATTTATGTTATCAACTCTAGTGATTTAAAATGACCCATTTTTTTATTTTTCATGAAAAAACTAGGTTGTGATTTTTTTCATTTCAAAAATTCCATGTGTGTCTTCTCCCTCCCATGTAGAAGGCCACCCCCTACCCTACCCTCTTCACAGTCCCAAAAAAATCTGGTTCCTCCAATACCGATCAAAATAAATCCCCTACTTACCTACCATCATATCAAAATCCTTGTTTTGATCATAAATCCATATAGGAATGCTTTTTGGGTAAATATAAGGAGGTCTTCTGAATTTGTGATAACATTCATAAATGAGTGTTTTTGTTTTATTTCTTTTTTCACCACCTTAAAAACATATTACATAATAAATAATTCAATATTGTGATATTATTTTAATTTGATGACATATATCCCCATCCCACTCTATCAAATGGTAAACAAAAATAACGATCGTGTGTACAATGGATTATCGCCTTGAGAACCGATTTAATTCCTTTTCCATCACCACATTGATAGGATGGATATAACGATCGATTTCACACATTTATATCATATTTATGATATTATTATACTTATTTAATGTTAATATCAAATATAAAATTTTAATGTCACATTCAATTTAAAATATGTTAATGTCTCTAATGTTTATAGTGGACTACTGCCTTATGAAGTGATGTGATTGATTTTCACTTAATACTTACATGGAATGTAATAAGGAAAAAAAATAAATATATATGATATATATGAGATTATATTGATTATATAAAAATAATATATCTCCCAATTCCTAACCCATTCGCTTGTAAGTGGAAAAATATTTCTAGTCAGGCTTACATATGACCTACCATCACCATGAGGCGATACGATTCATTTTCCAAATCTTACATTAAAACATGGTTATAAAAATGTATTAAAATAGTAAAAATGATATTAATAACATTAATTTAATTATTTATAATATTTATATAAATCATATTCAAAAGTACATGATGCTTTAGGAAAAAAACATAAGAGAAAACAAGTCAATTGAGAAACAAAATATTGTTAATAATGACATATTGATAAAAAATACATGCTAAAATATAATATGATGATCATATATGATATTGTATGTATGAATATGGTATTTTTATAATTTAGTATCATTATTAAAACAAATATATGGGGTTTTAAAGCACATTAAACTAATAGAAATTTAGTAGGAGGGGACTTCATCTCAATTTCCCGTCATTGAGTCATAATCTATCATTTTGTGCCAAATTTAATTTATATAATGTACATAAATACCCTTGTACATGTAATAACATAAATACTTTATTCTTCATGCTATTTTATTTTTTAATTTTAATTATATCATCTAGTGTTATTTCAATTGAAAATGACCTAGTAACAAATTGTAACACCCCACAGATTAGAAAATAAATTTAATATTGAATGCATAAAACACTAACTCTTCAAAAAACACTTTGTTATAACCTATCCAATAATCAATAATTTTCCGATTCTGTGTTTTTTAATTTCAGAAATATGACATACATAGTTGTGTTTACGGTGATTTTTGGAGTCTAATAGAACAAAATTAATTTTGATGAACAATAATGTACCCTTATGAATAATAACTTGATTGTTAGGAACAGTAATGTACAATTAGTAATTGTAACTTGAACCTTAAAAACAACAATGCACCCTTATGAATAATAACCTGACCCTTAGAAATAGTAATATACCCTTATGAATATTAAATTATCCCTTGTGAATAGTAATGGACCCTTATGAATAGTATTCTCACCCATTAAAGTATAAATAAAAATTAGGCACCTCATAATTGAGAGTGAATGTTTAAAAAAATTATGTTTTTTGTATTTTTTCAGTAATATATTTTTAATTATAATTTTATATAAATAAATTGATATAAAATTAAATTAAATTTCATAAAATTTATTCCTAAATAAATATTTCTTATTCTTATAATTTAAGGATATTTGTTTGAGACTTCAGGTAATTTTTGAACATCTAATAAAATCAGTTATACAATTAAAATCTGTATTTTTTTAAATAAAAAAATTATTTTATTTAAAAATTAATATGGACTTATATAGAAAATTATTTTGATAAAATTTAGATAATTTTTTAATTCAATATGTTTTAAAATATTTAGGATTATTTTTTTGGATTTTTCTGAAATAGTTGAATTTTTTATGAATAGTGAAATTTTATAATTTTCAAAATATGCTAAATAAATGAATTTTTTCATCAAGCTTGAGTCATGCATGATTTAATGTCCATTGGTTAAAAATATCACATACTTATTACTATTTTTAGTCATAGGAATAAAACACTATTTCTTGTATTGAGAAAATTAAATAAATAATGAATTAAATGTTCACAATTCACTCCTCCCCTCCACTATAAAACCCCACCTCACTCCAAATTCCCCCCACTCATATGAAGCCACTTTACATGACTAAATTATTATAATGTCCCCGCATAATCTCCTACCCCACATCCAACATCCCTTAGTATACTCAAAAGACAAAATCCTATCCCCTAAAGAGTCTCTCAAAGAAGATTACTTCAATAGGTAAATTCATCTTTTTCAATTCTTTTATTTTATATTCAAGCTCCTCTATTTTCTTTTCTATACTCACCTATCCTCATAAAATTTTTCTAAAAACTATATTACCAAACCCATACATTAATATCGTTATGGTGATGGAATATGTTGTTATCATATATCTATTACCTTTCCATTATGCTAGTAGAATAAAACACCATCTTAGACGTGTTAATTTACCACATTTAAGGACGATGGGTTTTCAATTTATATTATTGTCTTCAATTATTGACATGAAACCATTATATCTATCAAAAAATAATATAATATATTTATTATGTCTCATTTATGGTTTTAGACTCTTTTTTTACACATGGTTTTGGTTTATAAAGGAAAATGAGTTCGCTGTGTTCAAAAATCACTAATTAAACCAAAAAGTTATGATTAAATAATTTCTATAATGATTCATTTTCACAATATATGAAACAATTAAATTTACAAACATTTAACCTTTTTTATTTTTAAAAATAAAATATAACATGAAATATAGAAAACAATACTCATTTTACGTGACTCTCCATTCATTTATATATGTATCATAATCAAGAAATAAATCGACCTGAACAGTGAAATTCAACCACTTAACCAATCAAAAAGGCCATGAATTAAACTAATAAGTATATAATAAATCTATTAAATTAATAGTAGGTTCTATAATTATTAATTAAGTAATGCTATTTTTTTCAGGTCATTATGATCAAGAGGAGAACACCTTCGAACTTAAGGCCAGGGTTTCCTCATCTCGCTTCTATTTTTGTGAGATATTCTTTATTCATTACTATTACATGTTTATGGTGTATGCATAGTACACATTGATGTATCATATCTTATATCTATTTATTTTTATTATATTAAATTAATAATTAGTAGATTACAAATTTTTGGGTAAATTAATCGATTAATTACAATGTGGTAAGGGATTTCTACCTGAGCATCCATTCTCATTCGGGTTACTCTTATTCTACAATTACCTCAATGAAATTATTATTTATTACTATTTTCTCCTAATAGATTATATTTTAATGTTTTTTATATTTTTCACAATAATAATCCTTCTTTATTTTATGGGTATTTACATGATTTAAATTGTTCTTTCCAAAATCTTCTCGAAATACAATCCTAATTCCAGGGAAATTCTAAATTTTTTGCCCTAGTTTTTATATTGACATTATAATATTTTTAATCCATTTTTATATTTCTAAAATGAATTATTTTAACATGAAAAATAAATTTTGGTTAATTTCTAGTTTTATTAATGAAAAAATTCCTTTGCGCTTTAAAATCTCTTTAATAAACTCCTTAAACCTAACTAAAATGTTTTTATTCTATAGCTTCATTAAAAAACACATTTTACCTGACTTCAATTAAGTTTGGTATCATTTATTCCTGAAATTTAATCTAAATGTCCTTATATTTGTTTTTTAGGGCTATATATATTTAAAACCATATTTATGGGAAATAAAAATGATTTCCCAAAATAACTCTTCTTTCCAAAGTAAAATGGATTGTTCTCACCTCACTTTCACTTTTAAGAGATATATACCTTGTTCAGAACTTACTCCTTGAATGTGGTGTTTTTAATCCCCCTTGTTATATCAAATTAGGAGTATCTTTATTCTCATGATATTTTAAAGGATTATGATTTGAATATTACAATGTTTTATGGGACACTTTGGATAGTTTTAGGGATATTTCATCAACAATTGTTCAATGGTATCATTTAAAAGTATCTTTATTTTTGTCAACAGATTTTGATGAATCTTTTATTTCATAGAGGTTTATCTCCTATGAAATCATTCAAAACTATTTTTAATGGTTTTTTATTATTTTTAATGTGGGTGTTCAATCCTGATACCATTCATCATATTACTTTCAATGCTTAGTGTTTATGATTAAAAAACATGGGAAGTTATTTACATTTCATATGTTAGTTTTGACATGAATATATATGTTGTTTATGTTTATCCACATTCATAAGAAGAATGAATTGGATTTGGAACATTTTTGGTGGGTCCCACTATATCCCATCAGGTCATTAGTGGGTCTCATTAGAAAAACTATGGTCTTGGTACGGGGCCTTGAGAAATTGAATATTTATAGTCTTGTTGGTATGGTTATGTTGTCCCAAATTATTCATTACCTCATTATAAATCTAGTAATTGATAGTTCATGTGGGTATTTGACTAGTTGAATACCCATGATTATGTTTTATTAGGGAATTATTTATTCATCACTTATTCTACCATGTTATACTAAAATTTATTTTTAATGGAATGTGTTTTTAGTTATTCACCATGAATATTGTTTGTGTTCATGATATCTTCTACTTCATTGCTTACATTTATTAAGTATCTATGGTCTCTCATTTTCATATGATTTATTTCTCAACATGATGTGATAAGGTGTATTATTGTTGAAATAAGGGACTAGACCAGGGCAACCGGGGTTTGGACATTATAGTTGGTTTTAAAGAATGTTTTCAAGAGAACATGGAATCCTGATTTTGAAAACATTGATTTTAGAACAAAACAGTAAACTAGTGTTGGGGGAAATGAACATTCTTGAATTATGGTAAGGAAGACATTTTGTGGATCAATTTAGAAAATAAATCAATGCCTAGATACTACAATTGGATGTGGTTCTAGAACAGATGTACCCAGGAGTAACAATTCCGACAAGGAGTTTCTGACATGACGAGAGTATCTTCATACACGACAATGGGCCTTTGCACTTTGTTTGACATTCTTGAGAGATATACTTAGGATAATTCACATTTTATTTACCCAACATTATTAAGGATTTATTCACCCAAATTAACAAAAGTATATTGTTCTAGGATTTATGAGACATTAATTTATTCTATGTCTAGAGTTATAGAGAGGTCATAATTTTAAGAGCTATGATATTATATGGAATTGATTAAAAATGGAACCTAGAATAATGAATGAGAACTTCACTAATTCAAATGATGCTGAGATTAAGAAGGAATCATATCTCTAATATAATTAAGCCATCATGTAGAAGGAAGATAGTATCCTATGTGTCCCCATATTTTGTGGAAAGAGTATCATGTATTAACAATATATGTGAAGAATTATATGAGTTATATGGGTTTTAGGGAAAGAAAAAGAAGAAGGCGGTGGTAGATAAAAACATGTATAAAGGGATGAAGGGAAAGAAGGGTTTTCCCAAATGTGATAACTGTGGAAAGAATCACCTTGGTAAATTCTTGAAAGGGAATTGGATTTTTATATATGTGAGGAGAAAAAGGAAACCAATTTATTGATTTAAAGGTAATGAAAAAGGTATCCACTGTACAATAATTCAACTTCCAGGAGAGGGGACACTATACAAATCAATGACCCAAGCGTAAAATGAATATCTCCCAAACAAAGCTACTGGATAATGATCAAGTCATGATACTGCCATATATGGAGTATAATGATTAATATGCCTCATCAAGAAACATTTTATCTAAAAACATTTATCACCAATGTACTAGTCATAATAATTACAGAATATATAAGGAGTGTACTGCAGTACTATCTCATTAATAATTTGAGGTCGTATGATGAGTTTTACCATTGACTTGGGACTCTACAATAATTTAACATCTTGTTAATGTATATGGCTGAGGGAAAAAATCACTAAATATATTCCTGATGAATAAAATAATGATAAATAAATGATTGATTTGGATAAGTACTGACTACCGCAAAACAAATTATTGACTTATCAATAAGTGTTATATGCCATCATTGATGGATTTTAAAATATTATTTTTGGATATAATGAATCCTTATAATAGATCTTGTAAGGATGAATTCATGTTTTTCAATAATAATTTATGGATATTTTGGTTATAAAAATATTTCAAGAGGATACATGAAGAAGATATTCACATGTTTGGAATATTAAAATATAGGGCCATTTCATGTTGATTAAAAGAAAATAATTTAGTAGATTCATTGACAAGGCTAGCTCATGGAGTTCTAATTAAAATGACGATTTCTAAGGACCCCATGTACATGGATCTAACAAGGATGGATATGATAATGATTTTAATTTATTGGATCTTGAGTTTTTGGAAAGTTAAACCAAATATGAAATAGTTTACTTTGATCATTGTATAAGGTTTTAGAGTTTAATGTCACCACATGATGCAACCTATGCTAAGAGATGATGAATATAAATTTAAAGGAAAAAAAGGATAATATATTTTTTATGAAATAGAAACATATATTTTTACTCTAATAGATTGGAATAATTAATCAACTATAGTAAACGGGTCTTAAATAAAAATGTAGTCCTATTATCATTTTTTCATCATGATATCAATGAACTTTTTCATAACTATTGTTTATGGTTTTTTGGTAATGATCATTCAACTAGTCATGTTCTCTATTAATTTCCATCAGAACAAGATGGTTTTATTATTATTACATGACTATTTTGTACAATTTGATTTAGTAATTTAGAAGTAACCCATGTATTTCACTTTTCCTCTTATTAAATGGATTTTCTAACCTTATTCCTGATGTTGTTTAACCATTAGAGAAATTTTCAAGTATCAACCATTAATATTCGATATTAAATTTAAAATTTAGAGTATGGAATTTTTGTAAGGATAGGAGAATGTAACCCGCCATGTATTTTCATATAAATTTAATATTTAATGCATAAACCCCAAGTCTCTACAAAACTACACTCTGTTATAACCTTTCAAATGATCATATTTTTTCCCACTTATGTGTTTTGAATTTCAAAAATCCGATATACAAGGTTGTGATTAGGTTGACTTTTGGTGTCTTATAGAATAAACATAATTTTGATGAATAGTAATTTAAACTTATGAATAGTAACATTACCCTTATGAATTGAAATGTCCCCTTTGGAATAGTATCCTGAACCTTATAAATAGTAATGAACCCTTATGAATAGAAACATGACCCTTAGAAATAGTAATATACCCTTATGAATATTAACATAACCCTTATGAATAGTAATGTACCCTTATGAATAGTAACATCATCCATTAATGTATAAATAAAATATAGGCACCTCATAAATGAGAGTTATTATTTTAAAAAATAAGTGTTGGTATTTTTCCGATTAATAAATATTTCATTTAAATTTTAAATAAATAAATTGATTTAAAACCAAAATAATTTTCAAAAAATGTATTCCTAAATAAAATTATGTTGCTCTATTATTTTTGGATAATTTTATAGGACTTCAATTAATTTATGAACATATTATAAAATAAGTTTTAAATTTAAAATCTATATTTGTTAATTAAACAATAATTATATTTAAATTTTAAATATATCATTTTTAGAATTTTTTTATAAAATGGATTTTTTTTGAATTCAACACATCTAAAAATGATTTGGATGAATTTTTAGTATTTTTCTAAAATACTTCAATATTTTGGGGAATAATGATATTTAATAATTTATGAAATACACTAAATAGATGAATTCTTCTTCATTATAGAGTCATGGATGATGTAAGTGGCCATTGGTTCAAACATAAATGAACATATTACTATTTTTAGTCATTTTAATAAAAAACTATTGCTTGTCTTGAACAAAATAATTTAATAAATATTTAGATATTAAAACATTACTCCTCTCCTCCACTACACCCCCCTCACTCCCACTTCTCTTCACTCATCTAAAGCCCATTTACATGTCAATATTATGCCAAAATCTCCTCCCAAGCTCCTCCCCCACGTCCAAAAGCCTTTGGTCTCCTTAAAATAACAAATCATATCACCTAAAGAGGATTTTAAGGAAGATTAATTCTAATGGTAAATTCCTCTTTTCAATTATATTACATTCTTTTCAAGTTACTTTGTTTTCTTTTCTATCCTTACCTATACTCATATAAATGTTAGAAAAACGCCAGTACCATACTTGTGCTATAATGTTTTTATGATGATGTTATAATTTTTTATCATCTCTCCATTACCTTTCTTTTATGATAGTATTAGAAAATACTATCTGGGGTTTGTTGATTTACCACATTCAAGGATGATGGATTTTCAATTTCTATTACCATATTTAATTATTATCATGAAACAATTATTATGGTTGGACCATAATATAATATAATTATTATTTCTCATATATGGTTTTTGGATTCTTTTTTTACATATGGTTTTGATTTATAATGAAATATGAGTTAGTTGTGTTCAAAAAGCACTAATTAATCCATGTGGTAATTATTAAATAATTTAGATAAAGATTCATCTGAAATCTATGTAATAAAATGAAATTTACAACCCTGTAAAATTTTTTATTTTCACGAATAACATATAACTTTAATTCTGTACAACTATCCCCATTTTACACGATTCTCCGTTGATGTATATAAGTATACCAATATTGAAACAAACGGACCCGAACAATGAAATTTAACCTCTTAAACTAACAAAAATTCCATGAATGAACATAATAAGATCATAATAAATCAATTACATTAATAAGAGGTTCTGGGATTATTAATTAATAAACCTAAATTAGATTATTCAAGTCATTAATATCAAGAGGAGAACACCTTTTGACTTAATGTAAGGGTTTCCTCATCTCACTTCCATTTTTGTATGATATTTCTTATTCACTAGTATTACATGTGTATGGTTTATATATACTAAAAATTTATTTATCATATCATTAATATATTTATTTTCATGAAATTCTAATGTATCATTTGATGATTATTAATTTTGGAGCATACGAATTGATTGATTCCAACGTTGTAAGGAATTTCTACCCACACCTCCATTTTTATTTCGATTACAATTATTTTCTACTTACATCAATTAAATTTTTATTTATTCTTATTTACCCCTCAAAAATTCTCTGTTAATGTTCTATATATGTTTACCTACCAGAATACTTATTTATTTTGTCGGGATTTACATGTTTTAAAAGGATCATTCAAAAATTCTTCCCAAAATTCATGACCAATTGAAGGAAACGTAAAAATATTTAACCTATTTTGAAGTTCAATATATAATATATTTTAAGAAACATTTATATTTCTAAAATCATAAATTTTTACTTGGAAAATAATTTTTGGTTCATTTTTTGTTTTATGAAATCAAAAAATTCATTTGTGGTTTAAAATATCTTTAATAAATTCCTTAAACTACAAAAAAATGTTTTAATTATAAAGCTTCTTTAAAAACACTTTTAACATGATTTCACTTCAGAGGGGAAAATTTATTCCTCAAATGTAATCTCAATGTACTTAAATTTTTTTTATAGGATTTACATGTTCAAAACAGGATTTATTACAAATAAAAATTATTTTCTAAAAGAACACTTCTTTCCAAAGTAAAATTATTTTTCCCACCTCACTTTTACTTTTATTTGATATATGCATCGTTCACCACTTAATCCTTTAATGATGTTTTTTATTACCCCCTAATATATCATATCAAGAGTCTACTAATTCTCAAGATATTCTAATGGATTATGATTTGATTTTTTAATGGTGGTATGGGATACATTGGAATGTTTTTGTAATATTTACTCAAGAATTTTTCAACGGTCTCAAATAAGTCTATCTATATTTATGTCAACATATTTTGATGAATCTTGTATTCTATAGAGCTTTTCATACTATGATATCATCTAAAAAATATTTTTTTATGGGTTTCTGTTTTTTTGAAGGTGGATGTTCAATCTTGAATCCATTCACCATATTACACAAAATTGTTAGTGTTTATGTTTAATGAGTGGGGGAAGTTATTTACATTTCATATGTTAATTTCAATATGAATTTATATTTTTTTCATTTTATCCACATTCATAATAATAATTCATTATTATTTTTATGTATTGGGTGGGTCCCATTATAGCCCCTTAGTACATTAGTAGGTATCCTGAGTCAAACTATGGTCATAGTACAAGGCATTGACAAAATAGATATTTATGGTCTTTCAATGAGGTGTTAACAATATGGTAATGATGTCCCTCAATATTCATTTCCTCAATATGAAGTTAGTAATTGATATTTTATGTGTTTATTCGAATATTAGAATACCCATGATTATGTTTTATTATGGGATTATTTATTCAACACTTATTCCTACCATGCTATACTCAAGTTAATTTCTAAAAGCATGTGATTTTAGTTATTTACCATGCTTAATGTTTATGGTCATGATATCTTCTACCATATTTCTTACCATCACTGAGCATATGAGATCACCTATATTCTTATGTTTTATTTTTTCCCAAGATGCGTGGTTTATTATGAATGAATTTTTGTCACAAAATTATATTAGTGGATGTTCCCAACAAAAATTATATATTGTATTTCATTTCATATTGTCATTTTTAACCTATGTATGTATATGGTTTAAAAAAAATACTAAACTATTTTTCCCTTCAAGATATGTCTTTCATGTAATCATTCCAATTTATGATGTAAGGCACCAGCTCTAGGAAACTGGGGTTGAGGAATTACAAAAATAATTCCATAACTCATTTTTTATTGGGTTAAATTATATCTTCATTTTCGTTAACATTATAAGATTATATGTGTATTGAATTTTAACTATCTTATATTGTATATCATATTTTTTTATTTGTATTTATATTTTATATACATAATCAGTTCATTTATTTTCACGTCAAGGTGATGATCATTATAAGGGGTTTGGTATCAATTTATATTTTGGTGTAACAAATTTATTAATATACACATATTCACTTTTATGTTATGTACGTGATACCTCATTAATGTATTTAACATGAATACCTATTTATTCATCATGGTAAATGTTTTAATTATGTCTTATCCATATTATTTTTGTCATTGATATGAATTTTTCCTAAACAACATACCATTCTTATATACAATATTTACATTGGATGTTATTTGATTAATTGGGGAAATATTGATAAATATGTGTTCTTTACTCAATAAATATATTTGTTGATAAGGAATATTATTCAATAATTAAATCTATTATATGATATATGAGGAATTATTTAGACATGTAGTGATGGATGGGACCTGGAATTTTATATTCCCATAATGCATTGACATGTCTCATAAGAAAAATACTTTATCCAAATTAAGCCGGTTTTCATCTTTAGTTTAAACTATATTATGAATGTCCTTGACTATAGATGTATCATGATGCCTAAGATCATGAAATCCAAGAATTAAGCACTTCTTTCATTGATAATTTATTTATTATTTCCCATGGTAATTTCAAAATGATATTATCTAAATATTCATTTCATTCTCTGTTTATTGATAAAATGTAATGTGTTATTAGTTATTTACCTTGTTAAATTTATTATGCCTTATCTAATTATGATAGAAATTTTACTAATTAAATAAAATGTTTTTTAATTATTTATTTAACCATGTTGATTATTTTTTATTGATTCATGATATATTATTCTATGTATAACCCTTAGTGATCATTATACCTCAAATTTATTTTTTTTCTTTTACCTAGTATATGAAGAAAAAATCATTGAATTATGCACTTCATTTTATTTTTATTATTTATTATGTATTATTTTCCATTACCAATGTGAAATAAGCACCCTTTATGTATCTAGTTCTTCAAAACATATAGAATGATTAGTTAATTAGGATTTGACCCCCATGTATATATGACAATGCAATAAATCAGGCCCAAGTACCATGTTACTGGTGTCATAATTGTTACCATTGGTATTAGAGGATGTCTGGTAGAAACATTGGTAACTAGATTAATAAAAAAAGAGATTAGGGAGTATAAACCTATGATATACTATGAGGATAAGTATATAATTATATAATAATATTTTGGTAAGTAATATATTATGTGGTTTCTTTTAGAAATACATCCATAACTAGATACAAAAAGTCGACGTGGTTTAGGAAGTGATATACCTTATGGTAACAACACAAAATATGGTGCATTTGGAATGACATAATCATCACCTAGTACATGATTAAGGGGCTTAATATACCCCTATTTTGACCATATTAGTGAATATTAATTAGATAATTCATATCTTATTTATAAAACATTATGAAGGATTTTGACATAAAAATATCACTAATTAAACCAGATTTTTAATTTTGAGATTGAAAATTCATACATTTTAATTAAATTATACGTGTTACACCATATTTGTGATTATAAATTATGATTTCAACTTCATAATTTTATGTGATAATCCTATATATGTGATATTTTAGAAATGGTTACTAGAAGGAAGATGGGTTTCAATAATCATGAAAAATATATAGATTTATATTAGAAGGAAAGTAATACATCAGTTATTGGAATTAATAATATTTTGGTAATATAAGACTACCTTATTCGAGTAGTAAAAAAACCCTTTCATGGATGGGGAAACCTGTTCCGTAGAGTGATTATCTTATGTTAGATCATTTCATGTGACTTAATCCCCCATAATTTGGTTGGACTAATGTTACAATGGTAGTTGATCAATTGATTTTATCTCTATAGAATATATTTAATGACATGGGATGAAGGTGAGATGAAAAAGGTTCATCTTTCATTTATTTTCTTAAAAATGATGTAAGTCAATTGTTTTTATTAATCTAGATTACTGAAGAGGAAGATAAAATATAATAAATAGAATGTAAGGATTTTTAATGATAAAATTGTTGATAAATATTTCCCACATGAGAAAAAATGAAATGAACATAAGGTTGCTCATCTTAATGAAAAATGAAGTATAAAGTGTTTCTGAGTAAGATGATACCTTTACAAGGTTGGGTAAATATTCTCAAGATTACAAACATAATATAGAGTGTATGATTGACCATTTCATTGAATGGTTTAATCTATGTCTCTGAATGGAACTGGACGCTCAAAAATTTTCATCATATACTGAAATAATTTTATATGCCATCATAATAGTGAAGCAATTTTCAAATTCATACATATTATAATAAATTAAAGATATTAATAGGACATCTAATGACCAAGAATTATGTAATCAATGTTACAATATTAATATAAGGAATAAGTTTCCACCTTAAGAAAACTGTGGAAGGAATCATTCTTAGAAATGCCAATATGGCATGATAAATTGATATAAGTGTGGAAAAAAGGCTAATCAGGATTATGAATTCAATGTGAATAAACAATTAAATAATTTTAGTTCTTCAGTGGTAAATAAATAGGGAATCATTCACTCTAATATTCCTAGAATCCAAGGAATCATCCATAGAAGTGGCCTTGGGGAGAAGACCAAGCTTACATGATCACTCAAATTGCAGTTGGTGTTTTTAATGATGTGGGGGAATGTAAATTAATGATATATTCTAATTTAAATAATGTATTATTTTATTCTGTTTCATCATAATCTATTATATATACGTAGTTTTATAATAAAATTATACATTTCTATTTTAATTTAAAATGATAGTTGTTCATCAAATCTCCTTTGGTAAGTCTCACTACAACAAAGGTTGTGTAAGGAGTCCCTATTATGAAACAAAACCATTCTATATTTGCAATTTTTATTATTATTTAATTGATTTATTTTGATATAATCTATGTAATGGACTATATTTGAAAATATAACGGAAAAATTAATTCTATAGGGAAGTAAATAATGATTTTTGATGAAAATTTAGAATTAACAATATTTATAGAGATTAATTTATCAAATGTTTCATGATCAAGTCCACCCCCACTAGATCATATGCATGATATTCATAGGTAAAAATAGAATGTTAATTAAAAAAGGAAACCATCAAATTGGGAATGTAATTATTATGTATTAATACATTTATTTATTTGATAAGGAATTACATGGGCATGAACCAGATCATGAAGTTGATTTATCCAATGACTAGTCCCTAATAATAGGCCAATTTCAATTACCCCTATAGAATGGACAATGTGGACTTAGTGGGGTTAAACAAAAAACTAGGGGAGTTTTTTGATAAGGGATTTATATTCCCTTGGGCCTCACCTTGGTGAGACCGTTTTCTTTTTGTTAAAAAGAATAATGGATCCATGAGGTTTTTATTTAATTATAGATAAATAAATGATATTGTGATAATGAAAATTTTTCCTTTTTATCACATCAATTAATTATTATATAAAATTCATGAATCCAAATATTTTTCAAAAATTTACCTCTAATATGAGTATCAATAAATTCATGTAAAAAAAATACATTCTGAAGATGGATCTCTAAATAATGTACAAACATTATGATTTTATATTAATTCCATTTGGATTGAAAGATTCACCCTATGTTTTTAAGGATCAAATGAATAGAGTATTCAAGGGCTATTTTAATGATTTTTATGGTATTTATTGATGATATCTTGTTGTATTTTAAAAAGCTATGGTGACTATTAGAATCAATTAATGATAAAAATTTAGATACTTAAGGGAAAATATTTATATGTTAAATTTAGTATGATTGATTTCTAGCTCAAATAATTTTCATTTCATGGCCATATTTTATCCATTTAGGGAACCTTAGTTGATCCCAAAAAGAAAAAGGGAGTTATTTACTGGACTACACCCACAAACAAAATGGTGGCTTTTAGTTTCATTGGTTGGGATAGTTACTATTAGTGATTCATTTATAGTTTTTACGAATTGGATAACCCATTTTCAAATATTATTTATAAAAGTGTTAAATTGGTTCAGAAAAAGTAATTTCAATAATATTTTCATAAATTGCATAGAATGTTGGGAAATGCTGTAATTTTGACATTACCATCTGAAAATGATAGGGTTTTTATATTTAGTGACTCATAAAATAGTGTAATAAAATTTTCATTATGAAAAATGATAATGTTATCTCATATGCATCATGGTATTTGGTGTCTCACGAACCTAAAAAATATGACCCATGATCTTGAGTTTACATCTCTAATAATATCATTGAAGATATGGAGTCATTAACATGATAGTGAAAGATGTGAGATGTACATAGACTCTAAAAACAAAAAACAAAACATTTTATAGAGTGATATCATCATGAGGAAAATGAAATGTGTTGAGATACTCAAGAATTATGATATCTTAGTACACTACCGCCTAGGGAAAGAAAATAATGTAGTAGATGCATTAAGTAAGAAAGATCATAGAGATCTGAACAAAATATAGATTAGGAGAGATCCTGTGTTCCAAGATCATATAAATATGGATATTAAAAATATTAATAATGACGATACTTCACTCATTATTAAATTTATTTTAAATAATATTTATTATATATGATGAAAATTTCTCGATATGATTATTTGATTTTTTATAACAAAATTAAACATGTTAATGATGGTATGTCGGAAGAATTGGTTTGTTAATATGTACTGAACAAAATTTCTTAAGATAATATGGATTCCATATATGTGTAATCTAAAAAAGAAATTTTAATATTATTATTATATCTCATGTTTTTATATACACCCTGGTATCACAAAGATGTATAGGGATATTATGGATCATTTTTTGTGGGATAACATGAAATGGAATATTTGGGGCTACATATCAAGATGATTTATTTTTCATAGGTTAATACAAAGAGAGAAAATCTAGCAGTATTATTGAAACATTATCATATTCTTGGGTTGAAAAGGAAATACATTAAAATATACTTTTTAATTGGACTACCAATGACTCCTAGAATGAATAAATCAATATTGGTTATTATCAATCACCTAACCAAATTTACACATTTCATTACTATATTAGAGGATTTTCCTATTTAATTATATTCAAGGATATATATTAATTAAGTTGTAAGACCTCGTGATTTACAAAATTTTATTGTGTTTCATCATGAACCTTGTTTTATATTAAAAATCTTGATGAGTCTTATGAATACACTTATTCTGAGATGAATTTTAGAACTACCTACCATCCTGAAATTTATTTATGTTATAAAAGGAATATTTTAACAATGTAATACATGTTGGGTATTTCTCTCATTATTTTTGAAGTTTTTTGGGATTGTTATTTACTATTTGAAGAATTTTCCTATAACAATAGTTTCCATTCATGTACTCAAATGCCATTGTATGGAAAGAGATATCAAATTACATCTTGTTGGAAGGAATTTGGGGAATTAAAAATTTTAAGATACCAAATTTTGGAATATAAAAATGAAAATGTAGATATGATACATGATCATATTAAATAAACTCAAATTATGAAAAAGGTCTACGCCAAAATGAGATGTTGGATTTGGAATTACAAGTGGGTGATCCAATTTTCATAAAATCCATAATGTTGATGGGTGTAATAATGTCTTGAAAGAAGGAAAAGCAGATAACTATGTAAATGATACCGTTATAAATTTTGGAATGAATTGGTGTTATTTTTATCATTTAGAAATTCCAACATGTATATAAAAATTATATGTTGTGTTCTATATATCAAAATTAAGAAACTACATGCCAGAAGAACCACATGATATCACCTTTAATTAAATTTAATTGAATCATGATCAATCTTAAAATGTTGAACCCATAAATTTTTTGATACAAGTTATTAAGTATTAAGGAATCATATGGCATTACTAGTAAATGTAGTTTGGATAAATAAAAAAAATGGTGTAAGTAGCATGGGAACTAGAGGATTCTATGAAGATGAAATTCCCTTATATATTTAGAAATAAATGTCACTAAAATTTCAAAGATTAATTATTATTATTTAGATAAGTATGTGACACTATGATAATTTTTTATTTATTTCATTTTAAATAAATTCAATCTCTTTGGTAGGATGTGATGCATGTAATAGTGAGTTTAAATTAAATGAGATACTCTATTAAAATAATATATCAACAAGACCATTATAAAAAAGTTGTTAAATATGATGGAATTAATAAAAATAAATGAATTATAGAAATATATATAGTTTAGACACGTTCATTTCTTATGTGTTAATGATACATAAAAATAAAACATGATTGAATGTAAAATTAATGTTTTTAGAAAAATATATTTTTCAATGAAAATGTTATCTTCACTTGTTTCACACTTATGATAGAATTATTTTCTGAAACATTCTAAAAATTTATTTTAAAAAATTAACTTATAATTATAAATCACAATATGAAATTTATCTTTGTAGAAATATTTCATTTTTTTAAAGAATTAATTTTTGACGAATAATGAAATATACTAATTTTATTAAATACCTCCTTTTTTTAATTATTTAAATATTTAACGTTAAATTGTTTAAATTTTTTTATTATATAAATTATATTTAAATTTAACTAATTTAAGTCATTGGAGACAATTTTATGTTCAATTTCTACATAAAATCATTACATAAATAAGTGATTGTTTTCTTTGGAAACTCACTTTCTTCTCGCGTCTGCATGTATAATATTAAATTGGATTCCAGAACATCAATTAATTAAATTTAGAAAAAATGGATTACATATTTTGAATCAATTTAATTTATATTATTAAATAATTTCAACATCATTTTTTACAATTATGAATTATAAAATCGGTAAAATTTAACTTGCACAATAATTGGAAAAAACATATTTGCTGGAGGATAAAGAAAGAAATAATGGTTGAAATGACCTAGAATCTTGTCCAACACCCTTTTAATAGGTATATTTATATTATAAAGCTTATAATGGTCAATAATGAAACATTATTAAGCTTTTTCATGATAAAATGGTTTGTTTAATTGTATCTTTTCAACTATTCCATATGTGTCCTCTCCCCCAATAATAAAAAACCTTCCCTTATCCTCTACTCTTTATACTAAAAAATAGATTTAATTTGTAAATATACAACCCAAATCCATTACCTAATCACCTCCCCTCATAATTTCCTCCTTTTATTATCATAAATATATTGGAGAAAGAATTTTGGTGTAAACCAAAAGAGGTCATTAGAAGAAGATGTAATGTTCTTAAACGAACATTTTTTATTTATATTTCTAACTCTGTAAAATATGATTCAATAATGATAATATAATAAAACTGGTATCTATAATAGTCTAAGATTTTATTATTTTCATTTTTTGACTTACATTCATCTCATATTCCATCAAATTTGAAAGAAAACTGTCCATTATTTGTACATCAGACTACCTCCTCGTGAACAGATTTAATTCATTTAATGATCTATATTTTAAGTATATATGTAATGATTAATTTGAAACATGTAAATAATATTAATTATATTATTATACATATGTGTTCTTAAAATAATATAAACCTTTTTACATTCCATTTATTTTAAAATAGGATAATTTTGCTCATGTGTACGCAGACTACCACCACGCGAAGCGATGTAATTTATTTTCACTTAAAAATTTCATGGAATGTGATAAGGATAAAATAAATGATTATATTTGATATATATTTAATTATATTTATTCTATCAAATAAATTTATCACACTCTTATTTACCCTTTCTCCATTTAAATACATGATATCATCGCCCCTATGAGTGTACAGTCTGGCATCTCTAAGAAGTGATATGATTTATTTTATTTCAAAATACATTTTTAAATATTACAAAAAATATATATATTAAGAAAGTATTATACATATAAAATTAATATAATTTTTTATAATATGTATATATACACTCTTCCGATGTACAATAATTTTCATGACAAAACATGGATGATAAAACTAGGTAATTAACGCCCAAAACAATGAAAATAGTGAAATATTATTTACAAACTGGTGGTAAAATATAATTAAGGGAAAATATATGATATTATAAGTAGTATTATAGTTATTTTATAATTTACTAACAATATTATAACCATTATACATGATCTTAAATTACATTCTAAAAAAATAAAATCATCAGGTAAAAGACTTCATCTCAATTTGCTTTTTTTCAAATATATTGTATTATTGTGCACATAATTTCTGTTATATAGTTTAAATACTAAACAATTAATATTTAATATCTTGAATACTTCATAATTCATGTTGTTTTTTGTTTTTTTATGAATTATTTAAATAATGTGATTTTACTTTAATATTTCCAAGTGGAAACGAATATTCATAACTCAATTTCATTTCATTTGCATATTTTAGATATTCATTATCTTTGAAATTATAAGATTATATGTGTTATGAAATTTTACATTATTATGTGGTACTCTAAATTATTTTTTTATATTTAAATTTGATATACATAATCAATTCCATGATTCTCACTTTAATGTTATGATCATTGTAAGTTATTTTTTCTCAATTCAATTTCATTGAAACATATTTGTTAAAAAAAACCTATTAAATTTTTTGGGGATTATATACTACCCCAATGATGTATTTATCTTAAATACATATTCATTAAATATTTTTTATGATTAAATTATATTATATACCTATTATATATATTATAGACATGAATATTGTCAAAATTGTATACCATTGTTACATATGGTTGTTACTTTGGAAATTATTTATTTCATTGGGTAAATATAGATAAATTCCTATTAATTACTCAATTGATATATTATATGATAAGTCATACTATTAATGAATTAAAATGATTATTTTTTATATGATGATTCTATTGTATAAGAAATTAGAGGTGGGACCTAGAATTATATAGCCTCTTGATGCATCAAAATGTCTCCAGAGACAAATCTGTTGGCCAACCATAATATATTTCAACCTATAGTTTTAAAAAATCATGTGAATGGACATTATGGTAGAGATATGATGATGCTTGATATTATATTGTATAATAATAATGCCTTAATTTTATTTCGTAAATAACTCTTTATTATTATCCATGAGAAGTTTACAATAATATTATCTATAGAGTCATTTCATTCTCAGTTTATTAATTAAATGGAATGTGTGTTCATTTATCTACCTTCTCATATTAAATATCCCTGGGAATGTTATGATATTAAAGATATTGATTAAATTTCTTTTTTGTTTATATATTTACCCTTCCATTAAAATTATTAATTATTTCTTCTTGGTAGCTTCCATTGTTTTTTACCCTTACTGAGAATTTGAGCTTCCTAATATTTTGTTTCTGTTCCCTATGATATGGGGAATAAATCATTGAATGAGTATTTAATAATAATTTTCATCTAATTTTGTTATGTATTATATTTTAGTTTCATTTCCCATTGTAAAATTTATATCACATGTGCATTTGGTTCTCTAAACTGCTAAACTAATTAGTAATTTATTGATTTTTCCCACTTATTTCTATTCCAATTTAATAAACCATGCACTAGATACTGGTTATTTGAGATGGTATGTTACTATATATTTCCCTTAGAGATGTATGGGTGACTTTTAAAGGCCATAAAATTCTTTGGTATATTTGAAAAAAAATATTTGAATTATGAACACTAAAAGAGTTTTCAAGATAATAATACTCCACAATAAAACCACTTAGAATAGAAATTTTAACAATAAAATTGAATAATTTTAAATTCATATGTGATCCCTAATATAGGATGATTTCAATAGAATATAATATAGTTGTATGTATAAATTAATTTTCATAATCTACACCTTCCTCATTTTTTATTCACTATAGAATATATTTATTTAATAAAGAACACATCAGGGAAATAGGGAGTACTAGAATATATAATAAGGGCCCAAAATAGTGTAGGTCGGGTGTATCCCCTCAAACAAAATACTCACAAGTTTTACATAATGTACTCAAATCCAAGTATTTAATAATTTCTTCCACATAACATACTTTTGATATTGGAATATTCATTGTTAAATTTTCTTCATGCATAGTGTGAAATATATCTAGTCATATATGAAGACTTCCCTCAATAGATTCAGATGATATATGTAAGGATTACGGGGAATGGGAATAAAAAAAATGAAACAAAACATTCATTTTTGAATTAAATTAATTCACATAAAGATTAATGTTATTTTAAGAATAAAATATAAAATATATAAACCAATACTTGGGATTGAATAATCAGTTAATGACCCTCACCATAGAAGCATAAAAATGAAATAAGGAATAACCCCATGTTGTCACCTCCAAGACCACCACCATGAAATATTACCAGTATATTGAAGCTACTCATGTTAAATTTAATGCCTTTCCTAACAAGCAACCTGATCCTTAATTCAAATCTATATCACTTGGGTGAGATAAGATTGTAGGCCAAATCCTAGTGATTGATGGAAGTGGATCAAATGTTTCAAATAAAAAAACTAATATTCCATATAGGAGATGAAATTATCCTTAAAAAAATAATGATAGTTTTTTCCTCCTTGATAGAGGTAATCATTGCATATATCAGAAATCACCCAAAAACCTATAATGAATATGATTTTTCAGGTAAATACTCTTTGCATCAATGAGTATGATTCTAAAAATTAAATGATTCTGAATGACCAATGGAGGAAAATAGATGTTATCTCCTAGGAAACCTCCATTATGAAACCATATAATTCTAATCTAGTCCCCTTTGAAAACAATAAGGTCAATTTATTCCATATTTTCCCTCTCATAGAAAATTCTCTTGGAATATATATATATATTCACTTTTTCAATAAATTGATTTCTTTAGGTAATGTGTGATTACGAGAATGCCACATAAGGATGTTCATTTTTAGGGTTATATTTTCACTAAATTATTTTTTTCTAAACAACATAACCTTGTTTCACATGAGTACTATCATGATACTCTGAAATTTTGAATGAATTAGAGTGGAATGTAGTGATTACATAAACATATGCCTCCTCAACCAATTGAATGGATGAATAAAAAGGTTTATTTTCCCAAACAAGTACAGTTTCAATGAAAATATGATGCAAGATCACCTTTCTAAAAATGATTTTGGGAAATTGTAATCTAGGGATATAAAGAGTATGAGTAGAAAAACTAACCTTCCAAATGCCAAAATTTCTCCTCCAAACAATTTAAGGATATAAATCATAAATGGTGGCGATCAAATTTTATAATCTCTTCCAAATATGAGTTCCCCTCTCTTCCTACTCATGATAAGATACTAGATAATTCCCATATGTCATATAAATATTTATTTCCAAAAAATATTTCCCTCAAACAACTTCCCAATATAGTTTATCCAGCATAAACTTCATGGTCTCATCAATTATCATAATATTATTTACTCCCCATTCATTAGAACACACCATCCTAGACCAACTACCCCAACGATGTATGTCCTCATAATTTGAGTCCAGAATAAAGATATTAATATTTTTATAAATTCAACTAGTGATAGTCTTGGTAGACTATATAATGAAAAAAATATGCATGGGTATGTATGAAATAACATGGTTTATGGGGTTCATTATTCCTCCTAAATAAATGAACTACCTCGTCCAATTTTTCATTCATCCATTTAATTTTTATTATTTCTTTAATGTATTGAGCACATATTTTGTATTTGATGGAGGGGATCCCAATTTTCTATAAGAATATGTATTCTAGAAATACCGAGACTATTTTTGATATATTTTTCTTATCTTCTAGAGCATTGGTTTTGAAAATAAATGCTTCTTTTTTTAACATAGATACAATACACACTCCATTTAGAATATTCCCTGATGGTTTATCTAAAACAATTGTTAAAAAATATTCTTCCATTGATAGTGAAATAAATGTCTTCTATAGAAAATAAATGATAAGTCCTAATGAATATATACCAACCATTGAAGGAATTCTCAATTCCTCTAGTAATTTTAGAATTAATATTTATTTTTAGAACATCCTAAGTTAAGAAAAATTAACTATATGATATGTAAATATACCGGATAAGATCATGTATATAATTGAAAAACCCAGAACATTTTCCCATACGAGAGATCATAAAACAAGGTGTTGAAATGAATTGAATGAATATTTCACATACCCATAGTAAGAAATCAAAACACCTAATAACATTCAATATAAAGTAACAGCAAACAATTTTCATAGGATTTCTATTTTTTATCATGATAATGATATTGGAAACAACAACCATTCTATAAATATTTTCTAAAATTGCTTAGGCAAGACAAATAACCCCATTAATATTCCCTTCTTTAAGAAATCAATGTTGTTCATATAATATTTTTAAAGTAATTTGTTGGAAATTCATTTGTTAGGGATAGAGGAAAGAACCTTGTAAGGGATATTACATTAGCTAATAAGGAAGACTTCACCAATGATTCTTTGGGTATAAAACATTTGGAATAAGAAGCCTAATAGTGGTTTAGGTGGCATAATGTAGAGGAACACCCTTATAGAATTAAAAAAAACATTTTTAGATTAATATTTATGCAATACCAGTAGATTCTATTGAAATATTTAAGTATCACATCAGTTTTTAGGGAAAACTCTTAACCGAGACCATTGATTGTCTCTAATTTTCTTATTTCTAATGAAATTTTGTGACACAAATAATGAATACCAGCTAATATTTCTTTATTCATAGTGTCCATTCCATGATCATCATGTTTATTTCTAGGAGCTCATTTTATACCTATTACAGGGTAATTATAGGGACCACCAATGAATTCCCTAATATTATCTCTCTTATAATGGTATAAATTTTATTATATAGATACAATCTTACATTTATATTTTAGGGATTCCACTATGGTTTTTGGATCAAGATATAAAATGAAATTAAATAACTAAGAAATATTCATATCACTTATTGTTTTTCTAAAAACATCATGTAAACCAACTATAGTAGTTTATAAGTGATGGTATTTTAATTTTCTATGAAATATAGGTATCACACTATTAATGTCTTTAGTTTTTAACATTTCAAGACCATTTTTTCTCAGAATTTGTTCCTCATCATCATATTTTTTTATGTATAATAGTATTAAGCTTCACACTATTCATAGAATTTTCAGTGTAATCAATATGATATTTATCAATGAAAAAAGATCACAGTCATTTAAATTCACTAATATATATTCTTTAAATATCCTTAAATTTTATTATATCACTATAAGATTTAAAAGCAGTATATTAACCCTGAAATATTCCTTTATATTCATTTTTAAAAAAATTAACATGGTTTTATTTAGTATTTACGATATAATCTATGCATCCAAAAACATTAATATATCCTACTTTTGAATTTCAATTATTCTAGAACTCACTAGTTGTTTTCCATAAAATTGGGCATGTTAGAAGAGGGTTGTTGACATAACTGTTTGGACAAAATCTGTATCACAAAATTGAGTCAAAAAAAATATTTACAAAACATTTTTATAAATTTCATACAATGTCTCATTACACTTTTTAAAAATCCCATTTTATTGCGGTGTTTTATGGGTAAATAAATTAAATTTAATTCCATGGTATGAAAAGGTGAATTTTATTAAATTTCATGTTTATTCTAGTTTATGTTTTCTAAATAATATATATTTTTTATTTATTTTATTCATACATATTATTAATTATTTTTTATGTATTAATATTTTTTATCTTAGGTATGATATTTAATATTAATTTTCTATGTGTTATATATTTGATTTGAATTTTTTATATTAGGATTATTTTATTAATCGGTTTATACCAATGTGCTGTTATTTTATCAAATAAGGATAGAAAGTATTTATTGGGTAAAAAAATCTCTTAAAATTTCCAATCAAATAAAACATTTAGAAATTTATTTTTATATATCATTTCATATCCTTATATCCCATTACCATAGAATCAATTTTGCCTATCATAAAACAAAATATATTTGGTGTTAGTTATAAAATTATTTAAAATAAATATTAATTCATTAATTCTAGAATGAGGATTATTACATGAAAATATTTTCATTTAGCTTGGATAAATCATTGAGTAAAGTGTCATAGAATGACTTGAATTTTCAAGGATACGAATAAATTTTTGATTCAAATAAGGAAGATTTGTTGAATTTAATTGTGGTTTGCAGGTTAAATGGAAATTATTATTAAAATATAGGAAGTTTCTCATATTAAATTACTATAATTGTTAGTGGTAATTAATTTTTACTTATTCTACGTTACCTAGATTAGTTCACCATCCTATAAGGTGAGTTATTATTTTTATTTAGTCATTAGTTAATAGTGGTGATATTAAGGCTACTAATATAATATTTTATCTATTTGGAAAAACTAACTCTAAAAATAAAACACTAAAATATTTTTAATAAGAGATAATATTTATTTCTATGTTTTTTCAAATTTAAATTGTACAAAGATCAATATAGTTTTTGAAAATTATCTACTATGATATTTATTTTGTGTATATTTTCTTAAAAGATAATAAATATAATTTAATAAAATTAATTTTTCAATAAATGATGTGTTTATATAAAGGATAATGGAATTTAAATAAATTTCAATATAAAATAATTCTAACACTTCTTTTCGAAAAGAAGGTCACTGAGTATGATGTGGATGTTATAAATTTTAATCATTAGAATTCAATGATAGATGATATATTAAATAAAATAAGATATTATTGGAATATTCACCTAATTAAATTTTTATATTAAAATAATGGTTGGGTAACAACATGAATGCGATGAAATAGAACCCGTTACTAAGACTGAAGGGTTAAAATGAGGAAGCCAAGATGGAAGGGGAAAGGGAATAAATAAAAATTGATTTAAATGTGAAAATTATGCATGTTTAAATGAGTATAGAATCTAAGAAGGATGACAATGATGAGGATGAGAGTTTTAAATATATTTAGATATAGTTTATTTCTTATGAATTGATTAGTTCTACTCTTTAAAAGTATATTGAGGCTATAGAGAATGTTATTGAATATTTAAGTGATATAGATGTTTTTTATCATAAAAAGTTAGATAAATATTTATAGAATTTAAGTGATGGAAAAACTAATAGAAGTGAAAAATAAATTTATAATATGAAGATATATTTGGGAGAATGAAAATTTTTCACTTAGAATGACTTTTTTAGAATAAAATAATTACGTCACCAATATCTAATAAAAAATTTACCCCTTTTTTTGATCAAGTAACGAATGATAAGTTTAAGTAAAATTGAGATGGTATATACCAAAATATTCTCATAATTTCAAGGATTAATTATTGATTCTAAAAATTAAAAATCAGGTTTGAGGGAAACATAAGAAGATTTAAAATCTAGGAAGACAATTTTTTCTAAGAGGGATTTTGAGAAATTTAGATCCAAAATAGAATCTAAGTTAGTTTTTAGAGACATGGAAAAAAACTAAAAATAATTGGTGAAATAAGAGTTTTTGAAGACTCAATCTAATCATTTTAAGGGGAAACAAACTATTCAAACATATCTATGTGACTATTTCAAAAATCAATATATGAAAATGTTCAAATATTAATATAATTTTGTGTATGTAAAAGAATATATTAAAAGATATGTATTTTAATATATTAGGTGGAAATTAAATTAAATCAAAGATAATACAGTTATAACTATTTTAAAAATATTTTTAAAATATATGTATTAAATAATTTATAGTATATAATGTGGTACAAATACTTGGAATAACATTGAAAAATGTAATAATGATTTGATTGTTATGCTACACATGTTAAATACAAAATATTAAATACAAAGAATACTTTATGTATTAATTGAAATATTGATGAGTATGTGAAATTCCAAATTCATTTCCATTAGTATGATCATAACGATCATAAGGATATAAAATATATCACATATTTTAAGAATGATTTTTCTATAATAGTGAAATAAATATTTTCATTATTAAAGGATCACTAGAAAAAACTATTGAAGATTTACATGATAAAAATATTTTAAAATGGTGGGAAGGAACATTGAATCCAAATTTTAATTTTTTAAAATTTATACATAAAAAATATCCTTGTGTATATATAAGATCAGTATTCATCAAATTCTATGATATTTATAGAGGATGAAGAATTATTTTAACCTATAAAGGGAAAATTATCAGAAAATTGAAAGACAAAGTTTGTTAATAAGGAGCTTAATATTGAGACTAATTATGTTATTATACCTCAAGTTAGAGGGGAAATATTAATAATCATAAAGAAACTGCTTGATAATCTTGACCAGACTTTAAAAATGACTTTTATTTGAGATATATTTTTTAATGAAAAATAAAATAAAATATTCATCTTCTACAGAAATCAATAATGGGGGAAATATTTTGGATGCTCTAGTGGATCAAAATTAAAATATATGGTGGTACAAGATAGATCAGGGTTATGTGTTTTTTATAAGAATATGTTATATAATCGAAATGTATAATGGATTTTCATAATTTTTGATATTGATAAAAGAAATTATTTCATATCATGAATTTTATTATGTTAAGAATAAGTTCATTGGAAAATAATTGCATCAGTTTATTAGTAATTAATATAGTTAATTTATACTTTATAACATGACTATATCCAAAAAAAATTCAAAAACTTTTTGGACCTCATAAATCCATTCATGAAAGAGCATTGGATGACCTAAATTATCAATGGGAAAGAGTAATAACAAAATCCAGACATCATCCAAAATGTCCTGATGACTTACCAATCAAGTTTCGTGTTGACCAGAAGATAATTTCTATAGCTAGTCCTTCATATTATTTTTATAAAATGAATATTTCTAGAAAATATAACTATGAATCACATAACAATAAATGAGGATCCATGATAATTTAAAAAGTAATAAATATGATAGAAAAATTGAATACAAGACACAAGGTATTGGATCTTCAAGATACAAATCATGTCCTTTCTCATCGAGACCTAAAACATTTACTAATGATAATGTTATTTTTTTGATAGAATAAGATCCTTATCATTGACATATAAAATTCTTCAATTCATAAAAATATTAGTACAAAGACACTTGATTAATATTTATTATGAATTATACTTATTTTTTTCATTTTACTCTAAATTGTACTTATCATTTATTAATATAAAATAACCAAATTCATAATCTATTTATTGTTATTTTTCATAGATTTCATTTCAATTTTCTATATTAAGTTTGTTATTCCATCTTATTAATATTATATTTGATATTATAAAAGGGAATACTAATAATTTAATGGGAAACAATAAATTGTTTTTTGATATTATATTGAATCTTATTGGTTTTTTTCCATGGCTTCTTAACATATAAAATTTATAATTTTTTATTTTATGGTATTTTATATCAATAAAATTATTATATTTTTTGGATAGTTGTAGTACATCGATATACTCTCATTCACACTGTAGTTTTATTCTCACAAAATCCATTATTAATTTTCTTTGATTTTATTATATATGGATTTTTGGTTATTTATTTATTTATTAGTTTTTCTATGAAAATTATTACTCTATGTTTATTGTGATTTTATGTACTCATTTCTATAAATGTGGAGTTACAAATAAATATAAAAAAATAATAATTTAGTTATCCTTATTAATTTTTTTAAAGAAGTTGTCCATACATGTCTAATTAACACAAATGATTACTTTCGTCTATTAAAAGTATTCCAAAGGAAAGTAACTTACATATAAGAGACTTAGAGTTACATATTATGATTAATTTTTTATATAAATCATAAATTTAATGTTAATTTTACGTATTGGGTGTAACATCCCCAAATGATAAAGGGTTAAATGACTAAACGATATGACTCCTGTCAACAAGGTGCACCTTCCTTTTCGGGAGCCTACATGATTAGAACTCCACAGTTAAGCATGATTGGCATGGAGTAGTGATTAGGATGGGTGACCTCCTGGAAATTTTCTAAGGGTGTGTGCGAGTGAGGAAAAAGCACACTGGAAAAGGCATGTGTTGTCCTGTGGAGACAATCATTAGTCAGATGACCTTTTCAGGTATGTGGGTGGACCCTGGGGTGGGCCCCACATGTCAGCGGGACAACTGGTGGTAACTGGTGGGCTAGGACCCGACGACCATGCTAAGGCGGTGTGGCTGTGCTGTCACCGTGACCCATTTGACACATTGGGTTATATTCAATAATTGGATAATTATTAGAGGTTAGGTATTATTCCAATTACTGATATTATTTAAATAGATTCTTGGTTGACTCAAAAATTACCCTTACGTGCTCAATTAAAAGAGGGTTACTCCTTTATGTGCCTTAGGAGAATGAAAAATACTTATCTGTATAATGTATGGACCAAATATTTTATTCAAAACTCAAATATGTTTTTATATATAATCACATAAGTATATATTAATTATGTTTGAGGCTCTCCAACAACTATAAATATCTTATTCATAAGGATAATATTTCTCAACACTATAGTAGTAGGTTTTTTTAGGAATGAATTTAAGAATTTTAATCGAGTTTATGCCAATATTTTATTTTTTAAAATATAGTTTTCAAATTATTTCAAAATAACTATTTTCGTAGATAATATTATGAACTTTTTTAAAAAATTAAATTTTAGGATATTATATTTATATCAACTTGACAGAAAGATACCTGATACAAGACGTCTAATGAAATATTGAGAGTATAAACTCAAATAACAATGGTGTGTTTTTATTATTATTCAGTGAGTAATATTATTTATGTCTCATAGTATGCCTAAAAATATAGAAGAAGAAGATCAAAATATTATTATGCTTATGCATTCAATAATTGGTCTTCTTTATTCAACAATCATTTTTTATATAGAAACATAAAATATATATTACACTAGTGACAATTCAATAATCTTTCAATTACTAAATACAGCTATATATCATCTAATATAATTAAAACTCCACAATGTTTCTCTTTATATAAGTTATATCTTCTAGTACTATGTTTTTAAGTGAGTTCACTGATACATTTTCAGAGGGATATCCAAATAAAATCTCTTGTAACATATAAACTTTGAGTATTAGTTTCTTTCACTTGGTTATGTGATCCATAGGAACATTATCTAGTTAATGTCAACATACCTTGATTGGATGTTAGTGGAGTGTACTATGGGATGTTATTTGTGTCCAAAAACCAATATATTGATCACTTGTATTGTACAATATTATATTATTTTAAATCTAAAACATATATGATTTAAATTTAAGGAATTTATAAATAATAAAATATAGATGTTGTAATTTTGGTAGAAATTCTAGAACTCAAATCCCCCCTGAGTAATTGTAACAAAAAATCAAGGATAACACATAACAATTGAAATATATTTCTTTAACTCAAAAAATTTTAATTACCATTTAACATGACCCCAAAATATTTTAAAATTGTACATTTTATAAAATAATACTATATTCGACATCATGTGGTATACATACCACCATGATTAAATAAATCATGATATACTTAGAAGTAGAATTATTTAAATATTACCATTATAAAATTATTGTTTATTTTGAAGATATGAATAGAAATAAAAGTATTAGGAAATCTATGAAAACATTTGTATCCCAAAAAATGGATAATCAATCATAAATTGTTTATCAGTTCATTATAAATGAAGATAAATTCTTTTATTATTAAAAGATATATTTTTACTAAAAATGTTTTTACGTTTTTACTCAATTTTTAACTTATAATTCAAAATTAATCACTATTGAAAAATTATTTTAATGAATTCAGTAGACTTAATATCCAATAAAATTAATTACATTCATTTAATTATGATAATTATGGAAGGAATGAATATAAAGTCAATTTATTATTACAAAATTCATTTTCATAAAATATGATTTTTGTTGCATATTTTTTATAGATAATATATATTATTTATAGAACATTTTTTATAATTTAATTAAAAAAAAAGGATATAATTTTTTAAATTATTATTCAATAATTATCATCTAATGGATTTTGGGGATAATATTTGAAGGGATGATTTTTGAGGAAATTGTCAAAAATTGTTATTTTTTCTAACACAACCATTTCTTTTCATTATATCAACTAATTTAATATCCATTTATATGTTGTATATCATTTGAATGTATAATAATATTCATTTTTCATCCTATTATAATTAATTTTTCATAATTTAATGTTATATTTGATGTAGGTATAAGTTATTTTCTATGATTAAAATGAATATTTCAAAAACGTATTCTTCATTGTGTTTTGCACGATTATATTAATTGAAATTTATTGAAATTTTTAAAAAATAATAATTTAAAAATAGATTTCATATTTAGAATCATGACATTATTATTTATTAATAATGTTAATTTTATTTTTGGAAATTAGGAATGGTAACCATGGTAAATGTTTATCATCATTGTAAAAGGTAAAAAGGTTTAAAAATTATTAATAAAAATGGGATAATGTATAATTATAAATACAATACATGAATTTATTTCAATGGTTTTGTTAATTTTTATAATAATATATCTATCAACTAAATTGTGGCAATTTGATATTAGTTTCCATTAGTAGTGACACTTATATTATTTTATGTAAAAATCATACAAAATGACACTTTCATTATTTTAACGTCTCCAATATTTTCTCTGGGAATAAAAAAATTTATAAATATATATAAATGGTTATTCATAATATTCATAAATTATTTTTTATATTTTCTATATTTTTTATTGATGGTATAATTAAATTAATGATTATGAAACGTTAATGTAACCCTTGTCTAATCTGTAAGAAAAAAATTTAAATTATTTCAAAAAAAATAAAATTATTATTTGGAAGATGAATTTTAATTTTAAAAAAATATATTAGATAAATATAATTTATTTGTTTTGGTTTAATAGTTTTTATTCTATGTACATTGTGAAATTTATGTATTTCAATTAAAAATTTGTGAAGTGTCTTGAAATGGAATTAAAAAGCGTTTAATGTTTAAAAGTTATTTTTTAAATTATTATAAAATCATAAAAATACTCTATTTACTTAATTATATAAGAATTTTTCAAGGATATCATAAATTTCCTTGTATATGTCAGTAATAATTTTTGAAATCTCATTCATGACCCTTAAATATTGACAAATATATTTCAACTATAAAAGTTTAAGAAATGATAATGAAGGGGTGAAACAAAAAGATATGTTTTAATATTAAACATAAACTTTTCTAATGTTTATAATTTGAACTTATTTCAACCTTATCCTTCATATATTTGAATATATTTAATTTTTTATCTATTTTACATGAGTTTGACATGTATTATATATTTATATTTCATTTTTTTACAAGATTTACACCCACTTAACTTATAATAAGAACGACCCCAACTCTCTTACTCCCACATATTGAGTAATTTATCCCAATAAATATCAGCCCAAATACCTTCCCAAAATTCTTACCCAATTTATAATAGGTTTTTGTATCACCAAATTACTAACCAAGGAGGATTATAGTTTCATCCAATGGATTTTTATCTACGAAGTTGAGTTAAATAATTTATGTGGGGAGTTGGACATAATGTAATATATTTCGCGTATAAATTACCTTTCATTGAGAATCATTCCATGTTAACAATATATTTTATTTTTAAGGTATATATACATTTATATAGATTTATTTAATCATTTATTTAGTAAAATTCAATGTTTTTTATATATCATTTTACTGTTCTCTTCTTCAATTATGTTTTTATTAAAAAGTTACCAAAGGAGTAAGGGGTGTTTATTTTAAATGTTATATAAATTTTTTTAAAGACTTCCCCCTCTATGTTATTTTATATTTTTCTATAATTTTATTCATATATTTTTAATGTAAATTATTTACTATCCTGGAATTTTTATAATATTTTAAATAAGTAATTATTTAAATGTTGTCTTAATGGGATACTTATGAATTGTTTTCCAAAACAATAATTATTATATATTGACATTTTTTGAAAAAACTAATTTTCCCACATTCATGTCCATTGTTAATTATAAATATTCCTATATATGTTTCCATTATTTTTCAAATTAAATTGTTTTTCCCATTGTTCTGTGAATTTTTACTTTTTAATTTTTTCTAAAAGATAGTGTCATTACATCTAATTTTTATGAGATCAAAAAAAGGGGTTTTTATGAAATTCCATTTTTTGGATTTTATAATGAAAAATATAAGTTATTAATTATTTTAATTTAAAAACCTGACACTTGGGATTTTATAATGAATTTGAGAATGGCAAGGGAACTCAACACCTCATAATACTATGCCAATTATTTGAATTATGGTTATGTTAAGGTCCTTTAATGCATTGGGTAAAGAAATAATTTTAAATGATACATGTTACTCCATAGAGAATGTGTGTATAGATAATTACTCTTATGATGTAACATAATAATATAAAAATGTTACTTCTATGAGATTGTGTATAAGGTTAACTTGAAATAAGTTACCCATATAAAGTGATAGAGTTAACTAATTTAAGTAACACCTAAGAGAGTGTTGGAATTATCTTATTAGGTTATTCCATGATTAATTTATCATATAAAATGCTTCTTAAGTGTTTTATCTATGATTAAAAAATGTTTATAAAAGAAAGATTTTTATTTAAAAAGGTAAATAATTATTTTAGGTTTAAAAGGAATATATACAATCTTCTAATGGTAAAATGTTTTCTTTCATTGTAATGGTTTTCTGATTTATAATTTTTCCTTTAAGATTTATTTCATTTTTTTTGAAAAATAAGGTCTTTGATGTTTATTTAATGAGTAGTTAAATTATTGTTTTTTAAAAAGTTTTTTTAGTAAAATGGAAAATATAATTTTTGGTTTTCAAGAATTTCATATCGATTAAATATTTTCCATTTTTTTATCCCTAATAATGATTTTTGGGATCATCCCATGTTTTAAAAAATTCACAGGGACTAAGGATTTAAAAAATAATTGTAATTATGACCATGAATAAATGTAATTTTCATTGAATGTAGAAAGTGTAACATAAATGAAACTTGAATGTGACTTTTAGAATTATTACATGGTTGGAAAATGGACCTTGATTGGATTTTTCCATTTTAAATTATAACGATTTTATTTTTTTGAATTTTTCTAAACTCAATAAAATATACAAATAAAAAGATCATTGAAATATAAAAAATTTATATCCTTGTTATGAATCATAAAAATATGGGTCTATTAAGACACTGCGTTTTATAGTTTATATCAAATAGAATTTTCAGATAAATTTTGAGTTTAGAATAATTTTAATGTGAATATTTTAAACGTTTTAGAGACCATCAAGGATGAATAACTCTAAGTTTGATAATAATTTTAAAATAAAAGATAGTCCTTGAGATGTTTTCTATGATCGGAGTTTATGATGATTAAAAATATTCTGGGAGAAATTTAAGGGAAAACAAAAAATGGGTGTGCTGCATGTTTTGGTGAAAATATTACTTTAGGAATAATTATTATATATTCATTAGAAATAATTTGAAATTTATTGATAATATTTTAGGTTAAATTTATATTTATCGTATTGGTGATGATGGTTAATTGAGATAAATGGTTATTAAATTTTGGGAACATATGTTATATCATATAGATAACGGTTGGATTGAAATTTGATTTTGATGATAATTGATTAATGTTTTTTGTAGAAATTAATTATATTGGGAATATTATAAGATTAGGGTAAATGAAATTTATTTTTCTATGATGGGATTTTATTTTTGGGGTAATAGTTGAATTTTATTTTGGAATAATATAATATTTTGTTATGGATTTATGGTGATTTTGGTTATTTATTGAAAAGTTATCGTATTTTGGATATTATATGATTACAGCATATGCATGTTTTCTATGTGAATTTATAATTAGTTAATTTTTTTTAAGGATAAATCATAAATTAATATCAGAATAATATGTTATAAAATATTTATGATTTTAGGGTTTTGAACTAATTGCGGAATATTATGATATTTTTTAAGGTTAGTTATTTATGGAATTAATTAATTTGGACATTAGGTGTTATTATTAAATAATTTCATATTACTGTATATTATCTTATCTTATTCTAAAATTTTTTTATTTTGGTTAATGTATAGAAATTTTTGGATGGATCTGTTTATCCATTGATAGTTAATTTTAGTTATTACGACATAAAAATCATTTGGAATATTTAACACTTGAAATATGAGATTAAACTGAACTGAAAATTGATTGAAGGAAAAAAACAAAGTAATTTTCCTTATGATGTGTAAATAAATCAAGTATGTATATTTTATTAAAATCAATATATTAATGGTAAAATAATCTCTCAAATCCATCTTATCTTATGTGGATAATAACAATCAACTATTAAGGTAAGAATTTACAAGCTCATCTACAAGTATGAGTCTTATAGATGTCCATTCCTTACTAAATAAATGTTTCTTGGCCATGAACTATAAATTAATGTTTATGATATAATATTTATATGATTTGATTACTATGTTATCATAAATTCTTTTTAAGGAAAATAAAGAAATTACAAGAATTCAACTTTGTTAAGGGATAGAATGTATCAACTCAATATTTTGGAATGTATTTTCATTAAATAATTCAATATTTGATAGAATGTGGCATACATATAATGATCTATACTTTTATAATTTAAATTCCCATTTTGAATGGATAAATTCATTATTAATTAATGTATCTATAGAAATTTTTTTTATTATTATGTTATTTTAACCCATTATTATGTATATCCAATCATATATAAAATATTAATATGTATTTTAATTTTTGAAATTACAATCGTTTTACATTGAAAATTAATATAATTATATATATAGTGTTATTATAAATCCTTTTTACATAGATAAAAGAATTGATGGACCTGACCAGTAGGATCATAACTTATGAATCTAATATATCGAAACTTCTAAGAGAGATTTCATCACTTAGATTTTCCCCTGACCAAGCCTAAATCATTATGAATAACTAAATCCTAAACAAAATTATTTTGAATATAAGTTCAAGCTCATTAATATCATGGACTAATCCATGTTCGCCAAATTATGCATTGAAAATATCACCATTTCACACCTTATCCTTATTGAATTCACTGGTGAAATAAAGTTATTTTTATATAGAACGTAACAGTAAGTATTTTAATGTTTATTCATAATAAAAAAATGT
This sequence comes from Viscum album, assembly GCA_963277665.1. Classification (NCBI taxonomy): domain Eukaryota; kingdom Viridiplantae; phylum Streptophyta; class Magnoliopsida; order Santalales; family Viscaceae; genus Viscum; species Viscum album. The sequence continues at coordinate 1,761,655,355 of OY728129.1, forward strand.
TTATATTTATATTTTATTACTTTAAAATTATTAAATAAATTTTCTGAAAAATATATATATTGATACAATGAAACCCATATTATATTTTTGGGAAATATATAGTTTCAATGAACACTTTATTGTAATGAACGCTTGAATTTTTTAAATAAATGATATTGTAATAAAATATTATTATGAAATAATATTTATTTAAATATAATTGAAAGTAAAATTTTATAATTTTAGATATAGTTTTTAAAAGGATATGAAAAATATTATTATCCAAAATACCATTATTTTTCAACAAATATAAATTTTAGATTAAAAATTGTAAATTATAATATATAAAGAATTATTTGGATAATTGTTTTTTGAAATCAACATGTTTAAATTATCATATCGAGATTATTCCATTATTTTTGGGGATAATCAAACTCTTGGCTCAAAATTAAATACCATAAAAATATACAGTATCTATTACGACATCATAAAATCCCAAAAGTGATGTAATATACTATAAATTGTATCAAGGACAAAAATTATGTTCCCAATTTAAAATTTTTTTTTCTTATTTTATTAATTTATCAAACCTTAATGAATCCTCCACAGCCTATATAATATTTTAGGTTTTTAAAATAAATTATCTATAAGCCATACTCACCTCCAAATCACAAATGGTATAATTTAAATGATTTTGGATCATAGAATTATAAAATAATGAATACCACTCTGATATGAAAAAATGTATGTGAAAACAATCTTGTGAAGGTTTTTGGTTTTGATTAATTTATCAAATAGAATCCATAACCTATATTGAAAATTAATAAATAATTTCACTTTAATTTATAATATAATCCCACCAATATCCCACTAATATTCACTAAAAAAATTGTATCATGAAGTTACATTTCCCTTCCATCTATATATTCCTCCCAATATGCCCCCAAGATCTTAAAAAGGCCCTCCCAAATCTTTTAGAAGCACCCTCTCATGGGAAGGGATTCTCTCTTTCTCCTATCTATTCAATCAATTTCTTTATGTTATTACTTTTGATTTCCAATTTTTCAAGTTGGGAAATATTTTTTAAACTTACAAATTGTTGACCTTATGATTCCCATGTAATTATAGAACTTTTTCGCTCCCTTTCACCCCTTTTATAAAACAATTCTACCGATTATTGAATGAATATTATCATGTGACTTTCCATTCCAAACAATTGGGTAGTGAATAACCATTCCCATTACATCTCATGGGTGTTCACATAGTATTATCTATCATTAATTTACTTTAGAAATACATGTATGTATCCTACACAACCTAATATTTTGATTAAAATTGAGGAACGAGATCATTGTATTGTATGATCTATGTGGAAAACATATTTACATCGATCCGTTGAAAGGGGAAACATTACAAATAATAGAATGCAACACAAAATAGATGGAATAATACTATGATACTAAAAATCTAGACATCAATGATACCCCTATGTGGAAAACATATGCATGTATATGATAAGAAATATACATGTGGTGCCGGTATTATATAGTCCTCAAAATAATTGGGTAATTTTTTTATCTCAATAAATGCATGTCTGGTGAATGGGATATTATACTAGCAACATTATATTATGTTGTCTTGGTAGTTAGCCTTCAATTATTGTAATGTCAATTTTCTGTTGTTGTCACATTATCAATTTTACATTATGTTGTTAGGTTATATGATGACTCATTGGTCATGATTATGATTCGCATCCCTCCTATGCTACCTTGATATGAATCTGGGTCACATAAGATATATTAACTCATTCAATGCATTTAAAATTCCCTTAATGGGGTATATAGATAACCACACTCTTATATACATCCCCCATTTATCCCTTTCAGATTTAGAATAATTTAGTAAATTTAATGTCATGTTATAGGGTTTATGATTATGCTATTGTATTTATTTTTTATGTTGATATTCTATGTAACTAATATCCCAATGAAACTGGGCCTCATGGTCCCATTAGGTTGTATTATGTGAAACTTTATGTAATAAATCCTGAAATAAAGTTTATTTAAGATATGGGTTATAAATATTATATTAGAAAAAATTAAAAATATATTTTATAATTAGGATTATAATGATTTAGAGAAAGACTTTGGGATAATACGAAACATTTTATGATACCTTTAAATTTAGATTAGGGATTGATTAAGTGGTTTCCATAAAAATAAATATATATCAGGATAATACAAGTGGAAGTGGCTCTAGAATAGTTGTACCTGGGGGTAATAACCCCAAGAAGGGTGTATTAAGAAGGAATCGATCATCACATGTTGAATTAAAATGGGTCCTACTACACACCTAGTTTGACATTCCAATAGGATATGAATTTATAAATTCCACATCTATTTACGAACCAATATAAAAAGAAACAATACCAATAATTTCATTGATAAATATATCATGGATAAATTTTTTTAAAACCTATAAATTTTTATGTTATGGAATATAATTCATTTATGATTTATCCCTTTAATTTCCACATTTCCCCAATTATATTTCAAATAGTTTAAATTTTGAGCCCTAATTTTTCCATTACATTTAATTAATGGATGGAAATTAGAGAATCCAAGTTGAAATCCAATTTTATGGGAAACATAATGAAAAAAAGGTGATTCCTATCATGATGGATGATAATGTACAAAATCATGTTATTTTATTGAAAAAGTTATCACAATTTAGGCTTTCCAACTACACATATTTGAATCTCCAAACATATAAAAAAAGGGGATGAAGGTGTCTCATATATGATCATTTGTTAAATATGATTAAGGAAGGAATATCCAATTTCCTACACATAAAAAATGTGGAAAAATAAAACAAGGTAAATTCTAAAATGTAACTAGAATATGTTTTATGTATTGAAGAATATGGAATAAATAATCAAATATTCTTGGAAAAATGATAAATTTTGTTAACATGATGGAGGAAAATAATGTTCAATCTATGGTAACATTAACTACTATTTATTGTAAATTTGGGGAACTCAGTCATTAACCATGGAAATTATCTATACAAATGGATATTATAGAATAATTGAACCAATAATATCTATGTTTAAGAGAACAAAGAAGTTCATATAATGTGAAAATAACTGAGATTTGTGATGATGATTAAATTACACATAAACACTAATCTATGATTGAGTCTGTATTGTTTTATTTCAATTAATACCACACTACCATTTCTAGTACATTATCTATGAAAATTATGTCACCTCCCCAAATGATATGATATCATTGGGTAAAATTTCAATTAATATATTATAATATGTTGATGTTTTTGGGAATGTTCATCTTGAAAATATTATTGTTCTAACTTTATTCGTATTTGAGGGTATCTAATATATGGATTGTTTCCATTTTATAAATCCATCATAAATTGTTTGGAGAGGGAATTGACCATCCACATCATGAATCACCCCTTATACTATATAAGAGTACATATGAGGACGGATATAAATTGGAATAATCATCTCTAGGATGTATATTATTTACATATGTGAATTTGTATCTAGATAATATGATTGAGACTAAGGAAAAAATATTCCACAATAAAATTATAATTTTGAGAGGATATGTTCATTAAGGAATGGAATGGTCTCACTCCTAACCTAGAGGATGTGTTCTCTATCAAACTTGTAGTGGGAGAAAGTCACATTCATATGGAATTTTATACCTAATAAAAGGATATCTATTAATCCTTAATTAATAGAGGAAATTTAAGGATGGTCACGAACAATATATTTGATATAAAAATATAATTTCCTTGGATTAGTTTGGTAACATGATCGATTTGTGGGAAACATATCATGATTGAAATTCCATGAACCAATATAACTCTGAAAGGATCAATGTTTTTCTGTTTATATTAATGTATGGAAATATTTAATGAGTTGAATGTGAGGTTAATCACTGCACATGTTCTCTCATTACCCTCTAAAAGGGAATGATCTTTGATATAATATTATTCATTATGAGAGGGGATTTGATTTTATACTAATATATGGTGACAGTGTAATAGAATATGCCTCCCACAAATTAATGATCCATTATAATAGGAACACAATTAATGATCTAGAAGTGGATGTAGTGATCCATTAATTAAATTTTTTTGACATTATCTCTTTAGAGAAAATTATGAAATATATATGGATCAAAAAAACTCTAGTATATATTCACACAAAAAGAGAATAATATAAATATGTGATGGGCGTTGGAGATGGTCAAGTGTTATGATTGTCCAATTGAGTACCATACTGGAATGGTGAACATTGTATTAGATGAAATGAGAATAAAGGATCCTAAAACACTATCCATGATGATGACTAAAATGGATCCAATATTCCCTGGACATTCAAATGATGGATGTGGGAATAATAAAAGGATATGAATCCTACATTAGTCAAATAACTTCTCAATCATATATCCTTGAGAGGATCAAGGCTTCATAGAAAGATAATGTGATGCTATAGAGAAAATGATATAGATAATCATCTAGAGATAATCATCTCTATAGATTGAGTTATAAATTTTGTAACATAGATATGTGTCCCATTAAAACCAGAAATGAAGTTAGTACTTTTAGACGATGTGAATAGCTCATCCTTCTCTATTAATGTGGGAAACCCTGTGATATATTGATATTTGAATAAACAAAAATCAAGGGATAAAATGAAGAGAGAGATTATAGAATTTGTATCATGATTCTTGGTATTTTAACAAGTCAATGATAATTGTTAAAGTATAATGGTATGTTGTAACGATTTCTCAAACAATTTTATAAATAGGGAAACATAAACATAGATTTATTTTGTAAGACTCCCCATGACCACTAAATGAAATAATTCTATTTTGTGATAATCGAACTCCTTAAAATGTAACTGGAATTTTTTATTATCAATAAATATTTCCCTCTTGACCAACAAACCTAGTTATACATTATGGAAGATATAAGTCTATATCGATTCCCAAACCCTATTATATCTGATATTGATTTGAATTTACCTTGTGGTTATGAAAAATACTATAAAAATTATTAGATACGAATATTAGCTTCAACGATGACTTAAAACCACATATGGATTTTCATTCTCAAATAACCAATCAAACACTATCAGATATGGAAATATCATATTCAATTGATTTCCAAGGATGTTTAGATTAATACCTTACCCTAATGCATTACTCATATAATAATTGATTCCTTTATATAAATACAAAGTTACCTTATGGGGAACTATTTGGGAAGAGGTGTTAGACTCCAACATAAAGGATAATGTTAGAGAGTATAAGTTGATGAGACCAGATAATTTATAAAAACATATAGAGAACTTTAAAGCCAATCATCATAATATGAGATCCACACAATTATTATAGAAAATATATGTATAAAATCACTGATGATGCCTTGAAAGTTAGGTTGGAGATAAAGAGTTCTTTTGTATAACAACGTGGAAGAAATTCATGTCGTTTTTGAAGAATGGAATGCTTAGTCCTAGATACATTGGCCCAATTGAGAACCTTTATCACATCAGATAGCTGGTCATTGATACACACTACCACATAACTTTTGACATGTACATGATGTGTTTCATTATCCCGGTTAAAGATTCAAGTACCATAACCATCACATTAAATTTATTAATAGGTGGTACCATTGAAGAATGGTCATTCATATGTGGAGTAGTAGGTCATGATCTTAGAGAAAAGAGACATGTTTCTATGAAGGAATAAAACTCACATTTTCAATATTTTTTGGCTAAACCAAATGTTTTATATAACAACATTAGAACTAACAGAAGAAATGAAATAAGAAGGATCATTATCTATTTTAGTATACAAAATAAAAATTTCATGGGAGAAATTTTATATGGGGGTAATAATCTAATAACCCAAACATTATATACAATATTACCCTTCAATGAGTGAATTCTTTATTAAGTGATGTATCATTAGAAACAATATGCACTAATTTGTTTATTTTGGACCATTATAAGTTGTATCCTATTTAATTTAAAGGATAGTTAAAAATCATAACACATAATATAATAGACATAGTATAGTAACAATTAATATAATTCTATATATAGGGTTATAATAATTTTTTTGACATATAAAAAGGATGATATGGCCTTGACTAACAAGATAGTACCATATGAAGCCCATATATCGAGGCTTCTAAGAGTGATAGAATTACTGGGATTTTCCCTTCACCAAATTCAAGATGAGATTAAAAAAATATAGGATGAGGCAAATCATTTAATAGAGAATTTCAATGTCATCGAGATCGTGCCCCAAACCATGTTTTCCAATCAACCCCAGGAAAATCTCCCAATCGAACACCTTGACATTAGGGTACTTGTTGATGTAATAGTGTTTTATGTATCAAGACCGAAAAATTATGAAATTTTATACATTAATTTTTTAAAATAATAATTATTATATTCTTTGTCTATAAATTAATAATGATTGAAGAATATGTTTGATAAAAATTAGAATTTTGTTGGAAAAAAATTCTATTTTCAGAAAATATATATTTTTAATCAAGCTCCTATATTTTATTGAATTCATGAAATTTTGAAATAATATTTTATTTTTATAAAAAAAAATTATAATATAATTTTATAATATATAAATGATAATATAATTTAATGATGTAAAAAATACCTTTTAAAAGGGTCTGAAACCTACTTGTATAAAAACAAATATTTTCAAAAAATGTGGCATTTTTATTTAAAAGCACACATTATCATAAATAGATTTTTTTTTTATTAAATAGATATTATTTATTAAATCATCATGTTGAAACTCTCCATAATTGTTTTTCATTATCTTCGTAGACATTCATATTTTTTGGTCAAAATTAAATACGACATAAATATAGAGATTGAATTATGAAATCATAGAAACCATGAAGTGATATATAAAATGAAGAAATAGTATACAAGACCAAAAATATTTTTTTATTTTAAATTGAATTTTTAAATTGATATATTTATTTTTATAAACCCATAATAAATCCTCTAAAACTGATATTATAATTTAAGGTTTAAAAATCATTTCTTTTTAAATGATCATGACTTCTACATCACCATGTGTATTATTTTAAAGATTTAAAATCATAGCCATGTAAAAAACATTAAACACTACTCTTAGGCATAAACCATCTGAAACAATTGTAAGGCTTTTTGTTTTGATTACTTTTTCATATTTAGTCTAAAAAATATTTTTTGATAATAATAAAGTAGTCCATTATCTTGTTTCTAAATAAGCTCACCCACCCTCCCATTCCTCATCACTAAAACCCCTAGTTTAATTAACTAGGGTTTTCTATACATACATATTACATCATAATATATGAATATTCAATAAATTAAAAAAATTAATTCCTGAGGACTGTAAGGTTTTTTTCCCTTTGGTGACTATATACACAATCATTTTGTTTAATTAAATTCTTCAAAATCCCCCATAAATATCTTACCACAAATTAAAATTCATAAAAATACCCTATATAAAAATATTGTTCATAATCTAAGGAAATTATACATAATAAAAGGTTATATAAAATTCTAAATAAGGTTATAAATGGTGGTTATAAACATAACTTGACCATAAGGGCATGATAATTTGTGAATAATATTTTAAAAACATACCCTTCAAAACATATATAAAAAACATATGCTATGGATTAAGTATTCATATTTCATAATTCATGAATCACAACGGAAAAAAATAATTTGATCTATGAGAACATAAAATTAGTATAACTCATAGATTTTCAGCGTACACAAGAAGCAATGAAAATATCATGTCAAGTCTACCCACCATTATATTTTTAACAAGATGGGCTTCCACAGACAAGCCCTATACCTATTTTGAGCTTGGGATAACCTTATGTGTTACCTATTTTGGGGTTTGGATATCCCCATACATATCATATGTCATGTTTGGTATAACCATCAGTGTACCATATTTTAGGGTTCAGATAACATTTATGTACCCTTTGAGATCATAGAACATTAATCATTACCCAATGCGGCGGAGGGAGATGTTGGTCCCACCAATCACATAGCCTAGAACTATTTTCTAAAATATTAAAATAAAATCATCATATACTAGAATATAAAACTTAAATGGGTTTTATAAATATTAATCATATCATTATTCAAATAAAGAAATAGGGTTTCATAATAATCTCATCAATTCCTCCTAGCATAACCTATAGAAATGGAATGATTTTCATATATATATAAATATTATAATCGTAAACCATTGAGATAAATAATAATTATGTTACAATTGGATCATATCCTTGTAAAACATATGCAACACCAATGTTTATTTTCCATGATGTATCAGAATTTCATAAAACGATTAACAGAACATTCTTCCGGACAATATCCTTTCCATTTTGAAGGAAATTATTTAAGCATTACAAATTCCCTAAATACTGAGTAAAATGTTATTTCAAAATAAAAATGGAGGCATTTGAAGGTATCTTTAAATCATTTAAAGTTCATCATTTCATAAAATATAGTTCATGTCATAAACATTAAAAAACATATTCCATTCACATTTATCCTAAATGTCAAAATCAACTAATTTTTTAAGTGACAGGAGGAATATTTTTCAAATATTTTTTTATAAAGTCATAAATGGGTAAAAACTAATCTAAAGCAAAATTTAATAATTCTAAAAAAATTATTGAAAATTTTTATAAATCATGCATATGTAAGAAAACGTTCTTTTTGAACTAAGAGAGAAATAAAGTTAGTTAGCTTTATAAATATTATTTAGGAAAATTGACTTCATAAAGAGAATAAAAAGAAATTTAAATATGAAATTTAAATAAATAACCATATGATAATAAAATAAATGATTTTATTTAGTTATATAACCTAATATCTCATCATTGAATGTATAAACATAAATATCCCAATAAACAATGAGATTGTAACACCAAAACATACCACATTGGTAACCTTTTAATCATAATACCCATGAAAGAAAAACAATTATATTTAAAATTAATACTGTAAAATTTCATTTTAATAATTATAAAATATATCCATGGGTTTTATATACACAAATAAAAAATAAACTTGTGGTGAATATGTTGTGTGTCTCGTGGAAATAAAAGTAATTTGAAACTCTCTTACAGGTATGGAAACATTATAATTGTAAGAACCATTAAAGAATAAAATGAAAAGAAACATTAAATATCATGGAAATAAGTATATTAATGATAAAAATGTTTAAGTAACTATACATAAAATACAATAATTAAATGTGTAGGGAATAAAGAATATGTTCTCGAGAAATAAAGAGAGACTAAAAAATAGTCACATTAAGTATCGACATCCTTCTTACAGGTTCCAACATCATATATAATTAAGAAAAGTTTTATTATTTATATACATATTCCATAACCATATTAATATTTTTAATATCATATATGATTCACTTTTAATATTTTATCACTCAATTATTACTAATTTGTTTTTTCAATATACTCATTTCGGGTGATAACTTCTTCATCTTCCATTATGTATTTCTTTTCTAGTTTTGGTCCTTGTAATTGGGACATGGTCCCATTATTTTAATATTTTTATCCATGATTTAAATATCATATATATTCATTATTTTCATATTTATATACTCATGAATAAATTTTAGAGATAGAAAAATTTATTTTACCATTCATGGAGAAAATAGATTGTACGTAAGCATGAATGTTATTTCCTTTTTCTATATGTACAAATATAAAGGAATATAAATAATATATCACCATGATAGAGTCATTATTATTTAATATGTACTGAATATATGCATTACATTTACCCTCATTACCTTTTATATAAATGTTTAGTGAAAAACAATTCAGATTGCTTCATGTGGCTGTATTCAGTTGTATATACGAGTAAAATTATTGTATTCCTACTTAATGAAAAGTAATATGTTATATGATATATTATAATAAGAATTTATAATAATTTTTTGAACATATTATATATAATTTAAATCCATTATATTATACATTCATGTTAGTTGGTGATGGAAAATGAATTAAATCGGTCCACAAGGAAGTATTTTGTTGTACACATGCATAACTGTTTTATTTACCATTTAATGGTAAAAGAGATAGATACATGTTATTAAATCATCAAAATAACATATTATTTTATAACATAATTTTTTTTATATTGTAATTATTACTCAGTGAATGAAGGTGGTAAGAGAAGAATTTAAAAAGAATGTGCTTATTGAAGATTATTACCTTCGATTATAAAAACCTCCTTCAAATCCCTTATTAAGGACCCATGTTTTGGTCTTTTGGGAATATTATTATATCTATAACATGTTCAAGGATTTTGGATAGGGATGTTTACATGAATTTTTTGAGATAATGGGCTTAATAGGTTGGAAGAGGTGAGGTTTGGAAGAGCCTTTTTATAATTGTGGAGGAGTATATTTTTTGTAAATAACCAAATCTATTAATAATGTGAAGTCACTATCACCCCATGTGCCTCATAAATTGATAAATAAATTTGTGGAAGGAATATATGGTCGACCCACACATCCATCAAACACATAAATACATGTTCTAACGATGTTATTCCATTTCATTTAAGCTCACTCACTTTTTCTATTATTGTTTTTTATAACTGTGACTATTTCATTTATTAATCTATGATTTATCACTTAAGACTAAATATAAAATAAGAATTATTAAAAAATATATACAAATATATTCTAAATATAATATCTAATTTGTCATTTAAAAACAAATGTTTGTGGACAATTAATTTTAATATAGGTTCATGCAATTTTCAAAACCACATTTTAACATTAGTAATGGTAATTAACGTAGCTTGTTGAACAAAAAGTAACCATATCTTATTTAATTCAATAATTACATTGGAAAAATTAATATAAATAAAATCCCTAAAGACTATAGAGTTTAGTAGACTTGGTGAACTTGACACATACATGAGTCTTATATTACCAATGAACACACTAATTACAACATATGTTTTTCTGTCGTAGATAAATTTATTCCATATAACACATCCTTACATATAATTCATAGTATACTTTAGTAAATAACGGGGAAAGAAAAAATAATAAGGGTGAGATAATATTCTTATTAAGGATAATGTATACAGGAATTAATAATTAATCAATTAGAGTAATCAATACAAATAGGAAATAACTAAAAACATATTCCATGTTATCAATAAACTGAGAAGGATGTGTACAAAAAAATAAAAAAATGTAAATAAAAGGGAAAAAAATATCATTCAAATAAATAGAAAAAGAAAAATAAATATGGAAAGTTAATAAACATAAAACACATTCCATTTATTCAATAACCTGAGAATGAAATGCATCCATAGACATTTTCATAGTGATGTTTTCATGGATAATAATTATTGAATCAAAATTAAGGAAATGCTTAATTATCGGACATCTTGTCTGAGGAACATTAAAATCTATACAATAAATATCTTTCATTATAAGGTTTTAAATTATATATATAATCCAGTTGAATTTTTAAAACTAATTTGTCTCCTGAGAATCTATTGATGAATCGAGGGGATATATGAAGTCAGGGCCCACCTTCCATTACTTGTCTAAAGAATTCTTTATATCTAGTGACTTATTTAGTTAATAAAAATAGCCTTTATAAAATATACATATTGAATAATGAATATATATTTATCAATATTTTCTCAGAGGGAGGTTACTAACAATCAGTATTGTTGATGTTGATTAAATGATAAACAATTAATATATAATTAAAACATTCTTCAAAAAACAATCCTTAAACAATTTAAAACATCCCCATACTAGTTTTATACATTTATATTAAAATTCCTAATAAATAAAATGAAACACGGAATATCATGAGAATTAAGAAATTCATTATATAATATATCAAAGTAAACATCATATATAAAAATGAGATATATTTTAGGAAATAAATATATCCTTTTTAAATGACAAGGGTAATTAGGGGAAATTCAATTTTTAATTATCATATAAAATGGAACATTTTAAAGTGAAAAAAAAGAATTGAGGAATTGAATTTGAATACTATCAATGGATAAAGAAATCATAAACCATCTAGAGTATGAATAAGGATGGTATCAATACAACATATCCTACACGGAGTTAAATTAAAGGGAACTTTTCAATGATTAATATAAATACTATAAAAATATATTTAATATAACATTCTTGATAAATGATTAATTTTTATTTTGAATTTTTTTTAAATATTTTTACGTGAAAAAATATTTTGAAAACATTTTATATAAAAATAAACCTTTTAAGCATGCAATGTAAGCATCAATTAAATTCTGGAAGCTAAATATGTACATGCCATATAATGTAAAAAGAACATTATTTTGGTATAGTAAAAGGTAATTAAATTGTATTATTTGGAAAGAAATAAAAATATTACTTTAAAACAATTGGAAAACAAAAGATGTAAAAATTACATTAATAAATCATGTTTTAAAGGTTAAATCCCATTTGAAAATCCTATTAGAAAATTGGTTCCCCAACAAAAGAGAGAAATATTGTTGAGTTTTATAAAAAGAAATTTCAAATACAAAATATGTACCAAATAGGGGGAAAAGATACTATTCCATGAAATGTTTTATTAATAACCTATGAAGAATAAAATTATGTATTTTATTAGACAATTATTCAACAATTTAAATAGATGGGAATTCATTTATAAACAATCCTAAATAAATTTGGATTGTGATGTAAAACATTGAAAATACCATAATGATGATGTGAGAATAAATAAATAAATAGATTATTTGTTTAAATTTTAAATACAAATAATATAATTTTATATAAAATAATATATAGTAAAATATAATAAAATAAATAATCTTATAATATTAAAAACAATGAAAAAGTAATATAACCCAGTGAAACCGAATCATGATATGTAATTCATTAATTCTTGCTAAATTTTAACTCAAATAAACATTGAATAAATAATATAAATTTAAAATCAAAAAACCATTAATATAAAACATTTAGTGATATAATAATTTCAAATATTTATTAGATACAACACACACAATAAGTATGTGGTAAATATGACATTTATCTCACGGATGTAAAAGAGTGAGATAAAAATCATTCACCTAGTGTTTCCTTTATGGTGAATACTATTTAACATGGTGTATAATGGTTTTAAACATGTTTATAAACTATAAAAATACTATTATAATATTAATAATTTCATATATTTTCTTTTTAATATATATTATTAACCCTTTTTAAAATAATCTTCTATTATTTTCACTATTTCATGTGTAATTATATAGTTTTTTTAGTATATATTTACATGTGAGTTTTTGATACTATCATGGTTTTAGCATCTAAATAATTTAAAAAATGATTTAAATATAATATACATTAATTAATTATATATTTATAATAAATAATAAAATATTGAGATATGAATTAAAATTCACTATTCATGGAGACGGTAGGTCATACATACGCATTAACGCTACATTAATTTCATTGCCGTATTTGAAAGAATGAAATGTAAATAATATATATATATATATATATATTAATGTTTCATTGTTTGTCATATATGATAAATTTGTTTAATAAACCATCCTTTATACATTTCATGTATATCATGAATGAATCAGATAGCTTTGAACTGGTGGTTGTCCACACATCCACAAATGACATTACCGTATTTACATAATATGGAAATTATAAGGGTTCATGTTATATAATAATTAAAGATGAATATATAAATTCTAAATATAGTATATATATTATAAAAACATTGTGTCTATCATTATTCTTAACAATGAGAGGCGGTAAAGGAAAAAAGTAATGATATCATTTTTTGTCGTAGTAGTTTTTCATACAGATACATGGTATGTTCATTACCATTATATTGAAGTGTGTATATGTTTTGGAATAAAAATTATAATATAAAAATTTAATTATATTTATTATACTACTGATATTATAAAATAATTTCAAAATAGGAGTTGATGGAGGAGAATAAAAAAAAATCTTGAGGAAGGATATTAACTCTTTTTTGGGTAACTCCTCCAATTTTTTGACACCAAAGGCATTCAATGAATGGATTTCTGCAAACCATGAGGCTTTTAGGTTTAGGGTAGGTAGTTTTTGGAGAATATCATGGTTGGGAAAATGAATTTTGTGAGGTGTGAGGATGTTCATGGGGTGAGTTCCTTTTAATAGTAGAGGAGGAGTGGCACTCTTGTAAATTTTTTAAAAGGGAATTACACCAACATTTTTTCTATGAAAATTGGATTCAATAATTGATAAACACCGATAAAATAGATTATAGGGTCTAAATATGAACATATAATGGAATTTTTATAAGTTTATAGGTTATTATAGCCCTTAAGTTCTAGGCTTATTCCATTTTTAAGCTACTGTATCTCTTAATCACTATAATTAATTTTAACAACATTGAGTAATGATTATGGTAAAATACTATGTTGGGCATATTATAAATTATAAATTATTATTATTTAAAAATATTTAATCCATTTTTCAAATTAGAATCATTGAAGTGGCATGAATTAATTTAAATTTAATTCCACCAATGGGATGACAAATAAGGTATTTAATGTCAAAATGTTCAAAAGTGTGATATGTTTTATATCCAATATTAAATTTAAATAGATTAAAATGATCTAAATTGTATTAAGTGTTTTAAAATATATCTAAGTTATCTTTAAAACTAATTATAAATATAATTTAACCTTATAAATAAATAATACAAAAAAAATTGAATTAAAATTCAGTATAGTTCACTATTTTTCAAAAAAATAAAACCCAATAGAAAAATACCAAAAAATATCAATAAGATAACTTTTACGTTTTTATTTCAAAAATTACTTTTTATTTTTTCATAATTAATTTATAAAAGTTCATGAAAATTTATTTCAAATAGGCTCTCCATTAAAAGGTGTTAAAATGAATTTTTTAGAAAACTACTATTTTTAAGTGTGAAACAAGATTTATTCTTATCTTATTTTTATCATATATATGGTATTAATATAAATTTTTTTGATTCAAAATAATATGTATATATAAATATATTGAATATATATCACTCAATAATTTTAATTAATTAAATTTATTTTGGAAAAACATATTTTTGGGCATAAAAAAGTTTTCTATTAAAACATTCCCTTTATATTGAATTGGTTCTTATATTCATATAAAAATAATTTTTAAAAAATGAATTAATTTTATATTTCTATAAACCATATATATTTATAAGTTAGTTAAAACTATTCTAAACTACTAATTTAATGACTTGTTTATATCTTATTATAAATAAAAATTTTATTTATAATAATTTTTTTGGAAAAGCTCTATGTTGTGTGTAACAAATGGTATCGAAGAAAGTATTTGTTGCGTGTAACACAAGATAACTATTAATTGTGTGAATTGAATGCTATGGATTGAAAATATTTGAAATAGTAATTTTATTATCGTGTCTCAGGATATTATATTCCCTAATTCACTTGGGGTTGTGTTTCAAACATGATATAGAATACAAAGTTATTATTTTAGAATTTTTAGGTGTTTTTTATTAAGGTTGGAGCCGAAGCCTCAATTTATTATTTAAATAAAAGACCAATTTTAGACTGGGTAGAGCGAGACCCATTATATAGCCTGAAGTCCCAAGGCCATGTGACCTAAATACAAGGCTTGAAAGATCATTTTTGTCCCAAAGGACCCTTGGTTGAATAGTACTGCTATAGTACTAGGGCTGGTATATTTCCCCACTACAGTACCCCTAGAAATCAATCCCTACCCAGATATAATCATGGGTCTTTTGGATGCCAAACGGGAGCCTATTCCACTTGGGTGCTAGAATGTTGGAAAATATATTGTATGTGGCCTACCTAGGTCAAGTACGGTCTCTGCTACATGATTATGATTAGAATTTTCAGTTGTTACATTATCCCCACCATAATTAAATTTCATCCTCTAAATTTACACTCATTGTTGGTAATAAATTGTTTCCTATTTTCTATGTTTTATTCCCACATCCTAAGAAAGGTCCAAAAAATATCCTCTAAAAAAGAGAATATGGTAAGTACAAAGGTTCCGTGGACTAACATATAACTAGGCCTCTATGTTTGAGAACATTATTGAAATGTAGAGATACAAACATGGAGGAAAATAATAAATATTAATAGAAATTTATTGAGATCATAAATCAAAAACAAGTGAATGTTCAACAACAAGTTTAGGGCCCCAGAGCCATAAATATGCGATGAAACAAAAGGCCATCAGTTCAATAAAAATTAAGGAATTATGATGACATTTTTTTGATCATTTTCTTAAGGTTGAGAAATTATTTTTCTACCTATGAATATAAAGAAAATATAATTACGTAACATATTTCTATAAGCATAATTTTTATCCTTTTTTTGGCCTTTGATAAATTTATAATTCATCCATTTCATAATTAAATGGATATCCAAAAATGAACTTTGATTCTTGAAGCACTAACATATATTTTTAGTGGATCGTAAGTCCCATAAACGAGTAACAATTCAAACTATTTTCCCTAACTATTATCTAAATCCAAAATGGTTAATAAATAATATCTAAACCTAAAAAGTGATACTAATAGTTCAACACTAATATATATTAATTATTATTTTCAACTATAAACAATGACATGTTTATAAGGACATTGTGTAGGTCAAAGGTGGGAATTAAACCATTATCATCCTTTGGTAATTGGTTCCATTCCCACTACCTTTTTGGATTTGATGGGTCATCACCCAGTATAATGGTTTTATATTTTCAAAATTATGTCAAAATTATTTCTAAAATAAATATAATGGAAATCCTTGAAATAATTTCAATCACTAAATAACCTTTTAACTATGTTTTTCAACTCAAATCATCATAAATATATAAATACTTCATCCATTTTATTTCAACATATTTCTTTCCTTAGTATAAGGTTTAACCATAATATCATTTGTTGAATCATGGCACCATATCTTCAACCTACCACACCATAGGTTTAATTTTGGTTATTTATTTTCATTATATATTAAAATCCATCAAAATGGTTTGTAAAGAAAATATAAATTATCATAAGAATATCCCCTTCGAGTTTTAATCTAGGTGTTCAGTATGACCCATTGTGATGTACCAGACTACACTCAAGTTAGGCCCGATGCACCTTGTCAGATTTGTTACCCCTAAGTACTTATTTTCTAGAATCATATCCAATTATAGTATGCAGAGTGGGATCTATTTCTACTAAATACCACATATTTTCTATCTTATCAAAACCATATGATGTTCTATATACTTTTCCCCAAGTATACATTAAGGATATGTTCTATAATGTATGTTTTCTTAAATCTAGTTCTAATGGTTGATCATAAACATCCTCTAAAAACATCTATAGTGTCCCAACACCATAATTCCTAGAGTAATTGTCATGCTACCATTATATTTGAATGATTACAATGAATCAATTCATGAAGACTGATGATTTTAGAAGTCTTGGTAAACAAGATACACACATGAGTCTTGTATTAAAAATGAATAGACCAATTACCAAATATTTTTTTATTTCATGGGAAACATTATTTTATTAAATATATCATTTCAAATCATTATTATCACACTTTATCGAATACTACGAAAAGGAAACATAATAAGGGCCAGCCAAAATTCTCACTATTCTTAATGCATAATAGAAGAAATAAAGAATCAATGAGAATAATAAATATGGAAATGAATAAACTTAACACACAATCCATGTAATCAATATACTGATAAAGATGTTACTAAGAAGTAAAATAAATAAATAAATTGAAAGACATTCCATTGAAATAACAAGATAAGGAAAAACAATATGAAAATGTAAAAAACAAAAAATCCATGACATTTCATCAATAAAATTATAGTGAAATTCCACTATAGACATTTTCATAGTGAAATTATAAAGGATAATAAATACTAATAAATTATTAATAATTAGAAATAATTTTTAAGCACACGAAAACCAATAAATGCAAGACCATTCACAAGATGGTTTAAAACTACAGGTAGAAACCTATTTGATTTTCGAAACTAATTTGTCTTAAGAGAACCTCTCGATGCATTGGGGGGATATATACTGTATAGTCCTACCCTTCAATTCATATCCAATGCATTATTCATATTGCGTGATTTTTTAAATTAATAAACAATATGGATCATCAAATATCCATATTTATTAAACATTATAGAAGTATCAATATTTATTTAGTGGAGTATGACTAAAATAAAGTGGTTTAGACAGTGATAAATTAAGATAGCACTGAAATATCATTAATATATTCTTACAGAAAATAATATTCAAACACTCCAAAGTTTCTCATACCCCCTTGAATCAATTGTATAAAAATTCACCATAATTTAATTGAAACTTATAATATCCATAGAATAAAGATATTGATGATATAACATGTCAATGTAAACATCGTATGTAAAAAATTATATATTTTTTAGGTAATGAACATATTTTTTATAAGTTATATGTATAATTAGGGGGAATTAAATGTCTAATGGTCAAATGAAATTGAATATTTAAAGGGTACTGAAAAAGGAATCAAGGAATTTAATGATAATACTAGCCTTGGCCAAATAAATCATAAAACACACAGAGGAATAATAAGGATTGTATCAATACAACATATCCCATGTGGATTAAAAAAAAGTGTTTGTTGTCTATGATGAATATAAATAATAAAAAAATATCATTAAAAACATTCTTGAGGGAAATGAAATTTTTATTTGGAAAAACATTTTGAAAATAATTTTCTTTGAAAAATAATTATTGAAAATAGATTATTTAAATAGTATCATTTTGAAAATATAAAAGACAAATAAAATAAATTATTTAAAGTAAATCTATAGTTGTCTTACATGGTAATTAATATCACTACATGCTTCATAGTAAAAGTTTTAAAAAATACCATACTCGAAAATAAAAAAGAAGATTTATTTGAAAACTAATTAAATGAAAAAAGGGGTAAAAATATATTTAATAAATCATTTTGAAAATTTTAAAACTTTTTTGAAAAACTTTTTTTAAAATATGTTTTCTAGAAGATAACAGTTTTTAGACTAGAGAGATAAATGATGTCGGGTTTTTCATAAAAAAACATTTCAAACTTATTTTTTGTACCAATAAATGGAAAACTGGTACAATTACATGAAAAGGTTAATTAACAAAAATAGTAGAATAAAACTAAATGGTTTAATTAAAAATTATCCAATAATTGTTTCTAATGAAATTTCAATTATAAACAATCCTGAAAAAAAAAGATATTGAGAAGTAAACCCTTGAAAAGACTATATTATTGATGTGAGGATCAATAAATAAATAAATTATCAATTGAAAATATAAAACCACATAAAAAATGTGGATACAGTAATATATATTATAAATTTAGTACACACATAATCTTAAAATATTAACAACAATGTGGATATAAGATAACACAATGAGAAAGAATTAGGTTATGAATTTCTTTACCACTTGGATAAATTATAACTCAAATACGTTTAAAATAAATAATAAACATTTACTCTAAAAACCAGGAATATAAAACAATTACGGATATAATATATTAAAATGGGATGTAGATACACCACAAAAATAAATATGTTGTGAATATGACATTTATCTCAGGGATGTAAAAAGTTAGATGAAAATCGATTTCCATGCATTTCCTTTTTGGGGGACATCCTTTAAATTCATATATAATGGTTTTATACATGATAATAACTTATACCATAAGAATAATTATATAATATGTTATCTTCATACTATATTTCATTACCCATTTGTTAGTAATCATTCAATATTTTCACTATTTCTTTTGTTAATTGTCTAGTTTTTCGAGTTTCTTTTAATTTTTTACTTGCAGTTACTGTCATGGATTCATCATATCAAGAATTTTAATCATGAATAAAATATATTATATATTTATTATATTTGTATTTATAATAAATCATAAAGGTTTTATATATGAAATGAAATTAACCATTCAGGGAGACAATATGCTATACGTACGCATGAACGCTATTTTCATTACATTACTATATTAAATAGAATGAAAAGTAAAGGATATATATATAATATTATTAATATTATTTTTATGTTATAATATATACATACTATATTTCACATAGATTTAATAAAACCAAATTCTATACATTTCATATATAGCGGGAATGAATTAGATCACTTTGAGGACGTAATAATCCATACTTCCTCAAACGAAATGATTGTATTTAAAAAATATCAAAAGCACAAGATTTTCTTTTATATAAAAATTAAATAAGAATAAATAAATTATTAATATCATATATTTAATATATAAATATTTATTCTATCATAGTTATCGTCCATGAATGGTGATAATAGAATAACCAACGACGTCATTTTGTGCAGTTGTATTTAACGGTGCCCATAAATGCTAAGTTCCTTACCCATTAGATATGGGTGTATATATGAGTAGGTAAAACCAGTTGAAGAAACAAATGTCAGTATATTTTTGATAGGTTTTACTATAAAAACATGGAATAAGGATTTATCATGGGGTGGAGATCGAATGTAAAGCAAAAGATCTTGATGAAGGATGTTACCTCTTATTTGGGTAACTCATTTTGGTTTGCAGCAAATGGATTGCATGTATAGATTCCATCCCAATGTTAGAATTATATTTTTAGGAGAGATATTTTTAAGAGATATTTGATTAGATATTTCGAAATCCAATTTTACTTGAGTGGTGTGAGGATGTGGGAGAGGTTAGGGCCAATTATAGTAGAGGAGGAGTGACACTCTTGTAAATTTTATTTAAGGGAATTCCACCCTTGTTTTTCCATTAAAAATTTAATCCAAAAACTAAAAGAAATTATTAAAGAGAGGATAGGGTACAAATATGAATATTTAATGTATTTTGATCAATTTTATATGAAATCACATTAATATTAAGTTTTAATCTTTTATTAAGCTAATTTTTCACTAAATTCAATATAATTAATTCTAATCACTTTAAAAAATAATTTTATTGTCAATAAATAAGTTGATTTTTGTATAAATTTTAAATTATTCTAATTCCAAATATTGAATACTTTTTTCAAATTTCCAAACCTTTTAGGGGCTTAAATTAATTTAAATCTATTCTTGGAGATGGGATGAGAAATCATGTTTTTAGAGTAAAAAAGTTCAAAAGTTTGCTATGTTTTATATATACTATTTAAAATCGAAATTGATTCCAATTATAAAAATTAGATTAATATATTTAAAATATATCTACTTAACATTTAAATAAAAATAAAAAAATAGAATAATTCCTAATAAATAATTATATGAAAAATCCATTTTGAATTAAAACTAAGTATTTTTCATTATTCATTAAAATCTGAAACCACATAGAAAAATACAAAAAAAAATAAACCTAGGATGATTTTTATGATTGTATTTTAAAAAATAGTTTTATTTTTAAATACTAAATGAATCATACTTTCCCAAATTTTATTTAAAATAGGTTCTCTACTTAAAGGTCGTAAAATTTCAATTTTCAAAAAATTAAATTTCTTATTCTAAAAATTGATTTATTCTTATATTATGAAAATAAAAAATATTTTATTAATATAAATAAATGACTAAATATAATATATATATATATATATATTAATATAACTCACTATTTATAAAAAAATTAATTTATTAGGATAAAATATTCTTGTGGGAATAAATATAGTTTTTTATAAAAACATTCCCTTTATATTGAATTGGTCAATATATTAATTTTTAATTAATTTGTTACCAATAAATTCACTTTATAAATTTCTAAAACATATATTTCCATAATTTTGTTAATACTACTCATACAAACTAATTTACTGGTTATGATATATCTTATTATAAATAAGAAATTTTTTTAAAATATAATACTGCTAAAAAAAACTCAGAGTTGCGTATAAGGAAATCTACCAAGGAAAGTATTTATTTCATATAACATATGGTAACTCTGCATTGTGAGAATTTAAAAAAATATATAATTATTATTTTTTAAATTTTAATTATAAAATAATTTCCCAGGAAAAAATATTCCCTTACACACATAGTGTTGCATGTTATATACGCTACCAAATACAATGTTATTATTTAACAGTTTTGGGGCGTTACAATTAATTTTTACATTCATTATTATTAATTATGAAAAAAATAATTTATTATTATTATATAATATTATCTATTTTGATTTAAAACATGGAATTCATTTTACCCAAATCAATTCACACATGTGATATAATTTGATTAAAAATTAAATAATCGCGATGGAAAAGCAGTTTTTGAATGAAAGCTTTCTTTTGTATATAACATTTAAATATCAATTTTCAATGTGAAATTGGTTAAAATGAAATAAAATTGTATCAATAAATATATAATTTGACAATGTTATCTTTTAAATCCATCCTAAAAAAATGGGACATTTAAATGCTTTATTTGAAAATGTAGTTTTTAATAATAATCTATGTTTTTAACTATTCATAAAAAATTCATATTTATATAAATTCATAAATATTAACTAAAATATAATTTTGACCTTAATCTTCGAAAATTGATTTTAATTTTTAAAATTAATTATATAAAATGTAAAAAATAATTTTACAACAAGTACTAGAAATCATTTTTTAATAAATTATCTTTTTAATTAAATAAGAACGTTAGAAATAATTAATAAATTTTTAATAATATATTTTATTTATCTAAAACAAGTATACATAAATATTAAAATTTATATATTCATATTCATAACACCATGTATAACCTCTAGTTTATAATGCTTATGTTTTAAATAATAATATTAATATATATTCTGGTTCATTAATACCAAATTTCACATGTAATTCAGGATACTAAAGAAATTAAATTTATTTTAAAAAATATATTTCATGAAAACATATGCTATTAAATTATTCTCCACTTAAATAAATTTTCTCAATCAAAATTCATTATTTGGATGAAAAAAATAGGACACTTATTCCCCATCATATCATCATGTTCCCATTTATCTTCTTCATGATGGTGGTTTTTTCATAAAACCATGACCCGTTGAGTGGTCTTGTTTCACAGAGATTTATCACTAAAATAAAACATATCTAAAGGTTTATATTAATTGGAATGATCATGAGATTGGTATATTAACTCTGATTTCAATACATACAAACGATCATATATGAACTTTCTTAGGAGAGATACATCCAAAACATTATGGACTTGAGAGAGGTTTTTTTGTAGCGCCCAAAGATAAGAAATGATCACCACTTGATCAAGAATGTTGAAAAGTCCCATATACCTATGGATTACATTTCCTTTCAATCTGAACATCATAAAAATCAACCATGAATAAATTTATAGGAACACCTTATCAATAACTTTTAACTCAATATCCCACTAAAAAATGTAAGTATATGTTTCTTGATGACTTTGAGATCCTTTGATGTGTTATAAAATAGATCTATCTTTCTCTGCAGTTTATTTAGCTGTATATAGTTTCAATAGCTTTTTTCTACTACATCATCCCAAAATTTTTGATTTTTAAACTTATTTCTATAGTGGACTTTATAAGGATCCATTTTATTTCATGAGTGAATGTTTTTGTTGTAAGAAAACAAGACTACTGGAAGGTTTTGCTCCAAAATGACATTCAAATCCTATAAAAAATATCTCAATATACATTATAATGTATGAATTTTTATCTTATACAAACCACCTATCCGAAGATGATACACAATACTGAAACCTAACACAGTATGCAAGTCCACTTAATGGATTCCCCAAAACATTTTGGTAAACCTTT
This sequence comes from Viscum album, assembly GCA_963277665.1. Classification (NCBI taxonomy): domain Eukaryota; kingdom Viridiplantae; phylum Streptophyta; class Magnoliopsida; order Santalales; family Viscaceae; genus Viscum; species Viscum album. The sequence goes on from OY728129.1 coordinate 1,761,679,329, forward strand.
GATCCCGATCAGATACAATATAATGTGATATTGTATTCAACATTACATCTTACATAATATATATCTTTAAAATATTACCTGGAGAGAAATATTTATTGGTATAAATTAATTATGCTAAATTTTTAAGGATATTTACTATGACCCATATCGAATTATATCCTTTTGTTTTTTCTGGGCAGTCCGATGAAAAAAATATCCAGTTTTGTTTTCACTTTTCCATAATTTTATGTGCAATGGTTGTAACATCCCCTTAGAATTTTTTACCTCATCCTTAACTTGATGAGATTCATTAAAATGAGAAACATATTTCTCATAATCTCTCTTTCAATCAACCCAAAAAATACTATTTCATATATCAATACATATTTTTACTTTTTGGATTAATAAAGAATAAAGAGTTATGAACTTCCTCTATCATCACCTTCATTAAATCTGGAATGGATATAAAACATACACGGTTCATGAACATTATCATTGCATCATAACCATGTTCAAACTCAAAAACATTTATGAACATCTTCTATAGATCTACATCTTCCTTTTGATCCTCTCTAAACTTAACTTGCATAGATGTTTGAAGAATCATTTGATAGAGATATTATTTCTTATACTTCATTCAATATTTCATGATCCATAATTTTTATATCCCTGAATATTGGATATTTTTTGATCCTCATTATTGATAATATAGAATTTTTATTCCAAATCAAAACATCATTCATGTAATTCACATTCCCATATTGGTAATGTATTGAGAAGTTAGAATCAATCATCATCTCCAACCATATTTTCCGGAAACTTTTCAAATCCCTATTGTGAGTATGTACTTTAATATTGAATGATGAGTATATATAAATGTCACACTTTTTTCCATTAAGATAATTCTTCTATATTTTTAATGGAAAATTCACAGCATCAAATCGAAATAATGAGTTGGGTAATATTTCTAATGAAACATAAATTTTCAAGAGGTATAAGCTAGCACAATATCATTCAGCATAATAATTTATTTCAATAACCACATCAATGTATCAGTATATACTACATACTCATCTCCACTATTCGGTATTATAAGAAAACCTGCACTGACTAATATTATTTTCAGTTCCTTGAAATTCTCCTCACATTCATCAATCTATAGGAAAATGGGTCCCTTCAAAGTTAATGTGGTCATGGGATTTAATAGCTATGAGAATATTCCACAAAACATCAATAATATCCAGATGAACCAAGAACACATCAAATCATAGTCATTTTGGTTAGTCTTGGAATACACCTTATTCCCTCATTCACTAATGGATCAATCGATATACCCACACATGATATTATATGATGCAAAAATGAATCTTATGAATCCAAAATTCACACATAGTATTTTTTTAAGCAACACCTCTTTCATTGGGATATTCAATAGAATACTTAAATTTTTATCATAGTTAACCTTTAGCTTTTAATTTCTAAAAATAAAATCTATAAATACAACAAAAAATTTATCAAGGTAACATCTAAAGGATTTATTCATTTAATCCATGAAGATATAATGGGGATTGGTAAGACCAAATTACATCAATTTATATTCATAAGGTCAATACCTTATATGGATTTATGTGTTATGTATATCCTCTATATTGGACCTCAATTAATGAAATCCATAACAAAGATTAATTGTGTAATAGTATTATTATCCACACATTTTATCAAGTAAGTCCTCAATTCAAGGTATAGTATACTATTTCTTGGCCATGATCTTGTTCAGTCACATATAATGAAGGAAAAGTATCATAAATCCATATTTCATCATAATGAAAAGAACATGTGGAATCCATGTTGAAAAATGTGAAAGAATAAATCCCTATTCAAAATTATCTTCGTTTATATAATTCAATTAGATAAATTCTATAAGGAGTCTTTCAAATATGTATAACATCATTTTTTATTTCGATTGAGAACCCAACATCACGTTTTGGTGGAATGTAGGGAATCTATTCTCGTAAAATATCAACAAACTCCTACTCAATAGGCATATCATTGATGTTGAGTTTCTCCCCAACCTTATGAGAGAATCACCAATTTATAATGTAAATCTATACTCATATTGTTGATGTGATCCCCATCATAATTTCATATTAATGATTTCACTGATACATGATCATATGTGGGTTTTGAATATAAAATGTGAATTCATGTATTAATAAATTGATGTGTTATTTATATATATAAATCCAACTCATGCATAAGATGAAATTAAGTTAAATAAGAGGAAGAATAATGAGATTTTAAGGAATCACATTTCCAAAAACAGCAACATGATAATAATCTTAGACTTGGGTAGTAATCATTGTACCATTAAGTTTTCTCATTTATAATTCTACATCAAATCATTAGGTAGAGAAAATAACATTCATAAATTCTTCTCATGATAAAAGTTGATCTATATAACTAAGCTCAAATAAGATACATCCTTTTTTGAACCTACTTGTAACAACTTCAACCTCATCATTCTATTTTTATTACCATATTAAAAACAAAATGGATATAATTACATTTAGAAAAATTTGATTAGGGTGATTTATCATTTATAAGTGGTTTCAATTATGACACCTCATTTTCCATGGTTGACAATTATGTTTCACCAAAGTCATTTATGGTAATAAAATATTAAAATCCTTAATGATGGTTTATAAAGAGATTGTGAATTTCCAAAAATTATCCCCTTGGAGTGTCAAACTAGGTGTGCAATAAGGCTTCTTTTCATACACCGTGTAATGATCCATTCCATATCAATGAACCTTTTTTAGAGTAATTACCCTTTGATACAACTATGTCAAAGCCACATCCAGTCATGGATTCCAGTCAAATATGTAATTTCTTGGAAACCAATTTCTCTGTCTTTCACCAAAATTACATGAAATTTTCAAATCCCCAAATATATCATTAGACATATCACTAGGGTTCTCACAAAATATTTTCAATCTATCTTCCAAATATTTCTAATCCATTCCTCGGATACCAACTATAATTACCCAATATATTTATACAATTATATTATATCTTAAAACATTACAATTTAATACATTTATGAAATACACACTTGATTATTGAAAAGTATTAGTGTCTTTGGAGGATATACACACAATCTTCTTATTTTAGGAAAGATGTTAAAAATTTCCCAAGAATATATTCCCACATAAAATGATTCAAAAACCTAAGGAATGGAAATATGAGAAACGATGAGCTTAGAAAATCAATATGGGTAAACATGGTGGATACCAATATCGCATGAGAAATAGGGTATAATAACCTGAAGAAAATATTTAAAAACAATACCCTACATATCATACACTAGAAAAATGAGTCATAGAATAAATCATTGTACTTTATAAGAGATAAATCCTAAAGGAATAAAATAACATGATCCATGAGGCCATTACATTTTCAAGAGTTATTGTTTTTTCCACACACATAAGAATAGAAAATATCATTTAACGGCTACACAAAAATACATTATTAAAATATTAGTCTTGGTATAACTGCTATTGTACCTTATTCAGGCTTGGGATTACCTATTGTGTACCATATTTCATGCTTGTGACGACCTCCCATGCACCCTATTTTGGGCTTGGTGTAACCTATCTTGTACCCTCTTTCTGACTTGGGATAGCCTCTAATGTACAATTTTAAATGAAATGGGTTTCACAATTAGATAACCAATTTCATTTAGCATAACCCATTGAAATGGATCTGGTTTCATAAAAATCTATTCATCATAATAATAAATCATCTAGTAGAAGAAAAATGCTGGTAAAATAGGATCATATACCCTATAAAACATTTTAAACTCAAATGGTTTTTCTCATTGATGAATAGAGATTCCATAAAAGGATCAGTACAACATTCATTATGATAATATCCACTCTATTTTTTAATAAACATATATAAAATATCTATTCTCTAAAAATACTAATGAAAAAATATTATTTGAATTTTAAAAATGGAAATGATCTAAGGAAGATTAAAATTATTGTGGGTTCATGAAGTTAGAAAATACCATTCATTCCATACACAACAGCAAAATATTCAATTTTCAATTTTGATAAACTTCAAAAGTACATGGTTCAGTAAAAGTTAAAAAAACATTACATTTAAGCCATTTTTTAAAAATTTAAACATTTATTAAAATGACTTTAAACCATATTATTATAATATACTTTTCTTATAAAACATGGATATATAATAAAAAGGGTTTTTGCCGAAGATAGAAATAATGTAATTTTTCCTTAAAAACAATATTTGGGGATCTTGAGTATATAAATAGATGAAAATGAAAGGTTAAAAAGAAATATTAATAAATAATAAAAGTATTATAAAATTCACTAGTTTTGTGAGAGTTATATCATAATATCTCACCATTAAAATAAAAATCATAACTAATCTCGATAAATATTGTGATTATAGCTTCAATCAATTACCACATTGATAAAATTTGAATAATAAGACCCATGAAATAAGGTATCATATATATATATATATGTAAATCACTATAAAATTAAAAATGATAAAATTAAAATAAATTCATTTGTACAATTTAAACCACAAAAAATAAATAATGGATGCATAAGTCATGTGTCTCACTGAAATAAATGTGACATAAAAATCCCTTAACACTTTGTAAACTTTTTTGAATTGAAAGACCCATTAAATAATAAAATAAAATGAAACATAGAATATAATTTAAATGATTAGGTAAAATATATATCATCTCAATATGTTATTTCAATCACCATGTTGATGAAACGAGTGGTGAAGAGGGCATATGTCTCTCAAAAATAAGGAGAGACCTGAAATCCCTTACCTTATGTCTTGACTTCCTTCATACACTTTTGAACCTCATATTTCAAAATAAATATTTATTATAAATATATTATAAAATAATAATAATATTTATCATGCAAAATATTATTTAATTATAACCCTTTATCTCCCATTTATTGACAATTCATTGTAAAAATCATTATTTCATGTGATAATTGCTTCATCTATCATTTATGATTTTGTTCAATAGTTTTGATACTATACATTGATAATGTTTTTATTGTAGCCATAATATTAACCAAAATATAAAAATAATATTAATTCATTATAAATATATTTTTAGTCACCCATAAAATTTATAGATAGATAAATAGATTACACTATTCATGGAGACGATTGGTCATATGTATGCATGAATATTATTTCCATTGTATATACGGATGTATTGAAAGGAAGGTAAAATATATATACCATCATAGAGAAATGTTTGTTTAATATATATCTCATATATTCAATTAATATATCTTTATTACCTTCCAGGTAAATAGTATGTGAAAAATGAATCACATTACCTCACAAGGTGGTAGTCAGCGGTACAGATGAGTGACGTTATCGTATTCCCATGGAATTAGAAATAGTAAAGTATAAGTGATATTATATTTTCGAAGTTTAAATAATTTTATTAATATAATATATATTTATATATATTTATAACATAATTATATCTTTTTATACGATGTGATGATGGAAAAAAATTACATCGGTTCGTTAGGTGGTAGCAGGACATGCACAAGATCGACAGTTTCATTTCCCATTTGGTTGAAGAAGATATGTATATAGGTGATTAAAAAAATTAAAAACCCAATTTTTTATAAATGGAAATATCCTTTTTATAAATATTTCACATAATCACATGAAACCCCAACAGAATGACCTACTAAGTGCTATGTGACCTCTAAACATAAGTTTCTCATTTTGGGTTTTGAATTTTGAAAATCTAACATACACGGTTGCGATCCTTATGTTATTTAGGTTCTAATAAGAAAAACATAATTTCATGTTGAATAGTAACCTTCCCATATTAATTGTAACATTCCCTTATGAATAGTTATATAACATAATTAATATTAACCTTACCTATGATAGTATAAAAATAATATTCAAGTGAAAGAATGATGTACCTATATTTTTTAATAAGTAAATGAATGTTTCAAAACCGTTTTTAATAACAAAATATTATTTTAACAAAATATTAAATAAATTTAATTTAAAAAATATTTTTTTAAAATAAAAATAATTTTTGGGTTTTACATGTCAATAAATGGTTAGAAAGAATTTTTGATATTTTTCTGAAATACAGGAATTTTTATGAATATTAAAATACAACAATTTACCGTATATAAATTATAAGATAAATATACTATTCCTAGAATCATGGATGATGTCACCACCCTTGTTTCGAATTCACATGACCCATTTACTATTTATGGTCATTAAATAATCACTATTTCTTGTCTTTAGGGAAATAATAAACTAATGATTACAAAATTATTAAAACCCTCCTCTCCTCGACTATAAAACGCCCCCAACACCCACTTCTCTGTACTCCCCCCAAGCCTTCTTTCTTGAAAATATTGTACCCATTTATTTCCCCAATATCATTCCCCACTTCCAAAATCACCTAGTATCTTCAAAATAGAAAAGCTACTACTCTTAATAGGCTCTCAAATGAGATAAACTCAAGAGGTAAATTCCTCTTTCAAATTCATTTATTTCTTTTATGTTCTATTCTTTTCTAGATTCATTCCTCACATTCTTTCACCGAAATGGTATCATAAATCTAGTAACAAAAATTTACTGGAATTATATTATTCTAATTGGATAATTTATTATCTTCCCTCCATTCTCCAGCTTTTATATGAAAGAAACGAAAACACCTTTTGCGATGTGTTTATTTAGCACATTCAAGGACAACGATTTATAAGTTTCTATTATCATATTTAATTCTTGTTATAGAATTTTTATTATGGTTGAACCAGATTATTATTTATATAATATATATCATAGGTATGGGTAATTAATCCTTTTCCACAAATTTTATTATGTTATAAATCAAAACATGTTCATTGTAATCACACCTATTGATAAATCAAAATGGTTGTCACTAAGGTTTTATATAATAATTCATCTTCACACCAAATAAAAAATAAATTTTTATAACCATGTAATCTCTGATATTTACACTAATAACATAAAACTTCAATTATGTACAACCACTTTCATCGTACATGTTTATCCAATCATGAATGTAAGTGAACCAATCAGGATAGCCTAGTAAGCAAACGAATCCGAACAACAAAATTGAACATTGTATTTAATAAAAATGGTTATAAATGAACATAAAACGTTATAATAAATATTCTAAATATATAATATATTATTTAATTATTAATTAATATACCTAATTTATTTATTCAGGTCATTAATTTCATGAAATGATCTCCATCAGACTTATATTAAGGGATCCTCTCCATTTCACTCCTAATCATGATGTCCTCTATGATATTCCATTTTATGTGTAATACCTAATGTTGGGGTATGATTTAGAACCTCCCCATAAATTCCCCATGATTTATAAGTGATGATAATCCCTTTTTCTCTCTCATGAATTCCTCTTAGGTATACTCTACAACAATGTTATAATTCGTAACAAATTCTACCCGAACCTCCATTATTCTTTTGGGTTGCCTTATCATTATTTAAATAAAAATGGATTTATCATTTCAATTTATTTGAATATTATAAATGATGTTTAATTTTACAAAATAAATTTATCATTACCCTTTCATCACTCTCTTTCGAGGATATACATGTTTTTAAAAGATTCCCTCCTTGGTATGTTCTCATAAGCAAACCTGTTTTTAGGGAACCTCTTGAATTATTACTTGATTTAGATTTCATTCTATCTTATGTTTTAAGACACCATTTCTATTATAAAATAATTATTTTTATTATGAAAAAATTCTTTTTTAACTTTTGGTTTTATATAAATTATTTCCTCCACTATCTATTTTCAATGTTGAATAGTGTTTTCTGTAAAACTGCTCTAAAAAGTTTTAATTATAAAGTTTATTAAATACTTTTCATACATTATGTCACTTCTGGTTGACATCATTTACCATGATATATGCCGATTATACCTTATTAAGATCCATGAATGTTCTAAGTCATTTCTCTTCGGGGTCGATTTATGATACATACATTTATTATTCTTTATGACATGACTGTGTTACCAATTTCATTCCATGGTTTCCTTTTTATTTAGGTATGGTAGATTATGTATGATTATATATATGGGAATAAAATTAATGTAAATTTTGATATGGTTGCACCTAGATAGAGCTTCAATGTATTGTGTAATGTAATGTCAATGAGATATTATATGCAACGGTCTTGGTGGTTTTCTGAGGCTTGTGATACCGCGGGAATGAGATTGACAGTTACCATTGACCCATAATACTATAGAAACAGGATTGGCGATTAGCCTTGACCTGTAATAAATATATGTTTTATATTTATTTCACGTTTTTATGATTTCATTTTATATGATCCCATTTCATATGTTATGATTCCATATGTTCCATGATATTGATATCATTATGTAATTCCTCATAACACATAAACATAAGATTTATTCTTATGTTCATTCCATTATAGGGATTTTTAGATCATCCCTTTGTTCATGTGTTCCCCAAGGTACCCTATGAAAATGTAAGGGTTCAATGAATTTTATGACCTTTTTTGGATATTAAATAAATAAAAGTTTATTACTTCCATGTTTTTGGTTTTATTTACCTATTCTTCCAAGACACAAGACTTAACGATGATTGGCTTGTACTATGATGTATAATTATGCTTAAAATCATGTAATGTTATATATAAAAGGCTAGGGACTATATTTTTGGTATTATAGGATGGTATAGTTATTTTTAGAGATTATGAATATAGCACTTTAGTGATAAACATAAGGGCGAGACAATGTATAAGAAACCATCCCAAAATTTAGGTAATTATAGAGTGAATGGATTAACAATATAATACATCCTTGTCTGGATACAAACAAGTAGAGGTTGATCTGGGACATATGTAGCTAGGAGTGAAAAATATGACAAGGAGTTGTGGCCTTAACCTAGGGTATCCTGGTACACAACAATTAGCCATTCTACACTCTTTGTTTGACACTCCTGGGGGATATTCTTTGGTAAATAAATAATATTATTACTAATTATTATTAAGGGAACAAAAAGGATCCCATACGAATATACATTATGAAATAGATCATGAATAACTTTGTTCGAGGCTAAAAAACACATATGTTTAAGAGATATGTGTAATATGTTTGTTATTCCTTTAATTCCATTGGTTTCCCCTTATGTCATACTGATCAATAAATTTTATTTGTATTCAAGCCAACAGTTGGAAATATAATGAATCAGGTTATAAAACGAGGGTCACTCTTGGAAAGTAAGGAAATGTTACTTTATTTTAGAATTCGTTTAGGATTTTAATGGTCCCACATTGATGTGTTTCAAGGATAAGGTGATAAGGGTTCGAAATACACCCATCCAATAGGTTTTGGACATGTGTAGGTCTTAGATTTTACATTATCTTTTCATTTTATTTAAATCGTTAAATAATGAGGTCATCGCTGCATCATCATGATGTCATAAATAATTTAATTTATTTAATGTCAAAAAATTCTAAAAAAAATACTATGATGTAGGAAATATTTTTAGATTTCCGATGACTATTTATAGTCCAAACTCTAACTTGTATAACCCCATGTAAACATTGTTTTAGTAAAACAACTCATGTTTGTGTCATTTTAATTTTAACATTAAATAAAAAGGTATTTATGTCATTTTCCAACCAAAGTGGCTCCATGGGGTCCCCAAGTTGACCCATGGATTTTCATGGTCGGCCATGACACGTCCAATGAGGGTAGGACATGTGTCTAGGTCATTTAAATTTATTAAAACATTATTCTTACCTTAAACTACACTAATTACCTCTAATCGCGATTAAAAACTTAATAAGTTACTATTCACAAAAAAAAATTATTTTAATCTCATTGAACCACATTTTACTTCTTAATGAAAACCATGTATGTCGGATTTTTAAAATTCAAAACACAAAGGTGGAAAATTTTCATTTAAACAGAAAATCAGTTTCTTTAACTACCACTTAGTGGTTTCACTATTCATCAAAAACTGAAGTTTTTCAGATTATACCAAAAATTCACCCTAAGATATATTTGATATTCTGAACTCAAAAATGATATCTATTTTACAAAATTCAAAACATATAAGTTCCATTAATTAATTTAATAATTAATTCCCGCTGTCAAAACAAATAGCGTGTTTTTAAGAAACAATATATATTAAAAGATTGACACTAGTTTAAGTCCAATTTCAAAGTGAAATTAATTCCAACGACCACTATTGAATTAAATGGTAAAAATATATTCTAATTTAACTTTAAAACCAATTAAAAAGATAATCTAATCATATAAATAAATTAGATTAAAAAGTGGTTTTGAATTAAAATACTTCATTTTTCACTATTCATTAAAAAAATGAACTTTATCGGAAAAATACCAAAAATTTACACAAAGTAAATTTTGATGTCCCGATTCTAAATAAGAATTTTATTTTGTCAAATATAACACATAAGATTTTCAAAAAGTGGATTTAAGAGAGGTTCACCTTCAAAAGGCGGTTAATCGACCTTTTAATGAATATTAGAATGTTTACGCTTAAAATTGTATTCATTCGCATTTTTAATCCTCTAACTTTTATTATAATAAGTTAAAATATTTGACAAACATATATAATCATTTCTGATTTAGTTTTATTCCTTCCTTCCATCACAATAGCTAGGAGTTAACTACCATTTAGAATAATATTTTTTTATTATTAGAGTGCAACGTAAGATTCCCAAGAAACTCGTTGTTGCCTGTTGGGTACTCCATCGAGCATAGCGTCCCCTTTAAAGTTATATGAATATTTTATTCACAAATATGGATAAATGTGAAAATGTAATACTCTTTATTTACCTGGGGTATTACATCTTCTCACCCAGGGGGCACAAAGAAGTATCGATATCTCCAAGAAAACTTTTGGTGGGACAATATGAAAATAGATATTGCTGAATATACCTCAAAGTGATTGGTATATCAGTATGTAAAGTCTGAGAGGAAAATGGTTAAGTGTGTTATACAACCATTAGCCGTGCTGACATGAATGTGGGAGAAAATTATGATAGATTTTTTCTCTATACATCCAAGGAAATGCAGAAGAAACAATGCTCTATGGGTCATTGTGGATCATCTTACGAAGACACATCACTTTATCTCTATTCTAGAGGACTTCACATCAGATAAAATTTCACCATTATACATCCAATAAGTTTTAAAGATTCATAGAGTACCAAAATATGTTGTATCTGATTTTGATCCTAGATTTACATCAATGTTCTGGAAAAGCCACAAACATGCTCTAAGAACTAAACTAAACTTCAGAACGACCTATCATCCTCAAGAGAATGGCCAATATGAGTGAACTATTCAGTCACAAGTAGATATGTTGAGAGGTTGTTCAGTGTAATTCAAATGAGTATGGGACCATCATCTTCCACTGGTTTAATTCTCATACAATAACAATTTCCACTTGAGCATCTGAATGCCACCACATGATGCCATTTATGGGAAAAGGTGGAGAACACCGGAGTGTTCAGATAATGATGGTGAGAATAATCTCCTAAGACCTAAAATAGTCGAAGAAATGGTGGAAACGGTGATAACCATTCAGTAACATATTTAGGAAACCTGAAGTCTATAGAAGTGTTATGCAGACAATCATCAATGAGACATTGAGTTCAATGTTGGAGAAATGGTATTTCTCCATATATCTTCGTGGAAGAAGGTCATGAGATTTGGAAAGAAAGGAAATATAAGTCCTAGGTATATAGTCCCCTTCGGGATCCTTGATCAAGGAAGACCTATGCCTTATCAACTGGCACTTCCACCTACCATGTCGAAAGTACATGCCGTCTTCCATGTATCACTCTTAAAGAAAACAAAACAGACCCTTCACATGTAGTCCCTTCAGAGGTGGTATAGTTAGAGGATGATCATTCTTATGAGGAGTAACCAGTGAAGATCTTAGATCATAGAGATAAATTTCTATGAAACAAGACATCTTACTTAGTCAAAGTATTGTGGTGGAACCACAAGTACGAAGAGACAACATGGAAATTGGATGAGGAAATGATGAAAAATTACACGCACCTATTTACGGCTTTGAATGTAAAATAAAATTTCGTGTGAAAAATTTTATAAGGGGTAAAAATGTAATGACCAAATGTTTTATAAATATAAATTTCTTTCATATAAATATTTAATATAAAAACATTAAATCCTAATATAATCAAAAATAAGTGCTATGTGACCTCTAAACACAATTTTGTCACTTATATGTTTTGAATTTAGAAAATCTAACATATAGGGCTGCGATCAGTATGTCATTTATAGTTCAATAAGAAAACTTATTGTTTTGTTTATAGTAACCTACCCATATGAATATTAACATATCTTTTTGAATAGTGATATACCCTAATGAATAGTAACCTTACCTATGATAGTGTAAAAACAATATTCAAGTGAAATTATGATGTTCTAATATTTTAGAATAAGTAAATGAATGTTTTAAAACTGGTTGTTTAATAATAAATTATAATTCCAATTAAATATTAAATTAATAATATTTAAGAAATTATTTTTCTTAAAATGTACTTCATTTTTTGATTCTACACGTCATAAAATTGTTAAGGTAAATTTTTTTGGTTTTTTTGAAATACATGAATGTTTTGATGAATAGTAAAATATGGTAATTTTCCGTATATGTGCATTATTAGATAAATCGACTATTAATAGAATCTTGGATGATGTCACCACCCTTGGTTAGAATTCTTGGTCATGGAATCATCACTTTTGTTGGTCTGGAGAGAAATTAACAAAAAAGATGATTACAAAATTATGAAAACACTCCTCTCCTCCACTATAAAAAATCGCCATCACTACCTCTTATATTTACTCCTCTCAAGCTATTTTCCATGTAAATATTTTGGAAACATATCTCCCCGGTATCCTCCCCCACTTTAAAAATCCAATAGTCACTTCAAAATATCAAATCCTCACCCTTTATGAGGCTCTCAAAGTAGATAAATTCAATAGGTAAATTCCACATTGAAATTAATTTATTTCTTTTACGTTCTTTTGATTTCATGTTTCTTTCTTATGATCCCTTCACCTAAATGGTATGATAAATCCAGTAACATATATGTAATGTAATTATTTTAATGGGATAATTAATTATCTTCTCTCTTTTCCCCACCTTTTTCGAATTAAATGAAAACACCGTTTGAGACGTGTCCATCCAATGGCACGAAGGCCTTAATTGTTTATTGATTTTTTATAATCCACCTTTCAAGTGGTGAGGTGGAATTCCTTAAAATCCCTGTAGGTGTTTGTATTAAATGGTCTATAGGCCTTAGAGGAATTCATTTTCCTATAGGACTCAAACATTACATACCACCCAGACTAGCTACTTGGAACTACTCCTCCCCAGTATCCTCATCATGAAATCATCTCCCCACCTTCGAATGACTATTCTTCTGGCATTCCCGTGAATTCAGAGGCATGTCCCAATGACAGGTTACATACCCTCTCATTCTTTCAATTCGTTTAGCTTCTTCTATGATGAAATCCCCTTGTTCATCCTCTTTGTAGAGCTTGTTCCTCTTAGGTAGTATGGTTTGTATCTGCACATACCATGTCCTTAAGTCCTTGAGGTGGCTCTAAGGCCTCACTGACCAAAAGTCCTAGGTGGCCCGAAGTCCTTAAAGGACTCAAGGACCAAATTGGTCGCCCGAAGGCCCAAACAAGGGAATATTCCCAACTGCTACAGTACCAAACAGTACCTGCTACAGTACTACACAGTTCCTGGTACATTACCTGCTACAATACTGCTACAATACTGCTATAGTACCCCCAGAAATAATGTCTTTGCCTAGATTTGATACAGGGTCTTCTGGATGCACTTACAAAGTCCTTACCAACTGGTCTAATTCTCATGTGCCAGTTCGAGATGTGTTAAATTAGCACATTCAAGGACAAAGGTTTATAAGTTTCTATTATCATCCTCAATTATGGTCATGAAAACATTTGTGTTATGGTTGAACCGGATTATGTTATATGTGATATATATCCTAGTTAAGGTCTTTTAATCCTTTTTAAAAAATGGTGTTAATTTATAAGGAAAAACATGTTCATTGTAATCAAACCCACTGATTAACCAAAACAATTGTCATTATGGTTTTATATAATAATTTAAGTTCACTCCCAATAAGCAAATGAATATTTATAACCATATAATCTCCTGGATGTTCACTAAAAACATACAACATAAATTATAGACAACCACTTTCATCTTTCATATTTATCTGATCCTGAATGTAAGTGAATCAATAATTAAAACTAAGTAACCAAACATACCCAAATAATGAAATTCAGCCTCTTAACTGATAAAAATGTTGATAAATGATCTTAAAAATGTAATAATAAATGTTATACATATATATTATGTTATTTAATTATTAATTAATAAACCTTATTTTATTATTTAATTCCTTATATTCATGAAAATTCACCATTTTACTTAAGGTTAGGGATTCTCTCCATTTTACTCTTAATCATGATGTCCTCTATGGTATTCTATTTTATATGTATTACCTAATGATGGGGTATGATTTATCATCTCCCCATATTGTCATCATGATTTATAAGTGATGAGAAACACTTTTTATCTCACATCAATCCCTCTTAGGTACACGCAACACCATGCCGATAATCCGTAACGAATTCTACCAAAACATCCTTTGTTCGTTCAGTATGCCTTATCGTTATTTATATCAAAATGAAGGTATATTATATGTTTTTTGCATCATATAAATTATTATTTTGAAAAAAAAATTAATTTATCAAGACCCTTTCGTCACTGTCTTTCATATATATACATGTTTCTAAAAGATTCCATCCTTTGTACCTCTCGATAAACAATCTTGTTTTAAGTGAACTTCTAGAATTCTTACCCAATTTCATGGTCATTGTATATAAAATTTTAAGCCAATATTTTCTTTATAAAATTATAGTTTTTATTATGAAAAACTATTTGGTTCACTTCTAGTTTTATATAAAATATTTTCATCTTTTTCTATTTTAAAGGATCTATAGTGCTTTCCTTAAAACCGCACTAAAATGTTTTAATTCTAGTGTTTCTTGAAAAGTTTTCATACATGTTGTCACTTAGTTTTGACATCAATTAGAATTAAATAATCCTACTTTACCTTATTGTATGTTCTAATTCCTTTCTCTCATGGACACTTTTATGATACACCCATTAATTATGCTTTATGACATGATTGTGTTACCCATTTCTTTCCATGGGTTTCCTAATGTGTATGTATGGTTGATTATGCGTGATTATTTATGTGGAAAGAATATTCATGAAAATTTTGAGATAGGTGCACCCATATAGTGATCTAATGAATTGGTTAAATATAATCCTCATGATATTTTATGTGCAAAGCTCTTGGCAGTTATCATTTTCAAGTGCTACTAAGGGAAATGGGATTAGTGGTTAGCCTTCACCTGAAATACTATGGGAATAAAGATTGGTGGTTAACATTGAATCATACTAAATAAATGTTTTATATTGCTCCCACATTTATATGATTTCATTTTTATAGGATCCTATGTTTATATGTTATGATTCCAAATGATCCATGCCTTTGATATCATATTTAATGCCTCCTAAATGATGTTCTTATTCTTTATTAATATGTTCTTTCTCTTACTAGGATTTTTAGGACATCCCTTGGTTCATGTGTTCCAATGGTACCCAATGTAGATGAAAGTCTTCAAAGAATGTTAGGATATTTTTTTGGAGACTAGATAAAGAATTGTTTTTTAGCCCCATGTTTTCAGTTTTATGTACCAAGTCTTCCAAGACACTTGACATAACGATACTTGGTTTGTACTCTGATGTATAATTTTTCTAAAAATCATGTAATGTTATATGTAAAAGGATAGGGTTACTATAATAAAATTAATAATATCTAAATCTATGATATATAATATTTTAACTATATTTTAATTATTTGTACATGAATGAATTTGGTAAGATAAGAAGTAAAAATAAAGATATTAATGAAGACATTTAGCTTCACTTAGAAAAGACTCATTGGGCACTCTATTTAAGGACCCAATTTTTTTTGGAATAAAAATAGATTTAGAATATATATAAAGATTTTTATAATAAATTTTGGAAGGTTTTGGTCAATACCAATAGATTTAAAGTTGTTAATAAGTGTGGGGAGGAAGTTCCACTTTATAACTGATGGGGAGTGGATTTGGTTTTGTAAATTCCAAAAACCATTCAATAATTATAAGTGACTCTCACTCCCAGTGCCTCAAAAACATGTAAATAAAGTGTATTAGGGAATATAATTTAAAAACAAAACTCATATAAAAAAAATAAGTTTTCAACATGTTATTCTTTATCAATTAAATATACTCACTTTTAGCATTTTTAATTTTTATCCACGGTAACTATTTTTTTTATTTACGTAATTGATTTATCCCTTTAGAAAACAAATAATATTTTAATTATTAGATAATATGGAAAATATATAATAAATATTAATTATAAATTATCAAATAAAAACCCAATGTGTGTAGAAATTTAATTTTAAAACAAACACATGCATCAGGAAAAACCCAGTTATAACCTCAATCACAATAATTTATATTTATCTTCATTATTATTCATTAGACCAAATATTATTTTAGGATAAAAATAAAATATTAATTATTATAACTCAAAATAATTATTCCATTTTACCATCTTTAATTCATATATGTGGAATAATTATTTTTAAAATTAATCCCTCAGAGGAAACAAAAATACAATTTTCTAAAGAAAATGTTTTCTCAAGTATGAAATATTTAATATAAAAGGTAAATATGAAATTGATTAAAATAATTAAAATAAGGATTATAAATATATAATTTACCTAATTTTTCTTTTAAATTTACCCTAAAATAAAATAAACCTTGTGTATTCTTTAAATGAAAAGGCAGTTTTTGATAAAAATTAATATTTTTTTGTTGTTTATCTACAAATTAATCACTACTGAAAATTATCAAAAAACTATTGAGAAGAAATTTTTTACCTCAATATTCAAAAATGAATTTTATTTTTTCAAATTAATTTTTTAACGGGTAAAATATTAATTTTACAAAAAATAATGAATATTAATTTTACAAAAAATAATGAATATTATTTTTTAAAAAGAAATTTCATTTTGAATTATATAAATATTTTACTAAAATTAAGTACTTATTTAAAAATATATTTTCATTATCAAAAACCATAATATTTAATTCTAAAAATTTATATATTCCTATTAATAATGATATTTTAAACACCTAGTTTATAATTTTCATGTTTTAAAAATTAATATTAATAGTATATCATTGTTCATTAAATCACAGTGTTGTGTGTAATGCAATCCATACAAGAAATTAATTTTTTTGGAAACATAAATATTTCATAAAATATTAAGTTGTAGAACATGAAGGATATTTTTAATCATCCATTCCCACTGTAGATCACCCCCATGGTTCCTCTAATCTCTCAAGAATATCCTCCCACATCTTATATAATTATCCTCTCAAAGAAAGGGATCCTCTTCTTATCGACATTATTAATGCACCTTCTTTAGGTCATTCCTTTTGATTTCCAATTTCTAAGGTTCAGAAATATTTCATACACAACCCCATTTATTTCCTTATGATCCCCAAGTAATTATACATTCCATTCTATCTCATTCATCCCCTATATGTACCATTATGTGCACATGTTATGCTGGAAAATTTATCATGTTGTTTTAAATGAAAAATATTTTGGTAGGGAATACCCATCTCCATTTACACTCATGGGTATTTACATAGTTCTACATTTCCTTCCCTAATTTTGGATTTACATGTATATAAATCAAACTCCATATTCATGGAGTTAAATTTGATAAAATACATCATTATGTTGAATAATATTAGTGGTACACTTATTAATGTTCATGATATAAGAGTGACAGGTTAGCTAAGAATTATATAGCCCTACAATGCATTATGTAATGTTTTAATCTCATTATGAATCCATGTTTGGTTCATGGGACATTATCCTAAGAAAATTATGTGTCGTTTTCTTGGTGGTTATCCATGACATAAGATTATTTCATGTTTTATATCATTACCATGTACCCATGTTTCATTTATTCTATAATGTAATATCAGGAATCATTATTCAAGATTATAATTTTCACCCACTTATGTTAAATTACAATACCTATTGGATCACATGTACCTATTTACATTATGTGTTCATTTATGAAATTAATCATTAAAAAACTAAATTATAGACATGGTTTGTCTCATACATAATAGGTAGATTAAATGAAACATAGATATAATATTTAAATATTATTATTTAAATATTAATGCTATAACCAAGAAGCTAGTTTACTGTCTATTATTTTCCATAAGTCCCTTTAGATGTTCATTAAGGTTGTGTTCATTGATAAGATGATGAAGGATAATCAAATTATTCTTGGGGGATTGATATGAAATAATTTTATGTAATCATTTCTATAATGTTATTAAATTTTATTGATGATGTCATCTATATAAATATAGGCCCCATTTTCTAGACCCAACGTGACACCTTATGATGTGTTCTTTTTGAAAATATTGCATTGTAATGTAGTCAGTGATGTCGTGGAGGATATTATTGTAGACTTATATGTAACATAAAATATTTTTCATGTTTTAAAATCAATGGTTACACCATTACGATTATTTTACGATTTTAAAAATATTTTCATGCCTAGAATAGGCTGACACCTAAGCATCCTCCTTAGAGTATAGTGACCAATAACATGAACCATATATCCGAGAAGGTTGGAAAGTGTTCTGTGCAATTGATAATCCATTCATGTAGGCAATGGTGTGGTTGAAATACATTGTGGCACTTTTGGGGTGGTGAGACTAGGTTATTAGTTTCACATTTGTGGGATGAAAAATGATGTTGTAAGGGAGCACGGATGCCAATATAATTTAAATGAGACACTAAGGAATGCATTTTATCAAATAGTATGGGAATTATTAATTAAATATTGTTGTTGAACTTATATATGGTTCAATAAATCATAGATAAGTGAACCATGGATTGTGTGAAAATTTATATAATTTCTTATTAGTTTTGGTTCCATTATAATTTTTGGGTTGTCCACATCATGGTTGGATATTTACAACATTGTCCTTTTTAATGATATGATTATCATGCCACAACAGATCCATACATTAATGGGTTTAGAGATTTAAAATATTCATGGATTTCATGTATTTTCAATTCAAGATAAATCCTAGTTATAGTGAAATTGGATACTATGTAGCATGCTGTTTTAATTAAGAGGATTTATGGAGGATGTGTGATGATCATGGGAGAATTAAAATGGGAAATGGTTTCTTTGATCAGGTTAAATATATGTTCCCAAAACACAGTATAGTATACCATGGAATAGTGAGGTCTGATGAAACGATGCTTCCACCATATTAGAGGTTTCCAGGTCAAATTAAATTAATAAAGGTGGTGGTTATATCATAAAATTTTAGATCACATCATAACCATCTAGTTTTAATCAACTTGTAGTTTCATCTAAAAATAGGAAAATGGAGTAACAGCTTTTCTCTCCACGTATTTAATTTGGATTTTAGGTCACGTTATGGTCCCTGAAAATATAGTGTATAATTTTAAAAATTCATGGGAAAAGAGACTCCATCCTAACAATTGTATTATAAACAATCGAGAGTATAAGATTCAAATTTCACATTTAGATTTATAGGTGATCTCATGTTTTTTTCTCTAAGTTTTATAAAAAAATGAATAAGAAGGAAATTATAGGAGATTGATCTCAATATATCATCATTAGAGGGTGTTAATGAGACACACAATTTTAGGTTTATTAATCAAATATTTATTTTGTGAATAAGATCATAGTGTCTATAAAGGGAACTATGAGATCATCTCTTTATTGAGAGGATGTTACCATTATTATCTGGGATAAACAATGAGTTCTGAGGTCTGGTGAGACCGTTCCATTGTGTAATCCAAATGAAAATTTGAACATTAATGATTAGCTTCATTGACATATAATCAATCACACACTTTTTTGTACTTTCCTGGTTAGGATGATCTAGGTACATTTCTTTTAGTTCCATTTATTATTTTCATTACATTATAAGAGAATGAAAGGGAAGGTTGTTGATTTCTCCTTGCATCCATATAAAAATATCATGATGAAGGGATTAAATGGTTAAAATAATTTCAAGCCTCACTCACTTGAAGGTAATTCCCATAATAGGATACCAAAAAGTAGTATTAAAGGGTAGATTTCTGTAATGATATTTTTTCTCACAGATCAAGGAATTAATTATGGTAGTGAGTCACAAAGTCATTATAATAATTAAAGGAAATAATTTCCAATAATGGATGAATATAATGTAGCACTACTTTTGGTCATAAGGTGTGGAGGTGTACACAATTTCTATTCATTGAATTATATTAAACATCTAAATTGGATGCTAATATGAAAAAAAAACATAATGAAATAGATTTTGTGGCAATGGTGATCAATGAATTAGAGATATCCTTGGTAAACCTAATATATACCATGGTAATGTCTTATAAACATTCAAATTATATGATGGAAAACACATGAACGTTTTTAAGCTGATTAAAATATTTGATATGCAAAGATACATGTGTTATAAAATAAATATGAATTATATAATATTAGTTTAAAAACATATTGATTCATTTTTTGGTAATATGAAACATATTTTTGAGGAAATGAAAGGTCTTAAAAAATATATTAAGTATTCAAAGATCATGAAATGAATCTTAAAGAGGTTACCACCATGTTTTAATGCTGAATTTTGTGTACATGAGGATAAATATACAAATGATTTATCACTGGATAGCCTTCATGTCACAATTATCTTAGAAAAATTTGGAAATGGTGGTAATGAGTCAATACTGATGGAAAAATCATAGGATTTTTCTTTTTAGGAAACAAAGACTCACCCAATTAATAAATATACATGTGGTGATGCTTTTCATGGTGTGTGACCATTATTTCCTTTATCCTAAAGTGGAAGAAATGGAAATTCATTTGAATGCATCCAATTTTTTTGAATAATGTGTATTGTTATTCCATCTAATTGATATTTCATAAAAACCATTAAAGAAGATGATCATAAATAATTTATAAATTAGTATTTAAAAATTATAAATTTGTGTGAAAACGGCAGTGAAAATTATTAAAGAAGATAATTTGGTTATTGCATGGAGATGGATGTTTATATATGTTTGAAGTGTAATAAGTTATAGGTTACAAAGACCGTGGAGAATATTATTTAGTGGATGTGATCAATGATAATAAATTAAAGATTATGATGCGTAAAATTGTGATCTTGTGGGGATAGTTGGTCTAAAAGTTTATATTGGGAAAGCCAATGAAAAACATGATAAATTTAGGGATAAAACAAATAAGGAAAATGTATTTGTTCTTGAATCAATGTAGTATATAAAATAATTGTAGTAATTGAAAAAAAAATAATTCATATAATAAATAATTTAACTATTTAATTACTTATAACTCATGAAAATAAATGGATATAAAAATAAAAGTGAAGTAACATATATGAATCCTCAAGTTATTTAATAATAAAATTAAATAATAGGTCAACAGGACTAAATAAAATAAATAATAATTCATGGGTCTGTGGCACAGGTACAAATTTCATGCACAATGATATCTGGTTTCTCAACAAAACTAGTTACAATTGAGGTTTAATAAGTTCATGAAGTAAGTACTAAAAATATCTTTCTTATTCTAATGATGTGCCACTTTCATAGAAAAATGAAAGCTGTTATAGAGCATAATCTGATAGAGAAGAAAACCATGAATCATGGTAGACCATAAACATCAACTCCCCAAAGGAATGTTAATTTGGTATAATCTCAATAGACTTATTTTTAGGTAGTGAGTAGTTGGATAATAACACAAAAATTTAGGTACTATTAATATGTTAGACTGGGACATGTCCATTAAGCTATCTCTATTGTGAAATGTATTTTCAGATAGAAACAATACCAAAAAAGGACATAATATTTTTATCATATTATTTTTCTTTTAGTGGTTATAAATTTTTGAGTGAACACTATGGACACATGGTTTTATATTCTGCATAAATGATAAAATAAAATGTGAATCATGATACCTATGAGGGAAAAAGTAAGTATTTGATATACTCATAAAATATAATTAAAATGAAAAATTTATTTTTAATCCTATAAGATTAAATAGAATTCACTAGATCAAAAGAAATACATTAGTACAAATATTCATAATAACTTCTTCAATGGTCATAGAAGAATAATAAATTATATGAGAAGGAATGTTTTGTTGATGTTACATTGAGAGTAACAAACGATTTCATTTTATGGGTTATGGATAACTGATTTACCATAAAAATGACATAAAATAAAAATCATAATCATAAAACATAATATCATAAAGTTGAATTGGTTTGGTATGGGAATTAATAAGTAATCAAAATCATTTGTTAGGGGATGGACAAACTTTGTGGAAACCTTATCTGTAAGACACATGTGCTCCTTGTAGAGTGACATAGGCACAATTGGTTGAGTGTGAGTAAATTGTGTGACTAAGGAAATGATATTCAATTTGGAAAGAATGGTAGAATTGGTAAAAAAAGGATGAATCTATTTTCCTTCATGGAAGATGAACCCAAGGTAATCTATAATTGATTAGGGAAGAAACTTTTTCCATGGTGTCTGATGAATATTGAAACAAGATATTTCTAATGCTTCTTGTTAACATATTCCAAAAATCATTATAAAATATATTGATGATTAAGGGAGAACATGTATTTCCCATGATCCCATACATAAAAGTGACTATTTTTTAAAAAGTGAAAAGAATCATGAATATATAAAATCATAATATAGGGAATTAATCAATAATTTTGAAACGTATTCATGTGGATGTTTTTAGGAAAATTTCACCAATTGTTTCTAATGGAAAAAGGTATTCGGTTATTTTTATGATTTTAGTATAATGGATTGGTATATGGTGATTACCCATATAAATTATTTGTACATGTGATTCACTCGATACCAAATAGAAACTAAAAAAATTATTTATTGAAAATTCATGACATTTACACTCATAATGGATTTAATTTAACTAATACCCAAGTGGATATGTATAAAATGATACATGGTATTCAAAACCATGTTTTATTACTGATAACTCCTTGAAAGAACAATGTTTTTGAAATAATAATTTATATCATTAAAAATATGGAATGAACTACGTTCATTGAAAAATACCTACCATATAAGTATTGGAATGAAGTGGTCTTAATTGTAATATACATATCTAATCAATAGTTTCTTTTTCCAAATTAATGATAATATCCATATCAAATTTGGTATATAAATAATCAACTTATAAAATACATCAATGTATTTGGAGGGGAGGGGTTCATAATGAAAAAGATAAAGAATATAAAATGTTATTTGTGTGGGGATGAACATATATTTCATCTATATTCATGCTATAGAAAGGAATATCAGTGTTGTAATAAAAATATTTAGAAATGGTTAAATGTTTTGATGTATAAGTGACTAAATGTGTGAAATTTGATTCTTCAAATGATTATCATTTTCACAAAATTAGTGTAGAATTTGAAGTCGATAGACATGAAAATATGTTACGATAATGGGTGTTCAGAGAGTAGAATAGAAATTACAATTATATCTCCAATGTTGAAGAAAATTTAACATGAAAATCAGTTCAATTGAATAGTTTAGAATATCTAAAATCACTAAGAGATAGAAATTTGTGACTGATAATCACTTTTTCAAAACTAGAAGATGACAGAGGATGAGAAAACATCATTCTTATGTTAGGTTGATCAAAATTGATTTTATGAATTTTTTATTGATTCATGTTTTTTCAAAGATAATAATTATGAGATTAGTCATATTGAGAAAGCCCAGAAATAGAATGTTGTCTCAAGGACATAAAGTAAAATATTTTGTTCAAAAATAAATGGGCTATCTAGAAAAAAAAAATTGTGAAATTGTGATAACAAATAAGGAACATATTGGATAAAAATGATATTCCCTAACTGATTGGATTAATGTTAACGAAGAATTTGTATTAGTGTACTAGCATTAATTCATTATATTATATATAATTATGACCATAAAATTTTTTCAAAATATTATTAAATGATCTCCAAATTTGTGTTATTGAATGGTGTCCTTAGAGAGGAAGTAAACATCAAGAAACTAAATTGGATTCTCCTTGATGATTATTAAATAATGGTGTTTTAATTAAAGAAATCATTTTAATAGATGAATCATGCACCACAGGATTGGTTCTCAATGTGGGATCAGTACCTGAAGAAACATGGTTATCACTAAGGAGAGATTGATCGCTATTTATATATAAATAAGAAGAATGTGAAGTGGATGTTTATACTTAAACATGTTAATGAAATTATTTTGGAGGCTTTGATAACATCTAATACAAGTAGTTTTCATATTTATTGAGGACTGAATTTTATTTGTCTTTAATTGCGGACATTTCATTCTTCCTTGTGTTGTTGGTGATTCAAAAAAGAAGTGTCATTTATCACCCCAAAAAATATTAAATGGATGTGTTGAAGTGGTATCAAATTGAATATTTTAAACTAATAAAAGCATCACTAGAAAAACTAATCATTGTTTAAAAATAAGGTGATGATGAGAATGTTGATGAAGAACTCTATATGTGAAAATTATCGATAGACTGCTCTATATGTAAACCACTCATCTAGACATGTTGTTTTCCACATGATAAGAGGTAATATATCAGGGTTTTCGCAAGTAATATCACATAATGATTTTGAGATGAATACTAAAATATATCAAACATACAATGGATTTTGGTGTATATTATCATAGAAATTTATAGAAATAAATTGTGTTCTATATAGATGTAGATTTGGTAAGTTTAATAAATGATGAAATGTTTACCGCATGAGGTGTGTTCAGAAGATGAAACTATTTCATTACATAGAAATGTATAAAGAATGAATACATGTCCTTTATCAGTATAGAGGTAAAATATGTGTTGGAAAATAAATATTTTAATCACAAGTTAAGTATATCAATATTGATGTGATATCAATAATTTTGATTATGTTTGCTGACTCTAGTGCTATATAAATTAGTAAAAATTCCATTCAAAATTAGATGATGACGAAAATTGAATTAAAATACCATATGATAATGTATAAGGTAGTGAAATATATTTTTAATATGTATTTTGACTGAAATTAGATCATGTTATAGGTACCATGAAAAAACATTTAAAAAAACTAGATTTTTAATGAAATTCATTGTGTCATATATTCAAACTAAATCTATCTGTTTTTATGGATTGGAATATGGGACCCCAACCCCTATAAGAATTACTTCAATATAAATTTGTGTTTTCTTCTATCTAATTATGTTATGTGTTTATAAATTTCCTCTGTGGTTCTTCAAATTAGCGATATAAAAGTTTTTAGAAAAAGTGGGAGAAGATATGGAAGATATCTTTTTAAAAGGATGAGCATCAACACTAGGGAGTGGAATTATTTTTTTCAAAATATTTGGTTTTAAGGCATGTGATAAAATATTTCTTCATGAAATTAAATTTTATTTTATCATATAAGAATTCTTCAATTTAACTATTGTTTCTCACATTGATAATTATCTCACATGATCTTAGATTATAGGATCAAGGAATAATTTGTCCACTATTTTTTCTAAAGGGGTCATCATGTTTCTCAAATTTGCTTTATTCAATGATGTAAGTGAAGTAATTTTTATTTTATTTTATTTAGAATCATCAAAAAACCCATAGAGGGATATATTTAGCCAAGAACCCTTCTGGAGGATTGTGAGGGCCATGTTTGTTGAAAATTTAAAGATGGAAGATCAAGTGAAACTTGGATTGTCTTCATGTATTAATGTTAATCCCAAATTTATATGAATTTCATGGGAGTTTTTGATTTATAGATATGTCTAAAAGGCAGAACCCATGTCACAGACCCCATTTAATGCTACTAGATGTGCTATTTTTGCAATCACTGGCCCATTATACTATCAGTGATGCCATAAAACATATCATGGAAGAATTGTAATGGAACCAAAATTGTTTTACACATCATAGAATAAATTTTAATACCATAGTGATGGTTTTTATGTAGAAATAATATTTCCCATCTCACTCAAGTATAACTCTCGAGTAGCCTCCAAACAAGCTGGTGGTTGAGCCAAGGTGATGCATGGATGAGTGTTCCTGAATGGGGCATCTGCATGTGATCACATATGCATGTATGAAAAAGTGTACGTGATGTACAATATTTCACATGTGAAGATATGAAAAGTGGTTATTAGCCTCATATGCATGGGGAGGCACAAAATGTAGTCTGTGAGAACTATCACCAAGAAAACATGAATGAGTAACTGAGGAACATGATTTATAAAATATATCTATAATTTAAGTATAATGACCAATGTGTAAATTGAATTCAATTTTTCCTGATATAGGGAAACAAAACATGATGTAGGTTACACTTCAAATAATTTCTAATGATTATTGAATCCACTAGAATTTTCAAGTTGGCATTATCATGGTTATATGGCAATGTTTCATTCCTATTATAAGATGATATGTCCACATTAATATTGTTCCTTTCATTATGGAGGGTATATATTAAACATATTCAAGGATCAAGGGTATCTTAAATTACTGAGGAATCCAATGGGTATTGAAATTAGCTATGAAATAATATCTTTTTGAGTTATGAGTAGTTAAAAATTATATTTGTAGATAATTTTAGAATTAGAAGGGAAAATATATGGATATAAACAATTACAGCTTATTGTGATGTTGTTTGTCAGTCCATGCCATAGTGAGGGCCGAGTAAATAAATGAATCGTCATAATGGATGTTATTAAACCATAGTATATGAAAAATGGTTGTGGGAAATGTTGTAAAATACAAGATCACACTGTAAAGACCCCAATTCCAGTAGCCTACAGTCAATGGAAATAATAATACTTTGGATAAAGGTACAAGTGATCTAATCCCAATAGATGGAATAGTTTACTAGTCTTTGTAAACTAAATACACATTTAAATCACTAATTTTATTTGAAAACATAAAATACAACACAGTGAAGGTAATTAATTCTACATCCTTAACCTCATTCAGAGATTTTTTTTATATCATTTTGAAATGAAACAAAATAAGGGTTAGTTGAGATTCTCAATAATTGTTTCATATAGTGGATGATATCATGAATAAATAAATAAAAATTAATATTGATGATTAGATAAAAAACATTCAATTTAATTTATAAATTGTGGATAAAGAATAATATGACCTGAATAATTGATGATAAAATAATTCTATTTAATAAAAATGTTATCTTAAAGATAATTCATGGTTTATAATGACGAATTAATCTCATAGATAATAATAACTATATTTAAAATTAATTAAAATCTTAATATTTTACATCATGATCTTATACATGATGATATCTATAACATTAAGTCCATGCACCAAGATTTTTTTGATTGGTGGGTAGGTATACACTAGAAACTAATTTAATACTAGATTAAAAATTTTCATCATGATACCTCTCAATGTATTAAGGGTGTATATAATTTTGGGTCCCATCAATCACTGCATGTCCAGTGAATTCCTTGTATATCGAATGATCAATTTAAATCATGAACAAGAATTTTCTTAACAATAAATTTCTCTATTGAGTAGGGAATACAAATTATAAATTAATCCCTATTAAATTAAATAACATTAATGGTAAATAAATGTATATATAAATTATATATAATTTAATAAATAAATAAATCCATGATAAATTATATGGATATTTAAGTTAAATGTAAGGCCTAATTATCACAAGAGAGTGAATATTTTCAAGGGAAATTTAATAAATTCAAAAACATAATCCAGAAAGTGGGTGTCAATAGTTTCTCTGGATAAAACTATTATAAAACAACCCTAAAACGAATAATATGGGTATTGTTAGAATTTATCCATTGTTGATAATATGTAAAATAAGTAGTCTTTATTGTTGATGAGTTGAAGTACCATAAAATGTTCATTAGAAATATTTTTGAGGTAGATAATATTTTTAATTGGAAAATCTCTTTCGAAAACCAAAAATTAAAATAATATTATAGAAAACATTAATTGAAAATTATTTTTTAAAATCATAAATGAAACTTCAAAACAATGAGTTTTAGTGACAACAGGAGTATTCTATTCATACTTAGTATGTTAAAAGTGATTACTTTTACTTCTTCAGTAATAGTCAGGAAGTTCCTTTTTTGGAAAATGAGTAGAATAATCCCTTTAAATGGTATTTTAATAGTCAAAAACAGGTAAAAATTTCATTATAAATTAATTGGGTACTATTGAAAATATTTTTAAAATTATTTTATATAAATTTAGATATGAAAGAGAAATATTTTTTTTACCACAAATAGATTTAATCGTGGTTTGTATTAAAAAAATATTCTCACTCATTCTAAGTTTCAAAGAGAGGAAATTGTTTTATTACATGAATATTTCATGACTATCCAAAGAAAAAAAATTAATATGGTCTATTGTATAATTTTAAAATAATTTCCATTAACAGAAAAAATGCATTAACAAACCTCATTAAAATGGGATTAATCGTAAATACATAACACATTGAAAACATTTGAATCAAAATCCACATGAATTCAAAAGAAATGTTAAATAAAAAGAAAATAAATATATTCATCATATGATATATAAATGGTCAAATATATACAACTCATATAGATAGGTAGGTTTATAATACAAAATATGTCTCAATTGAGTGAAAATTGAGATTAATCCTTTTACAACAATTATAAAAGTATGTTATTATTAATCAATGAATGTATTATGAGAATATAATGTAAATAAACATAAAATAATTGTAAATAAAACCTAAAATAACAAAATAAATTATTGATATAATCTTTGAATATAAAATTCTATGAATTAATATAACCCAATTAAAAGAAAAATAGTTATAGAATTCCATACCACTTGGTAACATTAATTTAAAATCCACTTAGATTAAATTATTCAAAATTAAACACAAAATTAAATGATGAGTGAATTATTAATAAAATTACAAGTAAATAAGGAATTATATATACCATAAAAAGAAATTTGGCGTATAAAATTAAAATATGCCTCAATGAAGGAAAATTGAGATCACTTCCCTAATATCGCGTTTCTATTTAGTTGAGCATAGTATAACATCATATATATTATTTTCAAGCATGTGATTAATTTATAATATAACCATACATGAATTTATAGTATCATTTACGATCCTATTATATCATATTACCACTTGTTCATTAATAATATATCATTATTACCATTGTTTTGAGTGATAGTTACTTCTCATATATTTTTTGTCTAGAATGTTATGGTTCATCTGTATAAGAGATATTTGAATCACCAATATAATTATATTAATGATATAGATATAATATTTTTTGATTATATACCTTATTATTGTTATTTATTAAATATTATCCTGGAAAAATGAATCACATCAGTTCATGGATTTTGTATGTTGTACTTACACACAAGAAATAATATATTTCCCTTAATGGGTGAAAGGTTTGAGAAGTGGATGCTATATCTATTTTAAATAATTAATATCATTAAATATTAGTCATTTATAATATTTATTTCCCCAATTATGACTATTCATGTGACTTGTTATTTGGAAATAAATTACATCCAATCATGAGGTATTAATCTGCCTTAGAGAAAAGCAATAGATTTGTTCTCTATTTAAGGGATAAGAAGATGGAAAACTATTATTCTATATGTATATAATAAAATCTCAATATATTCTAAATAATATTTAAATTATACAATAAATTTTAATGTATAATTTAATTTTAAAAAACAATAAGTAAAAAAGGAAGAGCGTGGTGATGATGAATATTTTCTCTTGGAGAAACCTCCATTGGATATATTATTAAGGACACAATGGATGATATTTTTCGAAGAAAATTATCTCTAGAATGTGGTTAAGTATTTTTTTCAGATAATTTAGTAGGTTTTTTATCTTAATTTTTAGACATGTTTTGAAAGTGAGGGGAGGGGTTCCATTTTATAATTGGGGAAGACTGGAGTTTTTATAAAAACCCAAAAATAATCAATAATGTTAAGTCTCTCTCAACTTAGGTGCCTAAAAAATTTATAAATAATGGTGTTTAGATGATATAAGTCTTTTCCACTAAAAGAAACAATTTTTAACCAAATATTTTTCATTTCTTCAATGGCTACTCACTTTTTTAATTTTTGTTTTCTCCGTAGTAACTATTTTTTTAAACTAGGAAATTTATCATTTAAGACTAAAATAAAATTAACATTAATGGATACTTTAAACCCATATATTATTAGTATAAATTCCATCTTTTCATATAAAAAGTTCTTATTTACGGAAAATTTATTTTAACATAAGCGTATATAGTGTATAAAATAATGTTTTATCCTTAACAATGGTAATAAAAGTTTATTACTTTCTACGGTCCAATGATTGTTATTTTAAAAGAAACAAATGGACCATAAATGGATATTTTTTTATATTTTAGTCCATTTCACATTATCATGTCCAAATATAATATTGTTCATAATTTTAAATCATTTTAAAAAGTTATTTATTATAAAATATCATTAGTGTCAATGAGATATTTTTCATTTAATTTGACTTTAAAAACATCAAGAAAAGGGTGTTATTAGAATATACATGTACATATTTAGTTTAATAGAAAAAATAAATATTTTAATTTATTTATCAATAATTAGTGGTACATTAAATATTTATGAACAACAAAAAAATTATACATAATATAAGATAAAAAATTTATCTTATTGTGTTTTCATAATTATTTTACCATTAAATGTTAATTAATCTTATAATAAATGGTTAGAATTTAATTTTATAAAAACTAGATATAATTTTCATTACATATCTTCAATGATAATGATATTTGATGAACTGTATTTATTGGATTTATTAATTTGTTTATTTAAATTATTCCTTTTGTGGTTATTTTTTGATCATTATAATTAAATTAAATTAAATATTATGATGTTTTAATCATCCCTTCCACTTCATTATGGATGGTATTTGGTGTCCATGGATTATTTAATGTAACCCTATACCTTTGGTACATATCGAATCAATGTTATTATAAATTTGTTGATAAAGAAGTTTCAAATTAGAGGATATGGTTTAGGACCCACGTTGAGAAGATATAAAACCTAGAGATACACAATATAATGGTATATACTATTACTCAATCTGTTTTAGTGATCAAGGAGTTATATACACTAGTGTGTGAGATGATTCTCTAGTATTGAAAAGGGTTTTTAATATCAGCCTCTTTATTTTTAATGAGGGTTATAAATCAATATCAATGTAAGAGATGTTCTAAATATAGTTTTTATGGAAATTATTTTAACTGAGGTAAAAACTAAATATTCAGGTTCAGTACTCATATAGTCAACATTGAAAACCACACTAAAATCAAAAATCTAAACACATTCCACTTATATGTTTTATGTGTCATAAAAAGATGAATTTATTTAGAATAGTTATTTTTCATGAAACTAATATACCCAAAACTATAATTCAAGAAAACTTCAACAAATTAATGAAAATTCAATAAATAAATAATCAAGTAAAATTATTGAATAACTATTTATATCAATTTATGGTAACAACTACAATAATTTTATAATTTCATAGTAAAAATATAAAATATACAATGAAAATATTAAGAGATTAACTATAACTGAATCAATATTTTCAAATAATTATCCCATACTCCTGAGGATGATTTAGATTATTATTATTATATTATTGGGGATTATAAAAAGATAAAAATAAAAAGAAACCATTCATCATTCATTCTCAATATATTTATAAAATGCTTTAATGGAAAAGGGGTAATAAAATATTACTTTTTCAAATGCATCAATTATACTAGTTGAAATTCTTTATAAATAAATCTCATCATAAAATAATTACATTCCACTACTATTTTTGGTGATGTAAATTCTCTTTTCAAATAAATTATCAATTAAAACTAATATTTTAAGTATTTTTTAAACAATATTACTCTTAAATTATGTTACTGTTTCATACACATAATTGATATTCACCACCCTTCTTCTTATTAATCAATGATAATTCTTCGGTACACCTTTTGAAACTAATAAAAAGAGTGAAAGAAATTTAAAATAGTATTAAAATATATAATCAATAAAATAATAAAAATTAATTCCCTAATATTACTCTAAATTTGACTCCCATGATACAAAATATGGAGCATATCCATTAAGTGGTGTTTTCCAATGGAAATTTGTTTTCCACATCTAATGAACACCAATCAACAAAAATATATTATTATTTATTAATTATGTTTAACAATTTTTTTAAAATATATTGAATATATGTCTCATATCTATAAATATATGAAATCGAACAAAACTAAACTATATCATTCTAAAATCATGAGGAAACATATTCTTTTCTTTTTGTTTCACACATTGTCCATATTGTGGGTGAAATAAATTTTGTGCCCATAATCCCAATAATCGATTTCCTAGCATATTGAATAAAATGTGTATGATGATACCTAATAAAAAACATGAGTAGTTTGTTTCATCAAATTTATATAATTGAAGGAAATTCAATAATTTGATTAAATAGAAAATAATTGCATCATTGTGCAACTTAAAATATATACAGTTACTTTCTCTAAGGTACATTTCTTATAAATTATCATAATGAAGTCACACCCATAGATATAAGTATTCATTGATTTCTCTTAGGCATCCAACATAATAAATTCACACAAAAAATATATAAATATTCCTTCATATGAAGTTATACTCAATTTTTGAGGAACCTAAAATTGTTGTTTCTTTCTATACAAAATATATTTTCCTTTAATGTATTCCTATAAAAATTATATATATAAATATATTAAAATATGATAAAATTACTAAAATATTATATAATTAATATAATATATCCACCCCTCACTGTTTATTAGTTTGATATGTCTATATAGACAAATTAAGAATTGACTTTCACTAATTCTTGTTATAGTCACCTCTATTTAGTAATGAAACTATAACAAATCCATCTATAATATCATGTACCATCACCCTAGTATGATTTTTCTCTATCTATTAATTACACAATGTATCTCCGACTTGATTTATAAAACCATATGTTATATTATGAATCGAGGGATATTCAATATATAACCTATATTAGATGGCCATATATAGATGATGAGGTGGGGGAGTTGGATATATTGGATGAAACTATCTTGTCATGTCATAAAACACCAACTGCACTGATTATCTAGTCATATTCTTTATCATACCTCCCATATAATGAATTGTTTATTCTAAATAGTCTATTTTAACCATATATAGTTCCTCCCCAAAATAATTTCATGGATAATCATAGAGGTT
The DNA here is from genome assembly GCA_963277665.1 of Viscum album. Lineage (NCBI taxonomy): Eukaryota > Viridiplantae > Streptophyta > Magnoliopsida > Santalales > Viscaceae > Viscum > Viscum album. The sequence goes on from OY728129.1 coordinate 1,761,713,076, forward strand.
TTTAATAGATAAAATTACCTTGTATCCTCATACATGACCCTATTATTCTTCATTTACTAATTCACTAGATTAAATATTCTTCCTATTCTTTGGTATGAAGGCACAATGTGTGTTTTTTACCACAAGGACTTCCTATTAAGTACATTTGAAATTTTAGGTAGTGTTATAAAATATTTTTATTTTAAACATAACTGAAATTTCATTGTATACTCTTGTTAGTTGTTACCATCAAATCTTCTATAAGATATTTACTCTTTTACATCTTATAGAACCTTTTACATTATTTCATGTAATTCTGGGATGAATAAGGGGAAATATATATGGATCCTAAAGGCTCAAATCATAATTTTTATAACACATAAAAAATTATTTTTCCTTTCAGTAACAAATACCCTCCATGAAATAATGTATGAGGGTATAAATTCTTCTCACTGATCTCCTAATGATATATCATTGGTTTTTTTTAATAATGGACAAAAGAATCAATAAGATGAATAATTTTAAAAATTATAAAAAATCATTTAATATTTTCAAAATTAAACTTACCAAATGTGATGATATTTTTCAAAATTCAATAAACATCATTTATATATCATTATCTAATAAATTTTATAGGTGAAAAATATTTTCATTATTTCTATCTCCAAAAATAAAATATTAAGTCAACAATGAATGAAAATTCCTTTAATATCCTTATAAAAATATAATATTATTCTTCTGACTTCTTTACTATTAGGTAAATCATATGTAATTGTAAAGTGAGGGAAAAAATTAATCTATATTATTAAAAACCTTATAATAATAATAATAAATGAGATTACCAAAATTGACTCATATAGTTGATATTATATTCATTTCCTAAACAATTATTCAATAAAAGGTTTTATTTATTCTCATGATTTCATAGTCACTAAACACCTAATTGTTTTTTTAATTTAGACCTTGAGGACTGTCATGAACATCAAACATTATATGTGTCCTCTATTCATATTTATTATAAAGTGATAATTTAAGAAATTGTGTGCTACAACTTTTATCAATCTTGTAAGTATTCTCAATTCAGAAAGAAGTAGGAGGATCCTATGTAGTTGAAAAAAGGTATATCCTGTACAAAATTATTTTGAGGGTCCTATATAGAAGATTGATATGACAAGTCTATTTGATCTAAAATGTGTCTGTAAATAAAATTAATAAACAAAAAACATAAAGTTGATAGAAATATTTATTTTTACATATAAATTTAATTACAATGTGAAAAACGGTATAAAACCTAAACTCATCACACTTTTGATAAAATATTTTGAAATAGTTAACTTAAATGATAAAAAATGATGAAAAAATTTATAATACATTTAAAGAAATAAAATGATGAAAAAAATTAGTAATATTTAAAATAATAAAAATACATAAAAATTTATTTTTTTATCGAATTCATTTATTATTAATTTCAAATAAATTCATATTTTCTAAAATATCTGAGAAAAAATAAACAATATAATTAGAAAAAATATATCTCACATTTACAATATTTGAAAAGATAAACAAGAAATTAATAAATAGAAACTATAATATTAGGAAATTAATAAAAAATTGTATTCAAATAATCCAATTTCAATATCAATATATATTGAATAAACATTGTATACACCATGGTCATTAACATCGTCTCGTAGTCATTCCATGTAAGTATGTATTCAGCATAAGCCATCATTATTTTCATATCTTCTAATATGAATATTATGTTTCATTTCTTTAATAAATGGTATACCACTATTAAAAACCAAATGATTTATGATTTTATTTGTTGAAAATACATTTTAGGTGAGAATGAGTGCTCTTTGGATATCATTCTTGATAAGGCATGTGTTAAATAAAATAGTGATTCATGGATTTGTTACCTTTATAATATCTATTTTTTGGAATTATTGAAAACATGATTCAATGATTATAGTTGTTTTATTTATTGAAAAATGAAACCCTTCGAGCATGTATATAGGTATGATTAAATAATGATTATATTTGTGGATAAGTGTTTGAAAAAATTGTAATTGTTTATTAGATTCATCAAAAAGGATGAAGGGGTTTTCATAGAATTTTTGAATAATTGTGTTTAGTTTGTTTTTTATGGGATTAAATTTAGTTTTTGAAAAAGAAATATTCATATGAATCATTTTATCTAAGGTGAGGTAATTTTTTAAGTCCATGTTTTAAAAAATTATGGTCTTTTTGGAAGGTCAAACCTTTTTTAGAAGGGTATTCGAAAAGGTAAGGTGTTATTATATGGGTAATAAAATGGTATTCTTTCATGATGTTTTCAGGAGGGTGTGTGGAGGGTGAAAATTAGGGTATCAGTAAGGGTAAAAAATAAGGGTATTTCAAAAAGGTACTTGGATGGTTTGGAAGGTCAAATTTTCCTTTTTCCTAAAGAATCACAACGAGTGGTAAATATAATGAATTTTATTATTTATTAAATAATATTATTTAATTAAAAAACATAGAGGGATAAAATAAATCCATGAATTAATGGTGGGCCACAACAATATATTTTTATTATTTTAATAAAAGATTAAGGGTGACATTGTGAGTATGCACATGACCATGCATACCATTTAATGAAGAAGATAAGTGGTGATGTGGAGGTTGTTTCATTACATAATGAGTTAATTTATTAAATATACAATTTGGTATGATCTTGTGCATCCTGTTTTTTATGGTCATGGGGTGAATGTATTTTTTTGGATTTAGGAAAAATGAAAAATAGGATGAGGAATAATGAGTTAAAAAAATTAATTAGAATATTATTGCAGATATTATGGGAATAATTATTTCCATATCGTATAACTTTCAAGGGGATGATTCAACTAATGGATTGAAGAGATAAGTGTATTATAAAGAATCGTGTTTTTATATTTGTTAAATACTAAAAATAATCATTCATGAGTTTTCTACAATTATAAAAAATATAATACAAAAAAAATGGATAAGGCACTACCTTTTTTTAAAACATTATGTGAAATGATAAAGAACTCACACAATCATGATGTTTTTATTTTTATAAGAAGGAAAAGGATAAATTTTTATGATAAAATTGGATTTCCATTTGCTACACTGGGAGGAAGAAGTTAGCTTCCACAACTGGCAGTTCAATGAAGAGTCACATTTCCATCCTGGTGATATAATATCTTCATCAAAAAATAATTATAGTTTTTAAATTACTAATGGATTTCAGAAACTCCCTTTGATTTTGAACATATGAGAAGATAAACATATAATCATCACATATAATAGGATGAAATTAACGATATACATATTGTTTATTATTAAAGGACTGATAGGTCCTTAAACTTTGGATTAATATTTTGAAGAGCGGTTTATTGGGGAGGAGTAACGAAACTGAGCCTTTGGTGATTATGATTCTTCCCAAATATTTTTTTCAAGTAGTGATCCCATTTCTGGATTGACTAAAACCAATTATATATAATGAACTAGTAAATTAGTTAATTTTGGTGCATTGATACAATCTTGATTTAATTATGCTTTGGTATATCATAGTTCTTGAGAAATAGGCAATAAACCATAATCCCATTACTAGTTTAATTTTATTTAAATCAATTGTATGAATTTTAATAGTTTGAGAGAAAATAACTTGTAAAGAAAGATTAATGATGTTCTTTTCATTATGTGAACAAGTTACAAAGATATAAATAAGTAAATAGAGTCAAAATGGTTTAAATTGGTTACACCATGATTCACCCCCACCCCCTGGGGTGCCTCGGGGACCAAACAACCACTAAACAATTTATGGATCAGGAACATAAAAAATATGATTTTCATGTTTCTATTATAAATGTTTTCCTATATATACATATATATTCAAATCACTACTTTTATTACTAATTCATTATGATTAACACATCTATTAGTGAAACACATTTACAATTGAAAATAATAACAAAAAATTAACATAATAAATCTCCCATATATCATTGATAACTGTGAAATATCATATCGAGGAATATATTCAGTTTCATTATTTCTCCTTTGAAATAAAGATTTCTCAATAGAAAACCCATAAACCAATAATATGAACATCACTTTTAATATATCGTTCTTCAGTATCAAATATGTATCTATTAATTTCATATATAGATCAGGTCAATTATCACATTTAAACACGGATCACCTACTATAAATTCTAATGTTTCTATGACATTGTAGACCCTGGAAAACGTGTCCAAATTTTTTTCCAAATGCCTCAATACATGATCCAAGATCGTAGTCCATTTTGTATGCTTTGATTTGGTAGGTCGTAGGGCCCGAACGGAGTTACGGATTAGGAGTTATGGATGTTTGATGTTGGTCTAGAAATCTGGTTCGCGAAGCCCATTCGTGAAGCCCCCTCCGTGATCGCGGAGCGCCGCCGCGAAGCAATTAGGCGATAGGCTCCACGAACCCGTTTGACGTTCGCGATGCGCCGCGAAGACCCTTCACGAAGCACTGATCCAAATCACTGATGCGAAGCACCCGAGTAGCGCGGTCCCACGATGCTCCGGAGGCCGTAACTCTCCACGAACGAATTTGACGTTCGCGAGCCCGCCGCGAAGCTCCGGAGGTGGTACCTCTCTGCGAACGAATTTGACGTTCGCAAGCGCGTCGTGAAGCACCTGAGGCGGCACGGAAGTTCTTCTTCATGGCACCCCTTGTCTATAAATACCCAGCTCACCCCCCTTCTACGGACGGCCACGACCACTTCGCCCCTTGGGTGGCCGAGCAGAGCTCCGCATTGCTGCTCTGCGAAGCCATGCCCCGCGAGCAGCTTCCTTCGCATCGCTGCTCCGCGAGCCGAGACTCTGTGAGCCCATGCTCCGCGAGGCCATGCTCCATGAAGCTGCTTCGCGAGACCAAGCTCCGCGAGACCCCTTTGCTCTGTGAGAGACTATTGCTCCACGAGGCCATGCTCCGCGAAGCTGCTTCGCGAAGTCTTATCCTTTGCGAGGATTCTACCTTCGCGCCCACCGGTCCATACCGCGGGGGCTGCACCCCCACACCCCCCCTCGGCGTCGGTGTCGGGCTGCTATCCCAGCCCTCCAGGCCGGTCCATTCCAACCGTCACACACCCCCATGAAAAATGGAGAGTCGCACTGAGACCTTTTCGGCCTGGGATGTCGCGATTTTCCATTGCACACTTATGCGCTCCCACCTTCCACCTATGGAATACCATGATTAAGGATACTCCTCCACACACCATGAAAACACCTTGAGTTGACATATTCCTCTGGGTTTAATTCCATTTCGTGATTTGAGATTCTCATCATCAATTCCCCGAGTACCTTGAGTCGAACCATTCCTCAGGAAACTCCTCCAAATCCCAATCACTTGGCTCCTATGCCAGGTTCAACCAGAAAGGGCCGCCCTTGCATAAGACCCAACACCAACCATTTCTCGGCACCTTCTACCTAACAGTCCTTTCTACATGACTATAAACTATAGTAACCCTTATGTTTCAAACATAGGATGCCTCTTGCCCTATACGAGAGATGCCTTATGCTAGAATAAGATGCCAACAGTCCTATCTATATGACATTAAACTATAGTAATCCCTATCTAAAAAATAATAGGATGCCCCTTGCTCCATGCAAGAGATTCCTCATGCTCCCAGCATGAGATGCCAACAGTCCTACCTACATGACTCTAAACTGTAGTATTCTCCCTATGATCCACACATGGGATGCCCCTTGCTCCATGCAAGAGATGCCTCATGCTCCCAGCATGAGATGCCAACAGTCCTACCTACAAGACTATAAACTATTGTATTCTCCCTATGTTCCAAACATAGGATGCCTCTAGCTCCAAATAAGAGATGCCTTATGCTCCTAGCATGAGATGCTAATAGTCCTACCTACAAGACTCTAAATTGTAGTACGACCCATGTCCCTAACGTAGGATGCCTCTTATCCCAGACAGGAGATGCCTTATGCTCCAAGCGTAAGATTCTCAATGCTATGACTAGAGTGGCATGATTCCAATGCCCCTTGGCATTACCCCTCTTGTGCACCAGTGCACAGGTGAGGGCCCCAATTCACCAGTGAGTTGGGATGCCCTCATGGCCAGACATGAGGAAGAAACTATGGGAACCTCCCTTGCGTAAGCCCCATTCACCATTGCCGCTCCATAGAGACTTCCGGGCAGCTTCCTAGCGTAAGCCCCATTCACCATTTCTGCTCCATAGAGACTTCTGGGCATCTTCCTAGCATAAGCCCCATTCACCATTGCCGCTCCATAGCGGCACCCGGGCAGCTTCCCTGCGTAAGCCCCATTCACCATTGCCGCTCCATAGCGACTTCCGGACAGCTTCCTAGCGTAAGCCCCATTCACCATTTCCGCTCCATAGCGGCACCCGGGAAGCTTCCTAGCGTAAGCCCCATTCACCATTTCCGCTCCATAGCGACTTCCGGGAAGCTTCCTAGCGTAACCCCCCATCCACTATTGTCACTCTATTTAACGGTAAGCCATTCACACCCAATCCAGCGGTAAGCCGTTGTGACTCAATCCAGCAGTAATCCATTCACAACCAATCCAGCGGTAAGCCATTGAAACCCCCAATCGGTGGTAAGACGTCATCAGAAGAACTACATGGTATTTGATCCATGTCAAGGCATGGTACATAGGAAGACTCTTCAAGGCTAAAGCCCGAAACTATCATCATTCTTTTCTTTAGGCCTCCATCCTGGAGTAAGTCCCAACACCATGGGCCGCCTAACGCGTAAGCCCCTCTTCGCTTCTCACGGACGCATCCTCCTCGACGTGATCTTAAGGTCCTTGAAACCTCTTGTTTCTCACACCGAGCATGACTCACGTGGGCTTTGAGTGAGCACAGACCCTAACCCACACCCACGGCGATCTACGAGGACTTTGATCCATGTCAAGGCATGTTACGTAGGAAGCCTCCATGAGGTTCAAGCCACATTGTTCGGTCGTTCATTCACGTCGAGTTTCGCATTCATCCAACATGACGTTAAACTGTATGCCCCCCTTGTCCCGTATGACATTAAACTGCAGACCCATTTGAACTACGAGGTATTTGATCAATGTCAAGGCATGGTACATAGGAAGCCTCCCTGAGGTTCAATCCCACCCATCATTTATTCACGTCGGGTCCCATCCCCATCCACCATGATGTTAAACTGCATTCCGGTCTGACGGCAAGCCGTTGTCACTCATCCATTCTGAAATACGAGGACTTTGATCCATGTCAAGGCATGGTACATAGGAAGCCTTCACGAGGTTCAATCCCACCACAAGTGGACCCCCCGGGTCCACCTTCATGTCGGTTCGCCAACGAAGCCCCTTCCGAACTACGAGGATTTTGATCCATGTCAAGGCATGGTACGTAGGAAGCCTCCATGAGGTTCAAGCCCACCAGTCATTCAATTCACATCGAGTTCCACCCCCGTCCAGCATGACCTTAAACTGCATTCTAGTCCGACGGCAAGCCGTTGTGACTAACCCGAACTACGAGGACATTGATCTGTGTCAAGGCATGGTACGTATGAATCCTCCCAGAGGATCAAGCCCATCTCCCATCGGACCAAGTTCCCTCATTTACGTCGGTTCACCGACACCCATCACCCTTCGTTTATTCACGTCAAGGTTCACTATCGTCCCGCATGACGTTAAACTGTATTCCATCAATCCTTTGAACTACGAGGTCTTTGATCCATGTCAAGGCATGGTTCGTAGGAAACCTTCCCAAGGTTCAATCCCACCACTAGTGAACCCACGGGTCTACTTTCACGTCGGTTCACTGATGAAACCCTTTGAACTATGAGGTCTTTGATCCATGTCAAGGAATGGTACATAGGAAGCCTCCCCGAGGTTGAAGCCCATCCCTCATTGGACCAAGGTCCACCTTCACATCGGTATGCTGACGATGCCCATCGGACCATAGTCCACCTTCACGTCGGTTCACTGACAATGCCCATCGGACCAAGGTCCACCTTCACGTCGGTTCACTGACGATGCCCATCGGACCATGGTCCACCTTCACGTCGGTTCTCCAACACCATCCCGAACTACATGGACTTTGATTCCCTGACACGAGGATACATAGGAAGCCTCTTCAAGGCTCAAGCCCAACTTCACTGTCGCCCCTGCGATGGTCCCATTTCATTCCCCCTCCACTTCATTCATCCATCCATCACCCTTCCTGATTCTCACCCGGGCCGCCACATCCGGGTGGGATCATGCCATCCACCTCCTCGCTACTCCTAGCGGTGCATGGGCCGCTTTCCACGTGTAAGCCCCATAATATCGCTGGGTCGTTTTCCTCTGTGTACACCCCGATTCATCACCCTTTTACCCTCTAGGGAGTGCACCACCTCAGATCCATCCTCATTGGACGTTCTGATCACCCTCATTCTGTCTCCGCGAGACGTTAAACTCATGACCTACCTCGTGATAAACATGAGATGCCTGAGGAAAACCTTGGATGACACGCCTTTGGTGTAACCATCTCTGTAAGACGTTAAACTCACGACCTACCTTGTGATAAACATGAGATGCCTGAGGAAAACCTCAGATGACATGCCTTTGGTGTAACCGTCTCTGCTAGACGTTAATCTTGAAACATACCCTGTGTTAAACACAGGAAGCTGAGGAAACCCTCAGATACATGCCTCGTGTTCTGCACCCTTGAGATGCCCTCTTATGAGGAATAATACAGGTTCCCCAATGTCCATGCACCCAGAGATGCCCTGACATGCCTGATGTTGCCGTCTACTCTGACCGAAGGTCGCTACCGTGTCAAGACCCCATGGAATGTCTTGACGGAAGTAGTGTAATTAACTGGCGTCCATGAAGATATGGCACCGGGAATTAGATTCATTAACAACGTATTAAATCTATGAGGGAGACCCGGACTAGGTGAAAAGTTCCGAGGAGGAATCCACGGAAGGAAGAACCGACATCCCATAATCCCGTTTCAATGAAGGAGCATACGTCCCTTAATAAGGATCGAATGTCGCCCGCCTTTGGAAAGCGGGAATGCGGGGCAACAAGCAACACGTCCTCCACAGACGGATGCGCGCGCCCCGATGAAAGCGGCAGAAAACAAATGGTGAACCCGACGTGAATCTCTTCTCCTTCAATAGCGAGTAGACCAAATGTGTCGGGAAACATGAGGCATCACCCACGTGAATTCCCTCTCCATTATATGTGAGAGGATGAGTAGCATTCGGTGTTTGAAGACTACGGTCCATCGGCTCCTCGCCGACTCCCGCCGCCTCAAGAGGCTGCGCAGGTGGCTCCGCCACCCGACTCCTTCGGCTCCTCGCCGACTCTCGCCACCTCAACAGGCTGCGCAGGTGGCTCTGCCACCTGACTCCTTCTGATCCTTGCCGACTCCCACCGCCTCACGAGGCCGTGCAGGTGGCTCCGCCACCCGACTCCATCGGCTCCTCGCCGACTCCCGCCGCCTCAAGAGGCCGCGCAGGTGGCTCCGCCACCCAACTCCATCGACACCTCGCCGACTCCCGCTTCCTCAAGAGGTCGCGCAGGTGTCTCCGCCACCCGACTCCATCGGATCCTCGCCGACTCCCACCACCTCAAGAGGCTGCGCAGGTGGCTCCGCCACCCGAATCCTTCGGCTCCTCGCCGACTCCCACCGCCTCAAGAGGCCGCACAGGTGGCTCTGCCACCCGACTCCATCGGCTCCTAGCCTACTCCCGCAGCCTCAAGATGCCATGCAGGTGGCCCCGCCACCCGACTCCATCGGTTCCTCGCCGACTCCCGCCGCCTCAAGAGGTCAAGCAGGTGGCTCCGCCACCCGACTCCATCGGCTCCTCGTGGACTCCCGCCGCCTCAAGAGGCTGCGCAGGTGGCTCCGCCACCCGACTCCATCGGCTCCTCGCCAACTCCCGCCACCTCAAGAGGTTGCGCAGGTGGCTCCGCCACCCGACACCTTCAGCTCCTCGCCGACTCCCGCCGCCTCAAGAGGCCGCGCAGGTGGCTCCGCCACCCGACTCCATCGGCTCCTCGCCGACTCCCGCTCCCTCAAGAGGCCGCGCAGGTGGCTCCGCCACCCGACTCCATCGGCTCCTCGCCAACTCCCGCCGCCTCAAGAGGCCGCATAGGTGGCTCCGCCGCCCGACTCCATCGGCTCCTCCCCGACTCCCACCGCATCAAGAGGCCGTGCAGGTGGCTCCGCCACCCGACTCCATCGGTTCCTCGCCGACTCCCGCCGCCTCAAGAGGCCGCGCAGGTGGCTCCGCCACCCAACTCCATCGGCTTCTCGCCGACTCCTGCCGCCTCAAGAGGCCGCACAGGTGGCTCCACCACCCAACTCAATCGGCTCCTCACCAACTCCCGCCGCCTCAAGAGGCCGCGCAGGTGGCTCCGCCACCCGACTCCATCGGCTCCTCGCCAACTCCCGCCGCCTCAAGAGGCCACGCAGGTGGCTCCGCCACCCGACTCCAACGGCTCCTCACCGACTCCCGCCGCCTCAAGAGGCCGCCCAGGTGGCTCCGCCACCCGACTCCATCGGCTCCTTGCTGACTCCCGCCGCCTCAAGAGGCCGTGTAGGTGGCTCCGCCACCCGACTCCATCGGCTCCTAGCCGACTCCTGCAGCCTCAACAGGCCACGCAGGTGGCTCCGCCACCCATCTTCATCGGCTCCTCACCATCTCCGACGGGTCAAGAGGCCACGCAGGTGGCTACGCCACCCATCTTCATCGGCTCCTTGACAACACCGCCAGCTCAAGAGGCCGCTTAGGTGGCTCCGCCACCCGAATCCATTGGCTCCTCGCCGACTCCGCCACCTCAAGAGGCCGTGCAGGTGGCTCCGCCACCCAACTCCATTGGCTCCTCGCCGACTCTGCCGCCTCATTAGGACGCACAGGTGGCTCCTCCACCCAATCTCCATCGGCTCCTCGCCGACTCTTCCGCCTCATGAGGCCGTGAAAGGGGAATCCTCCCCCAACTCTATTTGCACTTTGACGACCCCGCTCCATTTTCACAAGCAACTATAAAGGTGCTCCTCATACCGTTGCCCCGTCGTACCGACGTCGAGGCTTCCACGCCTTCCGGGCCCCATCGCCCCGTCGTACCGACGTCGAGGCTTTCACGCCATCCGGGCCCTGTCACCCCGTTGTACCGACGTCGAGGCTTCCACGCCTTCCGGGCCCTGTCGCCCCATCGTACTGACATCGAGGCTTCCACGCCTTCTGGGCCCCATTGCCCCGTCGTAACCGACGTCTAGGCTTCCTTGCCTTCCGGGCTTTATTGCCCCATTGTACCCATGATCCTGGCTTCTTCCCCCCTCATGATCGAGGTAATGTAGTCATCCCTACTACCCTTGTGACACTCTATGTCATCCCAACAACCACATTGCATCAACCACAGATGTCCTCCCTGTGGCCATGAAACCGTCTCGTGGAAGGATCTTCATGATCATGGGATTTTATGGAATTCCCATCATATAGATCCCCCCTCATCCCAAACCACCAGAATGGAGTAGAGATGACCATTCCTCTACCGACACAATTCGTGTGGTTCAACGTCCCAGTTGCATGACCTTAAACTGCGTAACAACCATGTCCTAGATGCACGACATTAAACTGCATATCAATCATCATCCTGCATGACGTAAAACTGTGCATCATCATCTTGCATGACGTAAACTGCTCATCATCGTCCTGCATTACGTAAAACTGCACATTATTATCCTGCATGACATTAAACTGCATCATCGTCCTGCATGACGTTAAACTGTTCATCTTCGTCCATCATGATGTTAAACTGATCATTATCGTCCTACACGACATTAGACTGCTTCATCGTCCTGCATGATGTTAAAATGTTCATCTTCGTCCGTCATGACGTTAAATTGATCATTATCGTCCTGCACGACAATAAAATGCATCATCGTCCTACACGACATTAAATTGCATCATCGTCCTGTATGACATTAAAAAAACACATCTTCATCCGTCATGACGTAAAACTAATCATTATCTTCCTGCACGACATTAAACTGCATCATCGTCCTGCATGACGTAAAACTGCTCATCTTCGTCCGTTAGGATGTAAAACTATTCATCATCGTCCTGCATGACGTTAAACTATTCATCTTCATCCGTCACGACATTAAACTGGTCATTATCGTCCTGCATGACATTAAACTACATCATCGTCCTGCATGACGTTAAACTGCTCATCTTCATCCGTCATGATGTAAAACTGCACATTATCGTCCAACAAGACTTTAAACTGCACCTAGGTCCAACACGACCTTAAACTGTATGGTCCAACATGACCTTAAACTGTAAGGTCCTGCACGACCCTAAACTGCAAGTTGGTCCTACACGAACTTAAACTACATCTTCGTCCTGCAAGACGATAAACTATGAAATGGTCCCGCATGTCCTTAAATTGCACATTATGGTCCAACATGACCCTAAACTGTAATGTCCTACACGACCTTGAACTGCATCTTCATCCTGCAAGGCAATAAACTACAAAATAGTCTGAGATCAATGACTTTAAACTAAGATCTCGCCCCGTCCTTACTGCAAGACGTTAAACTGCAAGCCATTCAGGCCTTCCTGGCCGAGGCTCAGCCTCAGGCCCCTTAGCCTCCTCGGGCCCCTGGCCCCCCGTCCTTACTGCAAGACGTTAAACTGCAAGCCAGTGAGTCCTTCCTGGCCGGGGCTCAGCCTCAGGCCCCTTGGCCTCCTCAGGCCCCTGGCCCCCCGTCTTCACTGTGAGACGTTAAACCACAAGCTGGCCAGGTCTCCCTGACTGTGGTCCGGCCCCAGGCCCCTTAGTTTTCCCCCGACTTACCCTCTTGTGGGATTGTATGGTATAGAATGGGATTACGTCCTCATTCCTGACAGATTAATTTCCATACATTATATATCCCCAAATTAGATGCTCCTCGTCCCGCATGACGTTAAAATGCATTTCAAGAACTACGTGTGGCTTGATTCCCATTTTGATGGGATACGTAGGAATGCTCAAACGCCTCATCTTCAGCCCATCCCCAAGCTTTTCTCTTCCACTATCCCCCTGGGAATAGATTCCTTGGAGGATCTTTGGAGTAGGCTTTCTTAGCCCCGCTCATACAACCCCGCTCACACAAGGACTTTAAGGGTCGCACCATGTGCCCGCTCCCGTTCTTCTATTCCCCCCACGTCCTCACCGCATGATGCTAAACTGCATGGCCTTCAAATACTACGTATGGCTTGATTCCCATCCTAATGGGATATGTAGGAGTGCCCGGGCATTTCGTCCGATGGCCCAGCCCAAAAGCCACAAATTTTCCCCTCGGGTCAAGACATGGCAGGGTGCACACTTTTTCCCCAACTCACATCGAGAAAGTCTCGACCCGGCTGCACATCCCCATGGAGATGTTTACCTCTTTCATGGATGGGTATAGCTATGCTTCACCCACTCATTGACTGGGATTCCATAATTTTTGCACACCCGGAGGGACCCCAAATAACGGCCTGGATACTACGCCCAAGGGCTCTCCTACCGATACGGGTCAGCGCCCCCGAGGGTTTTCAAGCAACAAGCCGATACAAGTCCCGCGTTGTGAATTTGGTCAGCGTTCGACGCTCATTTGTTGCTCCCATATTGGGTCACCATAGGAACACTGTGTTTCGAACATGGTCAACAGTGTCCTCGATCTTCGGGTCCACCCCGAGATTTCCCAGACATTGAGTGCAGTGATTTGTTTTGCCCTATCCCAAAGTGACAAACGTTCCCCCGGGTGGTGCTAGCAATCGGGCCCACGACCCTGATTCCCCATAGGGGTGTACGGTGTGGTGTAGGAATACGTCCTCATCCACGGTGGGATCATGTACCTTGCCGTACGCCCTCCCTTTACGAGGCCCAGCCTCAAGCCCCTTGGGCTTCTCGGGTCCCCGACCCCCGTCCTCATGTAAGACGTTAAACTGCAAACCAGTCAGGCCTTCCTGACTGATGCCTGACCTTAGGCCGCTTGGCTTTCTCGGGCCCCCCGGCCCAGGTCCCCTCTTACCCAGGGTGTACAGTGTGATGTAGGACTACGTCCTCATTCACGTCGGGATCATGTACCATGCCGTACGACTTCCTCTTAAGAGGCCCAGCCTCAGGCCCCTTGGCATCCTCAGGTCCCCGACCCCCGTCCTCATGTAAGTCGCTAAACTGCAGACCCATCAGGCCTTCCTGACTGATGCCTGAACTTAGGCCCCTTGGTCTTCTTGGGCCCCTCCACCCAATCTCTTACCCGGGGTGTACGGTGTGGTGTAGGACTACATCCTCATTCACGTCGGGATCATGTACCATGTTGTACAACCTCCCTTTACGAGGCCCAGCCTCAGGCCCCTTGGCCTTCTCGGGTCCCAGACCCTCATCCTCATTACAAGACATTAAACTACAAGCAGGTCAGGCCTTCCTGACCAATACCTAACCATCAGGCCCCTTGGCCTTTTCGGGCCACGGCCCAGGTCCCCTCTTATAGGATTGTATGGTGTGATGAAGGAATGCATCCTCATTCACGTCGGCTTCTTATCCATACCGTACACCTCCCTTGTTTAGGTGTATATTACTCCCCTCCTCTACCTGTATGACGTTAAACCACATTTGGGGAACTACGTGTGGCTTGATTCCCATCCTCATGGGATACGTAGGACCACCTGAATGTCTAGGATTCGGGTCCAGCCCCATACCTTGGGAATCTTCATCCCATCTTGGCCCCTTGGCCTACCCTTCCTCTATGAGGGGATTATATGGTTTGGTGTGGGATTCTGAGCTGTTACGTCGATCCCTTTTTGGCAGTTCACCGATGTGCCCGGGAGTACTCTGGTTTATTACCAGGAATGCCAAGCTTTACTCGGACACATCCACACTCGCTCTCCAGGCTTTGTGTATCCCTGCATCAGGGCTTCCATCATCTTTCACACCCAGAGGGACCCCCAAGAACGGCCTGGACACTACGCCCATGGGCTCTCCTACTGTTATGGGCCAACGCCCCCGAGGGTTTCAGACAGAAAATCGATAAAATCCTGCGTTTCGAATATGGTCAGCGGTTGATGATCGTTTGTTGTTCCCACCTCAGGCTAACACGATATGGACGCTACGTTTCCACCATGGTTAACGGTTTTCCTCTATCGCCACGCCAACCCATTAAACCCAAAATGTCGGGTACACAATTCACACCCTTCATCACTTCATCATGTCCATGTGGAGTATCAGAACTCTTGGTACATTTCCCACCGTGCAAGTCCGCGCTTTAGAGGAACAAGATGCGTCAAAGGTGTCCTTCGGGGCTCTCTGCTGACTCCCCTTTGATGGACGCCCCACGTATTTCGATAAGGATTCCCCCCCTTGTTTCCCACACTGAGTTTAACTCACGTGGGCTTAGGAATCGGGTTGACATCTGTGCTTACTCGGGAAGTTGTCACCATCCACGGTCCGAGCTCTAAGACTATAAACTAACATTCTCATCTGGAACTACGTTCATCTTGATCCCCATCTTAATGGGATACATAGGAATGCCCAGACCCCTTATCATTGGGTCCATCTTGAGTTCAGCAAATTCACCTCTCCGGTCCTGCTTTCAGGACCCTGACTATGGGACCGCGTGGCGTAGTGCAGGATTATGTCCTCATTCACGTTGGGTTTGCAATAGTTGCACCACGCACACCCCCGTTCTGAGAGTTGGCCCACATATTCTTTGTCCAGCATGACATTAAAAGCCACCCATCAGAACTACGTGTGTCTTGATTCCCATCTTCATTGGATACGTAGGACCACCTGAATGTCTAGGCTTCAGGTCCAGCCCCACCTCTTAGAGATCTCCTGATCTCCCGGTCACCTAGGTCACTTGGCCTATCCCAAGAACCCACCATCTCTTGGTTTCCCTCAAGTTGAGTCCCTCAACTCCTAGCAGTGATTCACCCTTGTGTTAAGAGTACTCTGGTCTAGGACCAGGAGTGTCATATTCAACTTGATCATGTTCCTTCCACTTGTCAAGCTGCGTGTTCCCCCTCCATTCGGTCTTCCATTACCTTTCACACCTGGAGGGACCCCCAATAACGGCCTGGATACAATTCCCAAGGGATCTCTTACCATTACGGGCCAACTCCCCCAAGGGTTTTGGATAAAAAATCGATAAAATCCCGCATTGCGAATACAAGCAGCGGTCGATGCTCATTTGTTTGTCCCCATTTCAGGATAATGCGACAGGATGCTGTGTTGCGAACATGGTCAGCTGTAATCCTCTGTCGTCACGCCAATACCCTTCAGTCCTAAAATGTTGGTTGCATGATTCAAATCATTTTCCACCCCATCATGTCCAGGTGGAATCTTGACACTTTTGGCGCTATCCCTCAGTGCACCTTTGCATGCCAGAGGGACAAAGCTGCAATACGGCGTCCTTCGGGGTTCCCATGGTCTAAGATCTAAGACCATAAACTAAGATCCATCCGGGACTACGTTCAACTTGATTCCCATCTTCATGGGATACGTAGGACCACCCGGACGCCCTGTCTTTGGGTACATCCCATTTGGGGAGCTAGTCTCTCCCCATGATTCACCTCTTACCTCTATATAGGCCCCTCGGCCTGAGGTATCCCTCTTGGAGTGGCGCATAGTGTGATGTGGGATCATGTCTCTATTGATTGTGTCTCATGACACTGCGCACATTCCCCGCCTAGCATCGCCTCTTCTACGTCTGTGTTGCATGACGATAAAATGCATGCTTGGTGCTATCATACGACCCTAAACTGTGACATTATTGTCCTGGATGCATGACGAAAAGCGGCACTGCACTGTGGTGACCTTGTTGTAGAGGACATCACGTTGGGTATTGGTCATGTGCCATGCCATTTGTCAACGCCCATCACCGCTTGATCCTTGTGGCGATATCACGACCTACTATTCTAGGCCTGTCGCTTCACAAAAAAATTCATTAACCTTAAAGAACAAACAAGCTTTATAAAATTTCTTTTCTTTTAGTACAAGGGCCATGGCCGCACTCCCCCCTTTTCCCCTGGCACTGGTACCTTACCTTGTCACCTTTCAGAACTACGTATGGCTTGATTCTCATCCTTATGAGATACATTGGAGCGCCCGGGCACATCCCCGTGAGCCCAGCCTAACCTTCGTGTTCGGGTTCTCTCAACTCGAGCATTTCCCCAGAGAATGCATGGTAAGTAGGGCTTAGGTCCTCATTCACATCGGGTTTTGCAACCACTTTTCCATGTATCCCCTGCACCCCTTACCCATCCATGGTCCGAATTATACGACCCTAAACTATGATCTCCCCATGGAAAGGAATCTGCTCCCTCTCTCTAATACGTCTTGTTGTCATATTCAGATTTGTTTCGACAAAGAGCCCGAAGTGTGGGATTTTCATACGGACATTCCCCTCGTCCCATGACCAAGCTTCGGGAGCTCGCTATTTGGATTCTCATCCTCTTCCACATCCAAAAGGACCCTAGTACAACATGGATACTAGGCTTAAGGGCTCTCCATGAATGCTGGACCTAAGGGCCCTCCAATCGTTTTGGGCCAACGTCCCTACGGATATCTGACAACATTTGTGACATGGTCCCGTGTTTCGAACATGGTCAACGGTCAACCCTCATTTGTCTGTCCCTATCCTAGGATAATGTGACAGGATGATGTGTTGCGAACATGGTCAGCAGTTATCCTCCATCGTCACGTTGCCATCATCGTGATCTGAATCTCGAGCGCCATGATTCACACATTTCCACTTCCTCATGTTCAAGTGGAATTCCATCATACTCGGCTCTTTCTCTTCGCGCATCTAGGTGCGCTAAATGATCGTGTTAGTGTTATTGGGCCGGTATTCCCGAGCGTCCCTTTTCCCTAACATTCCCCTTTTTGTATCGGGAAATTCCCACCACTACTGCTTGTTTCCCACACCGAGCCCGACTCACGTGGCCTTAGTAGTTTTGGCAGGATGTGTACCAACACAGTCGGGCTGCTCCTCGTCCCACATGACGTTAAACTCCGCTTCCAGAACTACGTATGGCTTGATTCCCATCCACATGGGGTACGTAGGAATGCCCGACCACTCTGCTTCCGGCCCAGTCTAATCCTCACTCTTGGTCCCTCGACCTGAAGAATTTCCTCCGGGGATACGTGGTGTGATTTGGACTCCAAGTCCTCATTCACGTCGGTTTCATATCTACCCGCACCGCACTCTCCCTGGGACCATCCCTTTTATTCCACGTCCTATCGTATGACGTTAACCTACAGGAGTCCATATGTCCTCAACACACGACACTAAACTGCGGTTCTACCCTGAACAAGTTCAGGATGCCCCATGTTAATCATGGGATTGCACCAGAGCCTCTACCAGAGAGGATTTTCACCTGTCAGTGTTGGTCTATGACTGCACTGCATTTCTAGAACTACATACGGCTTGATTCCCATCATCATGGGATACGTAGAGACACCCAGGCATTTCACCTAGAGTCCAGCCCCAGGAATCGCAAAATCTTGTTCCTCCCCATTTCCAGCCCTCTAGCCTGACCCCTCGGGGGGAACTATGTAGCTGCAATTTTACCCTGAACAAGTTCATGATTCCCCAAGATCCCATTGGGAAGCAACAGACCCCCTCGCCAGAGAGGCCCTGTCCTAAAGAAGGAATGATCCATGATCAAAGCAATGCGCCCATATGGCGTACTCCCACCATGGTGGTGTAATTACATGAGTGTTGGATTCTGTTCAGACAAACCATCACTCCATATTCCACACTTTGCGTGCCCCTTATTCGGACCCTCGTCCTCTTTCATGTCTAAAGGAACCCCCTAACGTCCTGGTCTCATGCCGCATCGGCTCACCTGCCGTCCTGGGCCAACGTTCCGGAAGACTGGTCATGTTTGGAAGGACCCCCTAACAGTATGGATGTTTGACCTATAGTCTGCTAACTGTGCTGGGCCAATGTCCCGAAATATTGACCGACAACATTTATGACATGGTCCCGTGTTTCGAACACGGTTAGCGGTCAACCCTCATTTGTTGTCCCCATTTCAGGCTAACGCAGTAAGGATACCGTTTCTCCTCCACGGTTAACAGTTGTCCTTTATTGTCACGCCGTCTCCATAGTGTTCCGGATTTTGGGTATCGTGATTCACACCTCCCACTTCCCTCCGTTTGGATTGATGCTAACGCCCCTGGCGTTACCCCACTCGTGCACTAGAGCAGGGTGGGAAAAGTAGGTCGGCTGTTCAGAGAGCCATGCTCTCCATCCATGACCCCTCTCTCTTTCAGGATTCCCCAAAATGGGGATTGATTTCCCATGTCGATCCCCTCACACCTTCCGTTGTTTTACACTCTCGTACAAGAGCTCATGTTATCTCTTGTTCCCTGCACTGAGCAAAGCTCACGCAGGCTTATAGATTTGGTTGAATTTATCCTCAATGCGATCGAGGTACAATGGAAACCAATGCACGTGTTTTCCTGAGTCATTTCCTAAGAACGCAGTCTGCCTCGCCCTTCTCGTCCTCGTGGGACCCCGTTCTTAGGGGTGGCTTCTGTAGACCCCATAAAACGCGCCCCCAAATTTTTTAAATGCCTCCATACATGATCCAAGATCGTAGTCCATTTTTCATGCTTCGATTTGGTAGGTCGTAGGGCCCGAACGAAGTTACGGATTAGGAGTTATGGACGTTTGAAGTTGGGCTGTAAATCTGGTTCGCGAAGCCCATTCGCCAAGCCTGCTCTGTGATCGCAGAGCGCCGCCGCGAAGCAATGAGGCGAGAGGCTCCGCGAACCCATTTGACGTTCACGATGCGCCGCGAAGACCACTCGCGAAGCACTGATGCGAAGCACTGATGCGAAGCACCCGAGCAGCGTTGTCCCGCAAAGCTCTGGAGGCGGAAAGTCTCCACGAACGAATTTGACGTTGGCGAGCCCGCCGCGAAGCTCCGGAGGCGGTACCTCTCCGCGAACGAATTTGACGTTCGCGAGCGCTCCGCGAAGCACCTGAGGCGACGTGGGAGTTCTGCTTCGTGGCGCCCCTTGCCTATAAATACCCAGATCACCCCCCTTCTACGGACGGCCACGGCCACTTCGCCCCTTGGGCGGCCAAGCGGAGCTCCGCATTGCGGCTCCGCGAAGCCATGCTCCGCAAGCACCTTCCATCGCGTCGCTGTTCTGCGAGCCGAGACTCCGTGAGTCCATGCTCCGCGAGGCCATGCTCCGCGAAGCTGCTTCGTGAGACCAAGCTTCGCGTGACCCCTTTTCTCCGTGAGAGACTATTGCTCCGCAAGGCCATGCTCCGCGAAGCTGCTTCGCGAAGACCTATCCTTTGTGAGGATCCTACCTCCGCGCCCACCGGTCCATACAGCGGGGGTTGCGCCCCCACACCACCGCTCGGGGTCACTGCCGGGCTGCGGTCCCGGTCCCTTTGCAACCGTCACACACCCCCATGAAAAATGGAGAGTCGCACCGCGACCTTTTCGGCCCGGGATGTCGGGATTTTCCATTGCACACTTATGCGCTCCCACCTTCCACCTATGGAATACCATGATTAGAGATACTCCTCCACACTCCATGAAACACCTTTAGTTAACATATTCCTCTGGGTTTCATTCCATGTCGTGAGTTGATATTCTCATCATCAATTCCCCGAGTACCTTGAGTCAAACCATTCCTCAGGAAACTCCTCCAAATCCCAATCACTTGGCTCCTATGCCAGGTTCAACCAGAAAGGGCCGCCCTTGCGTAAGACCCAACACCAACCATTTCTAGGCACCTTCTTCCTAACAGTCCTTTCAACATGACTATAAACAGTAGTAACCCTTATGTGCCAAACATAGGATGCCTCTTTCCCTATACGAGAGATGCCTTATGCTAGCATAAGATGCCAAATGTCCTATCTATATGACTTTAAACTTTAGTAATCCATTTCTAACAAATGATAGGATGCCCCTTGCTCCATGCAATAGATGCCTCATGCTCCCAGCATGAGATGCCAACAGTCCTACCTACATGACTCTAAACTGTAGTATTCTCCCTATGATCCACACATGGGATGCCCCTTGCTCCATGCAAGAGATGCCTCATGCTCCCCGCATGAGATCCCAACAGTCCTACCTACAAGACTATAAACTATTGTATTCTCCCTATGTTCCAATCATAGGATGCCTCTAGCTCCAAATAAGAGATGCCTTATGCTCCTAGCATGAGATGCTAATAGTCCTACCTACAAGACTCTAAACTCTAGTACGGCCCATGTCCCCAAAGTAGGATGCCTCTTGTCCCAGAGAGGAGATGCCTTATCCTCCAAGTGTAAGATGCTCAATGCCATGACTACAGTGGCATGATTCCAATGCCCCTTGGCATTAACCCTATTGTGCACCAGTGCACAGGTGAGGGCCTCAATTCACCAGTGAGTTGGGATGCCCTCATGGCCAGACATGAGGAAGAAACTACGGGCAACTCCCTTGTGTAAGCCTCATTCACCATTTCCGCTCCATAGCGACTTCCGGGCAGCTTCCTAGCGAAAGCCCCATTAACAATTGTCGTTCCATAGAAACTTCTGGGAAGCTTCCTAGCGTAAGCCCCATTCACCATTGCCGCTCCATAGCGGCACCCGGGAAGCTTCCCTGTGTAAGCCCCATTCACCATTGCTTCTCCATAGCGACTTTCGGGCAGCTTCTTAGAGTAAGCCCCATTCACCATTGTCGCTCCATAGCGGCACTCGGGATGCTTCCTAGCGTAAGCCCCATTCACCATTTCCGCTACATAGAGACTTCCGGGAAGCTTCCTAGCGTAACCCCTATCCACTATTGTCACTCCATTTAATGGTAAGCCGTTCACACCCAATCCAGTGGTAAGCCGTTGTGACTCAATCTAGCGGTAAGCAGTTCACACCCAATCCAGCGGTAAGCCGTTGAAACCCCCAATTGGCGGTAAGCCGTCATCCTAAGAACTATGTGGTATTTGATCCATGTCAAGGCATGGTACGTAGGAAGCCTTTTCAAGGCTCAAGCCCGAAACTATCATCATTCTTTTCTTTGGGCCTCCATCCTGGAGTAAGTCCCAGCACCATGGGCCGCCTAACGCATAAGCCCCTCTTCGCTTCTCACGGATGCATCCTTCGCAACATGATCGTAAGGTCCTTGCAACCTCTTGTTTCTCACACCAAGCATGACTCTCGTGGGCTTAGAGTGAGCACCGACCCTGACCCACACCCACATCGAACTACAAGGACTTTGATCCATGTCAAGGCATGTTACGTAGGAAGCCTCCATGAGGTTCAAGACACATTTCTCGGTCGTTCATTCACATCGAGTTTCGCCCTCGTCCAGCTTGACCTTAATCTGTATGCCCCCTTGTACCGTATGAAATTAAACTGCACACCCATTTGAACTATGAGGTCTTTGATCCATGTCAAGGCATGGTACGTAGGAAGCCTCCCTGAGGTTCAATCCCACCCATCATTTATTCACGTCGGGTCCCATCCCCATCCAACATGACGTTAAACTGCATTCTGGTCCGACGGCAAGCCGATGTGACTCATCCATTCCGAACAACGAGGACTTTGATCCATGTCAAGGCATGGTACGTAGGAAGCCTTCACGAGGTTAAATCCCACCACAAGTGGACCCCCCGGGTCCACCTTCATGTCAGTTCGCCGACGAAGCCCCTTCCGAACTACGAGGATTTTGATCCATGTCAAGGCATGGTACGTAGGAAGCCTCCACGAGGGTCAAGCCCACCAGTCATCCAATTCATATCGAGTTCCAACCCCGTCCAGCATGACCTTAAACTGCATTCTAGTCCGACGGAAAGCCGTTGTGACTAACCTGAACTATGAGGACTTTGATCCGTGTCAAGGCATGGTATGTAGGAATCCTCCCAGAGGTTCAAGCCCATCTCCCATCAGACCAAGGTCCCTCATTTACGTTGGTTCAACGACACCCATCGCCCGTCGTTTATTCACGTCAAGGTTCACTATCGTCCCGCATGACGTTAAACTGTATTCCATCAATCCTTTGAACTATGAGGTCTTTGATCTATGTCAAGGTATGGTACGTAGGATACCTTCCCAAGGTTCAAGCCCACCACTAGTGGACCCACAGGTCTACTTTCACGTCGGTTCACCGATGAAAGCCTTTGAACTATGAGGTCTTTGATCCATGTCAAGGCATGGTTCGTAGGAAGCCTCCCCGAGGTTCAAGCCCATCCCTCATCGGACCAAGGTCCACCTTCACGTCGGTACGCTGACGATGCCCATCGGACCAAGGTCCACCTTCACGTCAGCTCGCTGACAATGCCCATCGGACCAAGGTCCACCTTCACGTCGGTTCACTAACGATGCCCAATGGACCAAGGTCCACCTTCACGTCGGTTCTCCAGCACCATCCCGAACTACGCGGACTTTGATTCACTACCACAGGGATACGTAGGAAGCCTCTTCAAGGCTAAAGCCCAACTTCACTATCTCCCCTGTGATGGTCCCATTTCATTCCCCCTCCACTTCATTCATCCATCCATCACCCATCCTGATTCTCACCCGGGCCGCCACATCCCGGTGGGATCATGTCATCTACCTCTTCACTGCTCCTAGCGGCGCATAGGACACTTTCCGCGTGTAAGCCCCAACATATCTTCGGGTCGTTGTCCTCTGTGTACACCCCGATTCATCACCCTTTTCCCCTCTAGGGAGCGCACCACCTAGGATTCGTCCTCATTGGACGTTATGATCACCCTCATTCTGTCTCCGCAAGATGTTAAACTCGCGGCCTACCTCGTGATAAACATGAGATGCCTCAGGAAAACCACGGATGACACGCCTTTGGTGTAACCATCTCCGTAAGACGTTAAACTCACGACCTACCTTGTGATAAACATGAGATGCCGGAGGAAAACCTCAGATGACACAAATTTGGTGTAACCGTCTCTGCTAGACGTTAATCTTGAAACATACCCTGTGTTAAACACAGGAAGCTGAGGAAAACCTTAGATACATGCCTCGGGTTTTTCACCCATTAGATGCTCTCTAATGAGGAGGAATACAGGTTTCCCAATGTCCATGAACCAAGAGATTCCCTGACATGCCTGATGTTTCCGTCTACTCTGACTGAAGGTCACTACCATGTCAAGACCCCATGGAATGTATTGACAGAAGTAGTGTAATTAACCGGTGTCCATGAATATATGGCACCGGGAATGAGATTCACGAACAACGTATTAAATCTATGAGGGAGACCCGGACTAGGTGTCAAGTTCTGAGGAGGAATCCACAGAAGGAAGAACCGACATCCCATCATCCTGTTTAGATCAAGGAGCAGACGTCCCTGAATAAGGAGCAAATGTCGTCCGCCTTTGGAAAGCGGGAATGCGGGGCAATAAGCAGCACATCCTCCAAAGACGGATGCGCTCGCCCCGACGAAAGCATCAGAAACAGACATCAGATATACTGTTCCCAATTTCATTAAACTATTGAAATAATGTTTACTAATCATCATTCAACACCCATGTATCTTTCTTCATATTTGGAGAATATTATTTTTATCTGTTAATTTTTTATTTTATTTATGTTTAATCCACCTTTTTTCATTCAATATGTATATATATTCCTATATTATTTATTCACCTATCAAAAACAATATTTTCAAACCATAGTCCCCTTTCACCCAAAACCTAATTCATTCATGGTGAGATTTAGGAAAACTGGAATTCTCTACTATATAAAAGTAGTTTATACAAAACTAAACTACAACCTCGAAGTTATACTTCTCAAAAAAAGAGGTTTTTGGTTGATGGGTATTATTAACATACCCCCTTAAATATATTCAAATACAGATTAAAAATACATAAAATTTATGAATACGGGTCCACATATAAATATTTATCATACCAGATGACCCATTAAATATTTTATCATATAAAAAAATATTATTGATTGTATATTTCTTGTTGAAAAAATATAATGAATGATCTTCCCCCAAATGTTTCATCAAAACCAGGTCTGACACATTATTAAAAATGGAATTGAAAAAAATAACACACCATAATGATAGTCAATCTAAAATAGGGGGTTAGTATTCCATGTAATTAAAATAGTAAGTTTTATTACATCATAACATGATATTCATGATATTTCATTTTTATTTACATCAAATATTTTATTTAAATTTATTGAATAACCATGAAGAAATATGATATTATGTATGAAATTATTAAAACTTATTTTATACCTCTTGAATATTGTATGAAATGCTGAGGGATGGTCTATTCATTTTCGAGTAGAAGTGGGATCAAATTCTAAATTTATTCCCATTACAATTATCACTAATCTTTCATTCAGAACATCTTTAAGCATTTCTTTAAATTCTAAAAATTCAACAATTAAATTCCATAGATATTCTTCTTGGAAAAAATCATATCAAATTAATGGTTATCCTCATTAAATCTTCAATATGGAATCTCAAAAAAATATTATTCATTTCTTCCACGTATTTCAAAAAATTCATGATCTTTGTGTCTTTTCAAATTTTGCATCAATGTTTTTAATTATCTTAATTGAATTATTAGATGAAAAATGATTTGGAGAAAGATTAAATTCCTAATAAATATAATTCATTTTTTAATCATTGATATGAGTGATTGATTGATAAAAACATTCACTGACCCGAGTATAATATTTTTCTACAATTTCATTTCTTATAACTTGATGTCTCCCCTTTAAAAATAGAAAGACATGTAATTCCCATAACACCATATCTAAACAAATTTATATATGTTGGGAAGTAAATTATTTGGAACATTAATGAATACATGAAATTGAAATTATTCCTTTTTATAAGAATTATACACTATAATACCTTCCTCTTGAATGTGATTCAAAACATCAATTAATGGTTACATATAACCATCAATTTCATTACATGGATATTTTGGTCCAAAATTTAATAATATAAAAATGATATATTTACCATTCATATAAAATTAGAAGATAACTTATAAACTACCAAACAATTAATCCCTAAAATATGTTTTTTTACTGTGGCTCTAAAATGGATTAATTCTATCTGGGCATAGTATAAGTCAATATTGATCAATTTTCTCCCATTATAGAAAACTAGCTAGATGGACTAGTTTTCCATAAATTATTAACACATAAAAATTCCTCCTTCACATTTTTCATCATTTAAATTTAATAATAAACATTTAAAATAAGTAATTATAATAAGATTCTAAATTTATTTAGTAGGATTCTATGTACATGACATAATAGATAAATAAACCTATGATTTTTATTTTAACATAAATTCCTGTATACAAAATTTAAATCACTCTGATAGGTCTTTATATTCCTTAATTTATAACACACAATCATTATGTATTCAATGTATCATCTTTCCCTACAATCTCATCATGTATAATATTTTTTCATAATATAATTTTAATATGGTAGACCATTATCTTTAAGAATTATTTGTTTAATTATCTTAAGAAATTATGTTAAACTCATTTTACTACATTGACTCTTGGATTTGAGGTTAACAAATCCTTACACTATTTTATAAAATATTAATCTTTATATAAAATAGAGATGGTGGGTTTTCATCATCAGTATATATTCTTTCAATCATCGGTGTTTCCTTAGTCACTTCCACATCAATATCATGAATCATTTCTTCAATTTGATCAGAATTATCATCCTAAAAATCACTATCATCATTATATAATGAATTATGTCTAATATTCGATGAAGAATCCATATATTGTAACTCATATTATGATAATTAAAAATTAAATTATATTTAATTTGTTTTATTCATATTTTTATTATAATTTAAAACATCATGAATGGATTGAAAAAGATGTTATGGTTTGTAAAATTTCATTTTTTAAATTCCATAAAAGCATCAATATATATGTTATAGTGATGACTCAAAATAATATTTTTAAAAATAAATCACTTTCTATTTTTTAATCAATCTATATCACTAAAATGTATACAATTATTAATTGAGAAATTTATGATATGTAAAAAGAATATATTTGATATTCAAATCAATAAAACCAGTTGATAATAAATTTATTACCTATATAATAAATTGTGATAAAAAAGATATATTTTATGACATATACCTTATGGTTAAAAAATAGAAGATGAATTGGTGGAATTCAATTGTATAGTGAGATGATCAATATTTTAGGATGATGATGAAGGGATACAGAGGATGACGAAAGTTGGAAGAGAATGGTTGAGGGGGGAATCCAAGAGAAGTTGAGGAGGGAGATTGAATGGAGGTCCGATGACAAATAGGGTTAGGGTATAGTTTCAAGAAATAGTTGGGAGCATCGACATGTTTCAATATATTGAAAATAATTAAAAGGTGGTAATGACATTTGAATTGTTTAAAAAGTTTTCAATATTAGTTTTATGAATTTCTATCATTGAAAATATGTTTACAAATTAAAATATTAATTTATAAAACTATTTTATTCAAATGATTTAGAATACAAAAATAGTTAAATGATTTGGTTTGGACCTAGTTTGAGTAATTTTAATTAGCTTTGACTTATAATGAATATCATGGTTTCAATTTTCCATGTTATCCTCAAGAGTGGTTTCCCCAACAAAATATGATGCAACATGGATTGAAGTGCTGAAAAAAAGAATTATTGGATTTTTGTGTTGGGAAGTCCACCCAAAATATCATATATTTATGAGATATAGTCGTTGTCCATAATAAATCCTACAAAAATTCCCCAAAAAAAATTTGATAATGCCTTTTATCGATCATGTGACGAAAATTATGGATCCTTTCCCATAGAAAATCATAGATAATTCATATTATAATTACAATAGTGAAGAATATTTTGATTTGTTAAAATAGTGGGATAGTTTATTAAATTATTAACTATTTCAGAATTGGTCATCATGATAAAGTACAAAATCTTATATTTTATTTATACTAAAATAATAAAATATAAAACCATAAATACTCTATGACCATTTTTATATTGAGATAATTTATTCACCAGAACAAATTTTCATGTGTGGTACAAGAGCTTTTGCATTGTAATAATACATAAAAAATAGTTATATACATTAGAGCCCCTTATACTTGATTATCGACCTCAATGATTAATTGATTTTTATAAGGATGTATACATAAGGAACATGGAGAATGAATTAGATGTTTAATTTATCAAGTTATTAGCTATGTTTGGTGAGATTATTTTACAATATCTGGATATAGATGGAAACACCTTGTAAAATCATCTAAATGAACTTTATAAAGAGAATAATGGAAAACCGATATATTAGATCATCACTATATTGTATACCTATAAAAAGATATATTCCCAGCTAGTGATATTTTAATCATGATGATTTGGTACATCGATCAATTATAAATTTCAGGGATCCATATAGATAAAAAATTATCCACTAATCACAATATTCACCTAAATGAAACATTATCAATTTTCATTAGGATTTATAAAATAAAGTGTCTGGATAATCCACTCCTGAATCCTTTGACTACAGTTCTCCATGTTGGTAATGATGTGTGGGAATTTAGTTCAATAGTCGTTAATTTTAATGAAATTAAGGAAAAGTTTGAAAATCCAATAACAAGTTCAATGGTATTAGTTCCATTTCAATATCCATTGAAAAGGAAAAATATTCAGTGGGAGAGTAATGACTAGGAAGATATTTTCTTAAAATGTGGCAATAAAGGTCACTATAATCAGAATTTCAATTTGTCAGATTAAGAGGAGGAATAAGCCTATACTATAAGTATATTTTTAATTATATATTTTAATTTCAATTCATGGTTATGTAATAAAATATTTGATTCAAATATTTTTATCTTAAATATATGAACCGGGGAAGTTCAAAGAGATTACAATAATGAAGTATATAATAATGTTGTTGATGTGGATTTACACATACATCATCTAGAGAAGACTAATAAATTATATTACTAAGATTGAATATTATTGTTCTTCAAATCAATTGTTTTGTATTTTGACTTACCAAATACAGTATATTTATATCAATTTATAATATATTAATAATATATTTCATGTTCTAAATTTATGTTTTTGCAGTATACCCTATTTAATTCTTAGTTTATAACATACTTGAATCTCAAAAGTATAATATTTTTAATTAATGATAAATATAAAATAAAAGACTAAAATAATACCTAGTAAGGTGAAATTAATTTAATGTCAAGTAAGAATAGAGGCAAATGTAAATGATATAACAATAAGGGTGTTTATATTCATTAGAGAAAAACCATTAGGTTTTTTGTATGATTACATATAACAATTAATGAAAAGGTAAATTTTTTACATTAAAAAGAGACAATGGCCCAAAATCTTATTGAATTGATTCAACAAAATACATGTGAAATATTCTATATAGAATCTAGATGAAGGTTACCATATATATTAAAGAGTCTTTGATGATTTGGGGAGTTATTGTGTGTGGGAGTTTGTAAAATACAACCATGAAGATAATTGGTAAATGTGAGCTATTTTTTATCTCAATTGGGTAGGGTACAAATTTCATTTCTCTTACACTAATACATGTATTACTCTCACAAAGACTGTTTTATCCTAATTTGTGGTGTTTTTATAACCTTTACATTAGAATTTTTTTATGAGAATAATATTCATTAAATTCATGGATGGTTGTTTTGAGTGTTTTATTGTTGAATTTGTTGATGACAAAATCATTGATGAGTTCGAGACTCTTTAGTGGGTCTTGAATATACCAATAAATTTTGTTTTATTGAGTCGAAATGCATCATGTCCTAAATGTTATTTTCATGTAGTGATAAAGATGAATAACATTAAGAGATTCACTATGATACTAGGATTCACACAAAACCTGGGTTGGTATTATAATAATGTAGTTGAGGTGTATGGTTGGAATGGGAATGAAAATGACTTCTTTTATGATGAATTAATCATGGAGTTTTTGGGAATTGTTCTTACCATGATTCCTAGACTATAAAAAAATTAATGTTGTAGCACTTTCTGAATGAATTGGTCTCACGACGCAATGTCATTTCTTATCATATAATGTTTTAGCACATGATGTAGTGTCCACCCCATAACATTTTCATATCTCTCTAGAATAATAAAATGAGGGGATGACACTGAAAACACTATAGCCACATCATATGAAGCATTATGAAGATAATGTAATATATCATGAGATATGGTGTTCATGTTTTGATAATTTTTTCCTTGACACAGTGATGTTTTAGGATGTTTAGGATTCAGTTTCCATATTTATCGAATCATTCCATCATGTTGTGAGGAAATTGTTCATGAAAAAATTATTTAATCTTAAATAAATAAAATTGTTTCTCAACATATCTAAATAACGATATATTATGACGATACCATAATTTATTATACTATTTATTGTATGGTGTGTTTCTAAAAGGGTTTGGATGAGATTTTATATCATTACTACCTCCCTCTAATGTTACCCATCAGGGTATGGAAATTGTGTAAGAGAGATAATGACCAATGATTCCCACCTTCATTAGTACCTAGGTTGGAGAAAATCACTATGGGTATAAACAATATCACATAAATGGAAGCAATTTCCTCCAACATTATTGGTTTGAAAGGTGTGATAAATAAACTACAATAAACTCTATGAAATAAAATAAAAAATAAAACTATAAATATCACACAATGAATTTTTAAATTAAATAAGATAAAAGAGACACTAACATAAACTACCAAAAAGAAGTTCCAATGGTAGAGATGAAGATATAACCCTGAAGTATAAGCTAGTGATATCCATTTGGTTCCATAATGTCATACAAAAAACCAGAAAATGGAATGAATGCATGTAGGGTGAAAATAATGTTATACTTAGTAAGATCATACCAAGAGAATATTTTTTATGTGCGGGAGGTTCATAGTAATGCACCAGTGAGAAAACAAAATAACCAATAAAACCTAAATGGGTTAGCTACCAATATAAATTGTCACCTTGGAATGCTCCCTAGATAATGCATCCATGTATAATTACCTAATAATAATCATATCAAAAAAAGGTACCTCAAAATGATTCCCCACTAATTTCTCACACTCACACCCCAACATAATACATCGTAGATCTCCCATAGCATCCATATATCTACTTTTTCAAAGACACCAAGGCCAAAAGATCACATAACATCACACCTATAGGTAGCTATATAGTCACACCACATCTCATCACACCCAGATACACATATTCCATAACATCACAACACATCTCACATATATACAAAAGGTTCATCATATCACATCACACCAAAATTAAAAAAAATAGTAGAGTATCTTGATCATGAAGGAAATCAATTTCATTTCCTCCTATTTCCATGCACTTCCCCCACCATGATTCACCTAATCATCACATAAAACATCACCATGGGAAACTTTTGACTTCTGGATATCATAGGATGAGTATATCATAATTTTATAAATGAAAGATTAGGGAAGAGTTAATAGCCAACCATCCATCCTCACCACGGAGATGATAGAAAAAACACAAACAAAACATTTTAATGTTTGGAATAGGTGACCAGTATGGGTTTCATGCATATAGAAATCACATGGAAACACAATTTATATATATAATGCAAAAATTTCAATAGAAACCTATGGTTTCAAAACAAATGTTCAATTAATACTCACAACATCACCCATAGGGCCCCACAACCATTGTTACATTCCCTAACACCAGTAAATTCACTACACCACACAAGCATGTGACATTCAACAAGCCACACTCAACAATTATTTTCAAAATAAGAAATTTTTCCATATTTTACATTAGTAACCAATTCAAATAACTTTCTTGTTTATTTCATATTAAAATAAATTTAAGACACATCCTATTTTAATTAAAATTTTCGATAATTATCGTGTTTTCACTAACTCCAACATACCATGCCATTCAATTTTTTGTATTTGAACAACCGATTCCATTTTAGTTTAAACATTAAATATTTAATGCATTTTTATTAAGAAACTACCACAACACCTCACAACACAACCACCCATCCTTCTCTTTACAACAATCCCAACATCCCCACCGACACATATCACATCCACTTCCTCAACACAACCACCACATATCACTACCCCATATCATATCAAAACATCATAACATAGCTTCCACATCACAACCACTTACCATCTCAACCCCCACCATAAATCTTTATTTCACACATTCTATCTATCACATTTATAATTTACAAGGTAATTTTCATCACATTAAATACTTTTATTTTCAAGGTATGTCGAAAATAAAAAAACCGATTCAATGGGAAACCAATTTATTATCTAGTTATAATTTATTATCCAATTTCATTCACAATGATATCAAACAATCAAAAACAAAATGTTTCCAAAAAATATCAATCTCGTTATAAGAGGCTCCCAATAGCCATGATTTTCATCAGGAATAAAGACCATACAATCTCAACAACTATAATATCAATGTTGTAAAACAAGCTATCCATTTCAAATCCCCTTAAATTGAATTAAAAAATCATTATATTAACTAAGATAATGTATAGTGTCTTACCAAAACTAAAAAAATCATAACACATCCCACATGATATAACTAGATGAGATATGATGGGTCCCCTAACACAACCAAATCATTATAAATTGCTACACATGGATGAGTCAAGAAAGAGATAACCACAAGCACTAGAATGAAGGAATAACTCCTTGATTACCTTAAACACAACACCCCCACAATGTCCTCTTACCAAAACAACATAAGAATAAAAGGTTTCCATGATATCATCCCTCTCTAGATGTAGAATTAGGAGAAAACAAGGATAATGATGGAGGGTAACTAACCTTAAATCAAAAATGACTGATCTACCAATGTTGGGGTTGAATGAAATAGAATGCAATCTAAGAACACAAATTGGGATTCACATGGGTCACCAAATAACTATGATGAAATTTATGAGAATGAGGAGATTATAGTGGGTATTGTAATTTATGTGTTGTCTTGAAACCATAAGACCATCGTGCAATTATTCCCACCATGCTGTAGAATTGTTGAAAAAGGAAGGGACCATGGTGTAATGGGAATGTCCATTCCATAGTGATGCTGGTCAACGAAGCCTACTAGAATTGTATAAATATCCATATTATAGAAATAAATGAACTAAAATATGGTCTATTAAACATGATGAAACACCACATCGTAGAACCCTTTTTACAATAAATGGTTTATGATTTCACCCTTATCCATAATGAATCCATTCTAAAAATGGAGGAACCGCTGAAAACTCCAATGATCCATAACACTGCAACTAGTATCTCAACGCCGCATTTTTTTCATTTTAACATGTAATACCGAAAACCTCCCCTAAAGCTTCTAAATCATAGTTGGACTCTATACATTGTAGATACTCTTCTTATGATGTAGATAAGTCTCCTTAACATAGGACTACTCTCAGAAGAAATCACAACTCTATCCCTTCATTTTACCCTCAAAAATCTTAAAGACTTCCCCCAAACACCTTCATCATCAATATTTATGAGAATTAATTGTCCATAATGTATTATCCATTACATCATATACTTATCAAATTATTCCAATCATTGACAATCAAAAACATATCATAAAATCAACTATGTAAAGGGTTCTAAACAACTATTCGATGTTATACCTCACATGGATCACATTATAGCCCAAACGCAACAACATCACCTTACACTAACGTCAAGACACTTCTTTCTCACAACCATCCATAACACCATTCCAAACACTACAGAAACCATGCTAAATATTACTGCACATACCCATGAACAAAAATTATTGAATTCCACTACCCATGTCAAGATATATTCCACTTTGAGTAGCACTGACTCCCATAAATGATTTTAAGACATGTCAGAGTATAATACATCATAATTAGAAAATGGGTTCTCCCCACTTTATATATATGAATCATTAATCAAACAACACATCAAAGGAAAAGAATGTATTATAAACTAGAAATATCCAAATATCAAACCAATAAAGAAAATGTTAAAAACAATATCTGGGTATTGGGCACATATTTTTGCCTAACACATCCAAGACAACATACCTCCATAACACTAGAACCAAGGGAATGATCTTTCCACACAACACCTACTCTTGGGGATCCTTGATCACTACTGGTTTCTCCATCAATTTCATGTCATCCTCGTTATCCAAATCTCCCTAGTCAATTACAAGGGAGTCTTCATGAAGATTCTAATAGGGTTTACAAGAGTATAAGAATTAATTAATCTTTTATGGTATTTGTAGAGGTACGAACTGATAATCCACCTCCCCAATGTGATCCAAGACTTCAAAATGACAAAAAAACCAAGGTGTGTGATTACTCCCACTTCTAAACGTATGCTACCCACAATGAGGATAAGCCTTCAAAAAAATGTGTTCTTATGCCGTAATGTCTGAGGGACTCCTCTTATGATCATCATAAGTTTTTCTTGTAATCATGGACTAATATCATCTTCTACCAAACAACCTAAAACCTCTCTTTAGTGCTCTGTACCACATCAAGACCAAGAACTGATGACTCCCCAACCTCATCCTAGATCAATGGAGAATGACATGGTCATCCTTAAAAATCCATAAATGGGGCAATGATGATTGACAAGAAGAAGCTATTTCTATAATAAAATTTATCCAATGAAATTTATGTTGAAAAAGATCAAAAAAATTACAAGATTCATGCCCCCAAGATATACTCCAACATCTGGATAGTATGTTATATCTATCTATCTGTCTGAGTGAGGAAAGTGGTGTTGATGGATAACAATGTTCGAAAAGTGGGTCACAATACCTTACATGATCATAAAGTTAGATGTGCAATAAAATCCTAGAAAATGTACCAAAAAACTCTATACATCTTCCTAAACCTTTCCATATACCTCTTTGTCAAGACATCCATGGCGATCGTCTCATTGATTGTTATGGTGTAAGTAGACATTGTAATTTGATAAATGATTACCTATATAGAATCACAACATCTCTAAGCTAAGGGTAATTCAAAGACTATGTCCATCAAGATATTATATAAAATATAATATAAGACATCCAATAGATACAAAAAAATCCCCAAGAACATGGTGTTTATGCTTTACCTACTGGAACACCTGAT
This sequence comes from Viscum album, assembly GCA_963277665.1. Lineage (NCBI taxonomy): Eukaryota > Viridiplantae > Streptophyta > Magnoliopsida > Santalales > Viscaceae > Viscum > Viscum album. Next base: position 1,761,748,262 of record OY728129.1, read on the forward strand.
ACGAACTCGCAATCTCTGCCACCACCCATTTTAACTTGGAAAAAAGATTATACTTGCTCAAACTAAATTAAAAATTAGATACCCCCTAGTGAACTACTAAAGGTGAGATATGGAACACAAAGAGTAATCCCTAACAGAACCCTACTATAACAAAATTAATCCCATGAAAAAACATGTGGTGTCGACCATCCTCCAACCATCCCTCTAGATCATCATTCTAACCAGCATGGTCGCACATCTCCACTTCCTCTCAGTCTACCCATTGGAAATCCTACACCTAGTTAATCAAATACTATTAAAATTCTATATAAGACAAGAAAAATCTTCTATCAACAACCATATAATCTAGGTATATGTTTGAAAACCCTTACATGGACCACCAAGTGATTCTAGACTACTCAATAAAATCCATTCATGAAATCCTTCTCAATGAATTATCCATTGAATTCACCTTTCCTAAAGTGTAAGATGTTTAAATGTCATCATCCTGGAAAAAATCCTTCCACCTCTACTGATTTTTTTAGATCATGCAGATAAATCTTATACCACAATCTCTTATGATCGGTAAAGACCACAATGAGTTCATTAAGTAATTAATATTTATATGTCTACAATACAAACAAAACCACTATTATTTCTAGGACATGGATAGAATAGTAATTCTCATCATTGAATAATATCCTAGAACCAAAATAGTTCACTACATTCTTTTTCATCAGTATGATTACAAACACCAACTGGGATGCATTAAAGAACACCTCAAAAATCACCCCTCAACAGTAAACCGATGCACTAGATCACTGATAAATCTCCCCATTTTGTAAATTTTTTTTCCACAACACTGGTTATACTAGATATACACATGGCATTTCAAGATCATGATTTAAAACAAGGATAAATTCCATGATAATTTAGACACAAGTATTTGGTAATATTCAGTATGATTTGGGAAATTATAATCCTATTCCAGGTTCTTGGATTCTATCCAAGACACATCTTTCTTGATCATTGATTAGACCACATACACAACCTAATGGGACATATAATTTCTTTTTAAATTCAAATAATAGGTCAAAAATTGACTCATGGAAATCATTCCATTGAGTTTTCAACTTCAAATTAACTAAATCATTTTTCTATTATGATTTCAATGTTCCACTTCTGACTTTGAGTATATTAGTATTTCATTTATGAACATGACTATAAACTAGACCCTGAAATCATGGAATATATAGTTTATAATCTCCATTAACATAAAATATTTGTTCGTGAGACTGAATGGAATGACCAATAATACAATGTTCCCATACCTAAACTAAAAGGTAGTTTTTAGGATTTCATCTCCTTTCACACGTAGCTAGTGATGCCAAGACCCGAAATAAATATTTAAGTACAAACTAGATCATATCAACTAGTTTAAAAGATCATTAATAATTGAAATATCGAATTTATTCTTTCTAATCACCAAATTTATCCTCTAATAGTATATATATAGGCTCATACTACCATTCACCTTCATAGTAAATGACACCAGATCACCCCACGATGACGCACTTTGATAAATAAAACTCTTATGCATCGTATCGTCTATTAGAATCTTTAAATCTTAAAACTATAAGGGTACCATATGACAAGAACACATTTCCATCAATGAACCATTAGGTTAAAAATCTATCTTAAACCTAATATCATGTCTAGGAGGTAATTTTTCATCCTCCTCAAAAAAAACATCCATAAACTCATAGATAATCCCAGAGACCTCCATTATCACATCCTGAAAGTATTCCGCTGACTACAATACCATAATGGAGGGAAGGGGCTCCAATAATATCCATATCAATAGGAAAACCATCTCACCAATGAAAAATTCATTCTAACCGTCCACATATGAGAACAAGACTCTCCTATAATAGAATTTGAAAAAAAACCTATATAAAAGGACTTGATATTTCAAAACATAACATCGCATGAATGTATCATAAAAAATAAAAGATCCCCATTTGATTTATGTGGCCCAATAATTAGTTCACACCCACAACACAGATCATACAAGATTCTTTGATTCTGACTGGAGTAATCAACACCAAATGCATGGGAAGCCTCTCAATTTCTAGTCATATATCTGGGTCTAGAATACATATAACAAAAAAGTGTGAATCCCTTACTTAAAATAATGAACACACAAGGGTAAACGACAATCTGATCATAACTATAATGATATATTGCCTCTTGGGAATTTTCACCTCCATAGAATTTAATTTTACATGTCTGGATCCCTATCCATAGTCCTTAATACCACCTCTGTGACCACACTCATGTCAGGGTCACTAATTATGAGGAATATCCTGAGGTCACATTATTCCTAAGCTATCTCCTATCTACTTTGTATAAACCAATTTCTCATACTACTAATACTTCCTCTCTTGAAGATGTTATTGAGGATAACACTTATCTAGACCAACTCCACTACACTAATATCAGAGAACCACTAGGCACTAATTCTGATGATGGGCACGTGATAGTCATTTAAATAACACTACCCCTGACTTTAGGAAAATCACTAAAACAAATATCCCTGGAATTACAAAATGGAATATTTTTAGGTCATCTCAATATTGTTAAAATTATCAAAGGCCCTAATGCTTGATAAATTCTACTAACTACTTTGATCCTTGTGGAACCCTGCTAGATCCCCTCTCATAATGAACCTATTCATGAGTGTATATAATCAATATCTTCTTCCTTCTTCTGAACCTCCATGTATATTGGAAATGAAAAACGAGTAACCACATACATGATAAAAGGAAGGAGTTATTCATCATTACATTATATATATGACCCCTAGTTAGTGAAAAGACCATGGTATAAATACAAAAGATTCAGGAACCTGATCTCTAGATCACACACAGACATGCCTCCCTACTAAAGGGAATGCATATCCTTCTTTTTCTATTCTCAAACGGTCGTTGATAAAACCTTCATGTAGAAATCCCTCAGAATGTATAACCACAACACATATTCCTTCTTCCAATCCCCAATATATAGTTTCCAACACTAATCCATAACTACCCATATCTGACTAAATTCCAATAGGGCCCAATACTCTTCATGAACCCATATCAAATTTAAAGTGATCTCAAAATACTTTAACTACTGATAATTTTCTATATACGAGATTCCTATATCATAATTCACCAATATATTCCACTAAAAGGCATGTAACAGCCTCTGAAAATATTCATTATCCTCAACCAAATCAACCATATAATGATCAATCAGGCCATCAAGCTGTACCTAACTAGCCTGAACCACATGCATATGACATCTAGGATAAATAACTAAAAGTAGAAATAGGGATATCCTAATATTGATATAATGAAATTCCATTTATACATATCCAATTAATTCATTTTATTTTCCTAAGACTAGCTAAATTGAAAAATAAAACAAAAACCAGGAAACATATGCCTTCGCTTGTCCTTTACCTTACAAGTGGTTCCACATAACATTGTATTTTGGTACACTCAAGGTCTCTCCACCGGATAACATGGGGTCATAAAATTCTGGTCCTAGATGGACTTCCTTTCCAAATTTAATGCACCATGTTCAACTGATATGGTTGACATACTGACACATGAAAACCTCAAATTCCCTAACACTAAACTCTACCCTATATCTCAAAAAAACCTCATATACCACTCTTTTAAGACCCGCATGTATCACCCCATGAATTTAACATATTTTTTCACTTTTATAATATATTTTAATTTTTTGATAGCTTACAAAACATGAAATAATTAGTTAGATTGTAATGCAGGCAACACCAAATTTATCCCAAACAGTATATAGTAAGGTTTTTTATAATAAATTAAATTCTAACACTTCTATATAATTATAATGTATATATATATATATATATCCAATCCAATATTTAGACATTATTAAAAATAATTATTGTCCTAAGATAATAATTAACCCAATTCTAAAAATAATAAAATATATTATTATAAAAGCAATTTTACCAAGTTTTAATGGCACACATATTTTAAATATAAATTTTAGAACTTATATAAATTTAATAATACAAAATTGAAATCATTTTTTGAATAGAAATATAAAAAAACATTAGGGTGAGTATTTGTAATTTGTCAGCAAAGTTTCATTTTTTGATGAATAGTGAAAAATTATAAATTTTGAAACAAAAATTCATTTTCATTTAATTAATTATTAAGGTTATATGAAATTTTTTGGTTTGTTTTGAATATTAATTTTTAAATTATTAAAAAATAATCCAATTTATGTCATTGGAATCAATTTCACATACATATTTAATATAGAAACATTGAAATCTATTGAATATTTTCATTAAAATTCTGCTTTGTCGTCACATTTATAGGACTAAATATAAAATTATTTCTTTTACTTATGTGATTGAAATTTAAAAAAAATGTATTCTATATATTTATTGAGAATAATTTATAATTCTTAGTAGGGTTAACTATTAATTTTTCTTAAAAAATTAGTGAAAGTGTTTAAAATTAATTATAGTGATTAATAGAAAAATAAGCATAAAATGACCTTGAAACTTGTTAGAAGGCCATTTTATATGATTATTTATAACCCACAGTCCCATTTATTGGAAATTTTCCATAGTTTTATCCAATTTACATTTAAAAAATGTGGGTTGAATTACCTTTTAAAAATTTACATGAATCCTACTCCTTCACTAAAAAAAGGAACTCAACCCTCATACTTATTCACACTTATCAAGATATTTCTATAATGAAAACATAATTATATAATATAAAAAAATATATCCCATCATTATATAATCATCACCTTGGTTATAAAAAATCCATGGATGTTTTTTGGTATAAACTAAAATGAGTAACACAAAAATGAGGTAACATTCTTTAAAGATCAATTTCATTTTATCTCCTTGTCCCCCCACTCAAATATTATTTTTACATTGTAATATAATAACCTCAGTGTAGTTATTATGTTGAGATTGTTTTATTTTAAGGGTTATACCTACTGTCTCTAACACTTACATCTCATAGGTAACGAACAAACAGTTTGTTTGCAAGGTGGACAACTACCTCATGCAATAATAATTATTTATTTTTCCTTTACCACCAATCATGTTGGGAATTATGATGGAAATATTTTTTTTTATGTTTCATATATGATATTTATAATTTTTTTAATTTTTTTAATACTCATATAATATATAACTTCATACATTTATTTTGTGGGGATATTATAACATCATTAATGGATGTCTAGACAACCACCTACTCAAAGTGATGTGAATCGTTCGTGCTATACATGGAATGTATTAGAGATGGGTTTAAAAATTATATGTGAAATATATGAAATAAATATAATAATTTAATTATAATATAGATTTATATATAATTAACATTCCATTATTTTAAAATAAAAAATAAATGGAATTAGCATTGATATGTACATATGGCCTACGATCTCCTTGAATGGTGCATTTTATTTATTATCTAAAAAATTTATGTATTATTATCAATAAATATTTAATATAAATATATGATATTTATATAATGATTTCATACATTATATGATAAATCATGATATAATTAAGAGGAACAACATGTAAAAAAGTCAAAACATTCTCAAAAAACTAGGCAATTAACACATGAAAGTTGAAAAATAATGAATGATTAAAAAAATGTGTAATAAAATGTTATACAAAGATAATATATGACATTATAATTATTATTATGGTCATGTAATAAGTTAATAACATGATTAAAACTATTTTACATGAGTCTTAAGGATGTTCATCAAAACATAAATGCATGGTAAGGGATTTTGTCTCAATTCACATTACATTGAGAATTATTTTTTGCTATGCACCAATTCAAATTAATGTTATCTATATACTACCAATTTGTATTTTAATAACATTATTATATCACAATTAATAGAATTTTATGTTTTCCTTTTTATTATCTCACTATTGGGTTTTAGCCTAAAAATATACGATGTGGTAAAAGTTTTCATTGCAATCTCACTATCTTTTATGATTGTTAACATTCTCTTAAAACAATAACATTATTTTATTCATTTAAAATTTATACCGTTTTTACATATAGTGGTCAATTTTTTTTGATTAATTGAGGAATTAATGATTAATATATATCTTTTATACAATATAGATATTCAGTAATTCATAATGTTTATTAATTAAATCAATTAATTGGTATGAGGAATTTTTTTGATATGAATTGATGGGTTGGGAATAAAATTTATATAGATCCTTAATACATGATACGTTCTCAAAAGACAATTAATTTTTCCAAATTAAATGGGTTTCTATACATTGTTTTAGACTGTCCTATTAAATATCATAATGGTACTAGATTTCATGTTCTTTAGACATAATGTACAATAACTAATAATTTTTTCCATAGATGTTTCAGTTATTGTTCTTATTAGTCGCAATATTTTCATATGATAAAATTTATGTATGCTTTTAATTCTCAGTTTACTGGATAAATGTAATTTGTTTTAGTTATTTAACTTTCTGTACTGATAATTTCTTATCCAATTATTTAAATTGTATGTATTCCTAGTTATTTACCTTTCCATGTTGACATATTCATAATAATTAATTATTTATTCCTATTTACATACCCATAATGGCTATTTTAGATCACCCTTATTATGTTTTCTTTCCCCAAGTTAAGAAGATGAATCCTTTGAATGAGTTTCAAGGATAATTACCTTTTACTAATTTTATGATTTATTTTCTTTTCCCATTGTAATATGGGTATCGTGAATGCAAATTAATTTTCGAAAAATACTAAAAATTAGGTCATTTGGGATTTGATTCCTTATAATCATGCCTATGTAATAAATTTTTTCATTGGCTCTGTGATTCTTGGGTTTGGGAATTATAAATGGTATAGGAGGATCCTTAACAAGAAACATGGAAACTAGATTTAGAAAACATACATTGAGGAGAATAACCCTACGATAGTGTTTGAGGATAAATATAAAAATAAATACTTGAATTTTTATTAGGTGTGGATTATGTGGATCTTTTCAAAAATATGTCCTTGTCAGGATATTTCATATTGACATGGTTCTTGAATAGATGTTATTAGGGGTTATAATTCTAATAAGGTGTGTCAGGCTTGACTCAAGTGTAACTTGGTTCATGACAATGGGGCTTACTACGCAGCTAGTATGACACTACTAGGTGATATTCTTATGATAATTAAAATTTTCTTTACAATTCCTTATGAAATTTTTATAAGAAATGATGTGAAACAATAAACCAAATTATATTATTCTAAGACATAAAATTCATGAATGTATGTTATGTGTTATACAATATTTGGAATTATAAATTATGATTTAATGATATAATATTATATGTTAAATTATTCCTAGAAGGACAAATGGTATCAATAATCATGGAAAATATGGAAATTTCCTTATTGAGGAAACCAATACAACTCATACTAGAACAAAGAAAATTATTGAAATATTAAGGAAAATTAATCAGGTTCTAAAAAATAACCTAGATCGAATAAAGAAACCCACTCTACAAAGATAATATCCTATATTGGATCTCTTTATATTACATAATACCACATTGTTTAGTGGGAATAATTATCTAATTATAGATACGAAATAGATTATTTCACTTGAAAAGATATTTACAGCCATGGGATGAATTGAAATGGGAAATGATACACTTGAAGTCTATTCTCCTAAAGGTTATATAGATCAACAATGGTCCTTAATAAATAATACTATGGCAGAATAATAAATATAACTCATGTCATGGAGATATTTTAAAAAGATTTTCTTTGATAAATAATGCCCTTGTGATCAATAAATTGAGATAGAGAAAATGTTCCTTATATTAAAGAAAATTTAATAAGAGAGTGTTATAGAATATGAAGGAACTTTTATAACATTAGGCATCTAGACATTGGATTACATATGAAATAGTTAGTACAATATTGGTCACTTTTAAGGGATTATTACAAGGCTCATAAGGGCGTTGTCCTATGAAAAAAATTTCAACAAATGATGATTTACTTCAATTTTCCATCAAAATGAAAATTAATTTACTAGAATAATTGTTTTTAGAAAAGTGGTGATCTGAATTTGTCTCCCAATTCATTCCCCCAAGGAATTTAATAAATTAAGTTATTACAATATTGAAATGGGGTATAAATAGATTACACCACTAGGTGATTTATTGGAATAAAATCTGATAATTCCAAGAAAAATAAAAAAATATTAGATTTTATGAGGGACGTCTGAGATGACATGTCATTTATATGTAATAGAAATCCTCCATAAAGGGTAGTGGCAATGCTACCCAGGACATGCCCTCAAGTAAATCCCTTCAGAGTAACCTCATCCATGAGGTTAATTATGTATAGTTTTTTAATATATCATTCCTCTAGATTATTTGTTGTAACATGAAATGTTGATAAAAAATTTAGAATTTTCTAGTTCCTAGGATAAAATCGAATCAGCTATTCTACTCAAGGATGGGAAATATAGCATAAATTCTTGTCAACCTATTTCAAATCCAGCATTGAGAAATCCTTCCAAATGAAGATTCAATTCATAGAGATATCCATAATTCTAGCTCATTAATATTTTTCCAATTGTTAATACAGAAAAAATAATGTTGAATAAAAGTTGTCAGTAGTGCAAAGAAACTGTATTATCCTACCCCAAGTCTAGCAGTAATGTTTTATCATATGAAAAACACTCCTCATAACAAAAGTTGTTGGCCGAAGAACAGTTTAAAGATCCAAAAGTCTACTGAGTGAAATGTATCTTCCTATGCCTGAACCATATTTAGAGAAAACCAAATCATAAAAAAGAATCATGAACCATCCAATATCTTGTGGGGGAACCTAAAACCAAGGGAAGTAAAATAAAACAAGATCATTTGATGTAGAAAATGAAAATGAAATCTTTTTCAGGAGAATGATTCTCAAAAAACATAAAACACATAGGATCATAAAGCTCATTAAGTTGAAGAAAACAACACTAAAATTTAAAAAAAAGCAATTGGGCAGGCCTAAAAAATATTCCCATGGAATGGTCTTTAAATTTGAAATTAGGATTTTTGATATTCCTTGATAATCCTAATGAAAATATGTTTTCTAATTACAATGTATTTATCATCAATAATAATTTTATCACATTACATTTGGAATGTGATCATATCTTGTTTATTCATCAAAGAATCAGTGGATTCCCCCCACTAGATCATCCTTAATGTAAGAATATTTTTACATGAGATCAATTTTTCCTTCATTCCTATCCATCATCTGGCACAGATATTTCAATCAGGTAATCAATAACCATTGTTAGTATTGGGGGTTTAATTTTTTCCTTCCAAGATGCATGTAATAATATTGTAATAATTATACTTTCCATTTTATAATATCCACTATGCGCCTTTATTTTTCAGGGACATAGCGTGATGAATCTATCAGTATCCTCCAATGGTGTTTTCCATTCCTCGCACTTGATTTTTGGTAGAGTTACTCAATTTGATTATATTGATCATTGTCCCCCTATAAAAATTACATTTAATTATATAGATCGCATGTGTCCTTCTCCTACAAAGCATAATTATCATTGTGCATATCCTGATCCTCCACTATGGAGTGAGGGTCAATGATGACAATTTTTGGAGTAATAAAAGATTCAAGAAAACTTTTCAATTGATAATTTTCAATAAATGTTTGTACAGGATGTAACAGATTATCAGTAAACAAAATCTCATTATTCTTATCAATTTTTCCCCTATAGTAGCTTCACTAATAGTAGAAAAAGAAAAATAAACTACGTGACAAACATTAATCAAGAACATTCCATGTTTTTTCTAGCCTTTTGTTACCCATGTTACTTTTCTAGCCATAGAATGTGTTAACTTCCCGTAACATCCTATCAAAATATGTCCATGATTTAGAAACAAAACTATCAAGATTTGGGTAGTTTTTCATATACTACATCCTAAATGAATCCGTAATCACCATTTTGAATAAATATTTAAGAAAAAAAGATATTGAAAAGAATTAATTTCAATGAAAATTATAGAAACTAAGGGTGTTGGGATATTCCATGTCACCAAATATAACTTCAATGGTTTACCAATTAGCATGGAAAACCCTAATAGGGAAGATTGTTTAAAAATGGAGTGGTATCTTAGGGAAGCCTACATAAATGGGAACAATTGGATATTCAATATAGGTGTCAAAATATGGGGTCCATTTAATAACTCTCATAGAACAACACCAAAAAGACTATTAACATCTCACCCAAAGTCTATAATAATCCATTGTAGAATAAAAGAAAGAAACTATGTTGGAAAAGTTCAATAGACCAATGTGAATACCCTAAAAACTTATGGCTTCAACATAATTTTTTAATAATTTCAAAAATGGTCTACTATTTAAATACTCCCAACAATCACAAATCATATGTCTGATTCAAGAAGGTTTAACTAGTTTTTTGACAATGAAATATATATTTTTCTGTGGTGAAGAATATTTTTTGGATTGAAGCAAGAAGTAGGGACTGCGAAAACATTTTTTAGGGTTTGGTGATCTTAGACACTCTTTAGGCAACCACGTCAGCGAAGGAATGCAGAGATGAGGTAGGTTCCACACATGTTTTCTATGAAACAGGTCCATATTATTGATGAGACCTTCTAGAATCTATATAATAAATGTAATCCAAGATAAGAAGAGGATATATATTCACTATGAAAAAAATGGAATTCATCATAGAAGAAAAGAAGTTCGAGTGATTTATATCATATGAAAAATCACCTTATGGAATGTTTTCACGAACCAGGAGATTGTAATATGTGTGAATATTGGGTTCACTATGCTCATAATGGAACAGTGATGAAAATAATCAAATATATCTAGTGATAAAATTTTAAATATACTGTTCACTATGCAATATAATTCCCTAAGAGTCAAGGTAATCAACAAAAAAAAGAGTCCAAGGGAGATTCCCAAGCATATGTGATCATTATATCAATGGTATAAGTAACAAATAAGGTGGTTCTAGGTACATTAATCCTATAATAAAATTAATCCAATGCCTTATTAGATTTTAGATCATCTCAATCATTTATATCTTCTCAATTTTCTTTGAAAATTAAACATTTACCTTTTGATTTAATAAGAGAGTTGTAACTCAAAAATCATAAAGAAAGTCTCATAGAAACAATGATGTTTCGGGAAATACCAATGATGAAACATAAACATGATTTTCTTGTTAAGATCAATATCATACATATTCATTACCATTATATACTCCTGGGTTTATATTGGATCTCAAAATATGATAGCAAAAATATTACAAGGGGAAGGAAACTGCGATTTGAGAGGACGATGTAGAATCCTTCGTTATTAGTATAGATGCTTTCTTATATTATTTTTTATAGATCCACCCCAAAATAGGTGTGATGAATTAAATTGTTGGGGAATAATAGAAAAAACATCATGTGATAAAGAAGGTAATATTAAAATTTAGGATGTACCTATTATTAATGAATATATTGATGTATTTATTGAGTAATTACCTGGACAACCCCCAGAGCATGAATCTGAGTTTTTCATTGATTTATTTCCTAGTGCATGGAAAATATCAAGGACTCCCTATAGATTAAACACTGTGGAATTAGTAAAGTTTATAAAAGAAATATAGTATTTGGAAATAAGGGATTTATTTTACCTATTTTTTCAATATGGGGAGACTATGTCTTTTTGGTTATGAAGAAAAATGGATCCATGAGTCTATGAAATGAAAATAGAGAAATAAGCATTATTGTAATAAATAACATGTATCCTCAACCATTCATTGAAAACATGTTTGATCAACATCATATAGCCTATTGATTTTCAAAGATTGATCATCGTTCTAGGTGACACAGACTATGACTGAATAAGGATAAAATTATGAAGACAATATTTCAAATGAGGTATGAACATAATGAGTATAATGTAATTCCATTTGGATTAACTAATGCACCCTCTATTTTTATAAACCAAATTAATGGAGTACTCATGAATTATCCGGATTATTATGTTGTGGTGTTCATTGATGATATTATAGTGTATTCTAAAATCTATTAAGACCGTCAGAATAATTTAAAGATCATTATTAAAACTATTATAAGGGTATATTTAAATGGGAAATTATTTATGTTTTATTTTTTTATTCAATAAGATTATTTTCGTGGCCTTATTTTCTCTAGGGAAAGAATATATGTTTATCCAATGAAGACAAATGCTATTAGAGAATGTCCTTAATAAACTAATATTACTAAGGAATGTTGGTCTAATGGTTTGGTAGGCTACTATTAGAAATTCATTAAGAAGTTTTCATGATTAGATAAACCATTAACCCAATGTACACATAAATAGGTTATGTTTGTTTTAAAAAATGAGTGCATATAATTCATTGGTGAAATATAGAGATGATTTGTCACTGATCGGATTTTTACACAACCATTTAAAAGTGATGGGTTTATCAAATATTTTGATGCATTAAAGAAGGTACATGGTAGTGTTCTAAGGTAAAATGATAAATTTATTGCATATTCATCAAGGATGTTGAATACTTGTGAATAGAAAAATCTATTGATTAATATTGAGTTATTCATTGTGATATTCTCATTAAAAAATGGATGCATTATATATATGGTTAAATATATGATATATACATAGACCATAAAATCCTTAAATACATAATTTAACATAAATAGATCAAAATCAGACAAAGGTGTTGGATCAAGATACTCAACGATTCAAATTTCTCAATACACTACCACAAGTGGAAAGCAAAAAAAGCATTATATGCATTAACTATGAAGGATCATTTGGTTATAACCCAAACATGGATTGAAAAGGATCACAAGTTCATTGAACTAGTAAATATGGATATTGAAACTTATAAGGAAGGGGTGACATGATTCAATTTTCCAATTATTACAATACTATATTTATTACAGATGATAAATAATTCTCATTCTGGTTATGAGAAAATTTAGATGAAAATTAATGGTATGAATGAATTAAAACTAGAAGACATTATCTGTGAAGATAGTGTTTTAATTTTTGGAAAGATTCTATGTGTTACATCCATACCTGATATGAAAATAGAATTATTGGATGATTCTCATAGCTGAAATTTCTCTATATACCATGGTAGCATAAATATGTATAGGTAATTGAAGGAACATTTTTGGTGGGATAAAATGAAGTAGGAAATTATTGATTAGGTTTCCAAATAATTGGTTTTTCAATAAGTGTACGTTTTGAGGAATCGTTTTAAAGGATTCCTAAAATCTTTTCCAATTCCAATGTAGAAATGGGAAGAAATTGGTATGGAATTATTCACGAGACTACCAATGTCACTTGGAAAGAATGATGTATCATGGGATACCATTGATCATCAATACAAATATACACATTTGTTTTCTATTTGTGAAGATCTAACTCCTGAGAACCCTGAAATGATCTATATTAATGTAGTTGTAGGACTTCTTAGTTCAACTATATCAATTGATCTGATCGATAACCACACATAAATCAAAATTATAAAAAATATCTTTAGAATGCTCTTTACACTGAGCTAAATTTAAGCAATGCTTATAATGATCAAACTAATAGACAATATGAATGAATAATTCAGATAATGGATGACCTATTTTGTTAATTCTTACTCGAAATTCAACATATATGGAATCAATACATACCATTTTTAATGTTTTCTATTAATAATGGTTTCCATTGAATCATTCAAATTGAATTTTATAAAGCATTACACGGAAATCAGTATTATATTCTAACTTTTGGGGGTCAAGTTAGAGAAAGGAAGATCGTAGGACCATAAATTGTTAAAGATATGAATAAAAACATAAATGTTATTCAATATCATATAATAGAAGATCAAATTAGGAAAAATATTTATACTGATAATCAAAGGAAGGATTTAGAGTTCCCTATGGGATATCATGTTTTCATGAATGTATCTCCATGGAATGGTTTCATAAGGTTCCGAAAGAAATGGAAACAAATTCCAAGCTACATCAGAAGCTCTTAAATTATTGAAAGAGTTATATTTTTTCCTTATCGATAGGTAATGCCTACAAATATATCAAAGGTTCATGATGTGTTCCACATATCTATGTTATAGAAGTACTTGTCAAACCCAACACATGGGATCATATCTGATGATATAGAGTTACAACCAAACCTTTCATACAATGATAAACCTATCAAATTTTTTTAATAAATGGATCATTCATTGAGGAATCAGATGACTTCTATGGTAATTGTACTATGGAGTAATTAAAAATTAGAAGAAGCAACATGGGAACCCAAGGATTCTATGAAGGATAACTACTCACATATTTGTAGAGGGAATTCCACATAACTTTTAAGGAAGAAATGTTTTAGGAAGGAAAATGTATCACCCATTACTTAACAATATTTTTACCTTTTATAATAAATTTAATTTTGTCGATATATTTCTAAACTTGCAATACTGAGTTATATTTTAATGCACGCAACACCCGATTTGAAAAATAATTATATTTTTTCATGTTTTTCATTGAAAATTAAATTATAAACCTCACCAAGGATTTATAGAGTAAATTTATATATATAATCAAATATATTTACATCCTTAAACAATATTACATAGGCATAAGATAAAAATAATCCCAATTTTACACAGGAAAACCTATATTTTTTTTAAAGTTATTTTATCACCTTTTAATAGAGAACCTATTTTAAATATTAATTTTGAAACATTGATAAATTTAATATGAGAAAATAAACTCCTTTTATAAAATAGAAAATATAAATTAGTTTAGGGATATTTTTTTGAATTTTTCTATGAAGTATCATTTTTTGAAAAATAGTAAAAAACAGAATTTTAATTCAAAAATGATTTTTCATTTAATTTTATTATAAGGTAAAATTAAAATTTTGATTGGTGTTAAATATTTATTTGATATAAAATATAACAATTAACACAATTTAGTTCATTGTAATATATTTTACAATGCAATTGAATATAAAAACATATCATTCTTTTGTACATCCTACATTAAAAACCTTCTTTTCCATCCCGTTTGTGAGATTAAATTTAAATTATTTATTTCCAATTATGTTATTGAAATTTGGAAAACTTTATTCCATATTATTAATCAGAATATTTTATAATTGAATATAAGGTTAATTTTTTTCCGAAAATGTAGTAAAAGTGATTAAAATTAATTACATTGATTAAAATAAAAATTATCTTAACCAAGGAAAATTTCTTGAACATTAGGCCCGAAATAAATTTAAAATTTTCCAAAATCCAATTTAAGTTCATATTTTTACCAGCTAATCAATATTAACATATTTATACCATTATTTGACCCACATTAAAATGAAAAAATTTAAGTGTAATTCCATTTTAAAATATTTACCATAATTTCACTCCTCCTCCACTATAAAAAGGAACACACCCTCCCATTTATTCACACAAGAAAAAACATTTATATCATTCAAACCGTGATAGAATAATATAAAAAAAATCCCAAACCTCATCCAAGAATACTCATCTATGGATGAAATCAAACTAAGGAATTTTCTTGGTTTAAACCAAAAGTAGTTTTCTACAAATGAGGGAACATTATTCAATGATCACTTTCATTTTACTTCCTTATCCACCCCACCACCCCACCCAACTAAAAATTAATTATTACATAATTATAGATTATCCTTAGTATCCTAGATATATTGTTATGTTGTTATTAAATTTTTCCAATACATACTTATACACACTTCCATCTAATATATAAGGAATATACTATTCATGTGTGTGGCAGATTGTCACCTCATGAAATGACGATTGTTTGTTCTTCCATTACCACCACTCATGGTGATAATTATGATATAAATAATTATTTATATTTTATATATGATATTTATATTTTATTTATTCTTATTTAACTATTATATGACACATTAATTCATGTGGACCATTTTGTGGGGATGCAACAACTTCGTTTATAGATGTGTGGCTACTGCCTCCTCAATGGGATGTGATTCATTCATGCTATACATGTAATGTATAGGGGTTATTTTAAATAATAATCTGGGAAATATATGACATTAATATGATATATGATATATAATATATATATATATATATGTGTGTGTGTGTGTGTGTCATTTTCTTCTCAAAATTTTATTATTAAAATGAAATGGGAGTAGTATTCATATGTATATATATCCTACCATCTCTATGAATGATGCATTTAATTACTTATCTCCAAATATAATGGGTTATTATATAGAAATATGTAATTTATATATATTGTATTTACATCATGGTTAATAATATTTAGATGACTAAATCATGGTCTAATTTATAGAAATAAGTAACATGTAAAAAATAATCAAAAAATTAGACAATTAACTCAAAGAATAAAAAAAATTATGAATGCTTCCTAAAATATGGGTAATTGTATATTATAGGAAGATAATATATGATATTAAAAATACGATTATTGTCTTGTTATAATTTAATTACATTATTCAAACCATTATAAATGAGTTTAATTGTTGCTCACACAAAAATATGGTAAGGAAAGGGATTCTTCTCAATTTAAATTCCATCAAGAGTAATTTATTATTATGCACAAATTCACTTTAATGTAGTGTACATACTGATCCTTTTTATTTTTATCTCATGATTATATTATAATTTATATTATTTTAAGTTTCTCTTTGAATAATCTCACCCATGTAGTTTAGCTTGAAAAATTACCAAGTGGTAAAAGCTGCAATTGAAATCTAACTTTCTTTTGTGATGGTTTACTTTCTCTTGAAACAATAACTTTATTTTAATAATTAAGATATAAATGTTATTGGGTGATTGATATAATCATTTCCAAAACCATATACAATTTATAAATATAGTTCTCACTTTGTTTTATATTTGATTAATTGGTGAAGTAATGATAAATCTATATATATTTAATTCAATAAAGAAATTTTATAAGGCATATTTTATAATAATTAAATAGATTATTTGATATGAAGAATTATTTGGCTATGAAATGA
Source organism: Viscum album (assembly GCA_963277665.1). Classification (NCBI taxonomy): domain Eukaryota; kingdom Viridiplantae; phylum Streptophyta; class Magnoliopsida; order Santalales; family Viscaceae; genus Viscum; species Viscum album. The sequence goes on from OY728129.1 coordinate 1,761,765,427, forward strand.
TTGGTTGGGCACATAATTTATATTTTCCCCTGACATGTTGGCAGGTTCCCATTAGACGAATCATATAGAAAAATTAAATGTTTCTATACCCATAGTTTTAAATAGTTTTAAGAAAGGTATTGATGGTAAAGGTTTTCATGTGCTTTGGAAATGAAATCCAATAATTAAGAATTTACTTCATAGATATTTGAGTCATCATTGTTATTATTAATGTTATTTTCATATGATGAAATCTATGGTTGCATTTCATTCTCTTTTTATTGGATAAATGGAACGTGTTTATGTTATTTACATTTCCATATGGATGTTTCCCTATCCATTTATTTAAATGGAATATTTTCTTAATTAATTACCTTACCAGGTTGTCTTATTATAATTCATTCATTATTGCTTCCATTTTACATACCATTAATGTGCCATTTAAGTCACCCATATTACTTTTTCTTTCCAAATGTTATGATGATTAATCCTTTGAATGAGTTTCATGGATTCTGTGATTTTATTTATTTTATGCATAATTTTATTTTCCCCATGTAATATGGGTATCATGAAATTAATATGGTTTTAAAAAACTTATAAACTTTTTATCCTTCATGATTTTATTTCTCCTAATCATGAAAAGTTAATAATGTAATTCACTAGCTCTAGGATTTAGGGGTCGAGGAATTACGCCCCTCCCTCAAAAGGTACCCCTCCTAGTTCCGGAATGATGGAAGAGATATAATGACACCCAGGTCCCACCTTCTGTAGGCCCTGGTTCGGTGAAAAACACCCAAGGTATAAATAATATCACATAACTATAAGGCATTAACCTCTATAATATAGGACCATGAGATAGGATAGATCAACTGCAGGAATATATATGATATAATACAAAAATTAAAACCAAAACCATCTCATAAAGAATGTGTAATGTAATTAAATATAATATCCTTAAAAAATAATGTACTAAATGAAAAATCATAAGGATTGGAAATTGAAACTACCCTAGAGTCTAATATAATGATGTCTAGCATGGACCAAAAAGTCCTCCTGGAAACAGGAAAACATTTTTTATATATTTAGGGTGAGCATACTAGTGTTCTTGGTAAGATCATACCCAAATTATCTCATTCACTTACTAATGAACTTGTGAGAATATAGTTTAACTAAAAATACCAAAATAGGTCAACTAACTAATCCCATCCTCACAATGTAATGATAAAAAATAACACACCCATGTAAAGTAACATAAAATGAATGATTAAATAAGTTAGTTCCCCACACAATTTTCCCCATTTATTTTCCACTATCATACCATTACATCATATGTCTATCACTCTCATATCTTTTATATATCAAATATTATGAAGACACCTAGTCCATCACATCTTATATGAAGACACCTGTGTCATCACATCTTACATGAAGACACCTGTGTGATCACATCAAATTACAACATGAACACATACACATGGTCCATTTAATGACATTATATATCCATTTGAGACACATGGTCCATCTCCTAACATCATATCTTGTCTATCCAGAATAGTAGGGTATCACGAACATGAATGAAATAAACCTCATTAACTCCCCCAACCATGCATCAACTCTACCATGAATCACCTCATGATTCAATTAAAAATTACCATAGTTATTTGTTTATTTATTTCCATCACATTACATGAATATTAATGATGCATAGAAGAAAGAGAATGTAATAGAGAGTATGAAGCCATCTATGCTTACCACTGTTATGTTGGAAACAAATACAAAAACATATTAGTTTTTGTTAAAGGGAACACTAAATGGGGTGTTTATATAGAAATAGAAAAGAAATAAAATTTATATATATATAATACAAAACACACAATCATGACCTATGGATTCACTCCTAACATTCTATCCCAACTCACAACATCACCCTAAAGGTCTGAAAAACATTTTTTACTTTTACTACCACTAATAAATTCATCACATGATAAAATAGTATCATAATTCTCAAGACATTCCCTGCCTTTATTTTAAAATTAATCTATTTTTTCATATTTCCCATTACAAAACAATTCATTTACTCACCCAATTTTATTAATATTAAACAAAAAACATTAAACAAAACACCCCAGTTTAATTACATGTTTCCAATTTTATAATGTTTTAAATAACACTCACTAACAATAAAAATCCATTTTTCACATTAGAAAAAACCATTACATTTTAGTTTAAAAATTAACAATTTATTCCATTACTATTGGGAAACTACCACAACACTTAAAAACACAATAACCTATCTTTATCATGTCAATGATCCCCTCATCTCCACTACCACACATCACAGACACTTCCTCAATACAACCACAACATATCACCACATTATTTCATAACACAACATCTCAACAAATCTACCACATCACAACCACTTCCCATTTCAAAAATCACAACACAACCCCATTTCACATAGATCATATATCTATTTTTTATTCAATAATGGATTTTCATTATATTAACAATGTTTCCTTTCAAGGGTAATCTCAAACCATAGATTCCCTAGGAAACCAATTTATTAACTAGATATATGTTATTATCTATTTTAATTCAAGGTGATAATATGCAATCAAAAAAATAGTGTTTCTGTAAACATATCTATTTTAGCATAATCAAGGGCTCCCAACTGCTATGTTTTTCAGCAAGGTTTCAAGATTTGTTAATATAAACATCAATAATATCAATGTTGTAAAATATGTGTTCCATTACACTTCCCCATAAATTCAATTAAACAAATTAATTATTATTATTAATTAAATTTATACTATATACCTAAATATAAACATTATCACATACCCTATTATATATTGAATGACCTGAATGCCTATATTTTTTATTATTTTTTGTTCATCCACCTTTTTAGTGTTGAAGGGGAACCCTAAAATTAAATTTACCATAGGCTACCTAACATATCAATAACTCGAGGTCATAAAGTAATAGATAAAAGACTATGACTACTTGAAACTACCCCTCCCCAGTATCTAAATCGTGATCATATATTCACCTTTTCATGTAAATTCACCTAGCTATCAGGTGAACGGATTCACAGGCTTGGTAACGATGGAAACATCCATGCCCTCTTATTCTTTCAAATTCTATAGTTATACTCTTGTGAATTCTCCCCCTCTGAATCCTCCTCTGGAGTACATTCCTTGTAGATTGTTTCTGAATTGCATTTACATATCACGTGGTACAAAGGTTTTTAGGTGGCCTGAAGGCCTTATATTGGCCCAAAAGCCTAACTGACCTGAAGGCATGGGTGGCCTGAAGGTCTTAAGGAATCTAGTTCCAAACCCATGGTCTAAAGGTTATGAGATTTGGCTTTTACCATAATGAAGAGTACATACTATAGTTCATGCAACATTAACTTCTACAGTACCGGATATACCAGTGCAACAATAACTCAGAAATATGCCTCCTCCCTAAATCGAACAAGGGCCTCACGGATGCAATTCAAGATTCCTCTCCAAACAAGCTGAGGCTCATGTTCCTTAACCCATCCAACAAGATAAAAGTAAAGGAAACATAAAATAACACTTATTTCAAATGAATCTTTCTTAATCACTTCACAAGGTTGATCCAAAAGGGTTACACAAAACAACACTAAAAAAGGAATTATGCATTGATTAAACTAATCACAACAACCCCAAAATAGTGTTTTTTCAAAACAATAATATATCATATGATTCAAATGATCGTAACTCACTCTATAAGAATAACTGGATGGAAACATGGATAATGAATGAGAAGAACTCCCATAAACCATCAAGTTTTGATCTCATAGGGATGGGGTTGGAAGCCACAGAACACGGGATAAAATACCTCCTTAGTTTCCCATTGGGTCACCAATTAACTAATATTAATTTTCAGAGATTTATTTTATTTTTTGGAAACCCTAGAAGATTGGTAATTAATAATATATCTCATAGTATATTTGAAGGAGAATTGAATACTTAAGAGAGAAAATAAATTATATAAATATGAGAATTATTCAAAAAAATATATCTTGAGGAATAAAAAACCAATCAAAATTAATGATATGAAATTAGAATTCACAAAATATAAGAGATATTTCAATAAAATACATTGATCTAGTAGTAATATGATGGTGATCACAATATTATCTTATTACTAATATTGATGAAGTTAAATCTCTTGCAAAAAACATAGATGATATTGAAACATTCTTTCAAAGAACTCTCTATGTATTTTATAAATATATCAATAAATTCATTGAAGTATCCAATGTTGTGGTCATGTTTTACAATTAAACCAAGAAACATAGATGTTATACCATTTTATCATGCCCCATTGTTTTTGATATCTGGGTTTACAGTACAGACGATTATAGTACTAAAAAATGAAAAAAATTATTGTATCACATATGAATGAAAAATTATCAAGTTAAAAATATAAATTACAGGTCTAATGTTTTAATGAAATTTGGTGTTTAATATGAATAAAACAATGTCAAAGTACATAGTTACTAAAATAGTGAATAATTACATCATCAAAGCATGAGTGTAGTAGGAATAATAATGAAATTTTAAATCTATGAGGGTCCAAAGAAGAAATTTTTTAATAATATAACTATTAACAATAAGAATTTATATTTAATCTAATATGTTGGTGGTACATAGTCAATGGAAAAAAATTATATTTATTCTAGTATAACTTATCACATCATAAATAGAATAAAAATGATGAATTTAGGGGATTCAACATGAAATTTATAATGGATAGTATAGACAATATCTTGATGATAAGGTAAAATTTCATAATACATATTATTATAATGAGTTAAATTGTGGTGATTTGGTTATCTTAGAAAAAATGGTAATAATTATGTCATAATGTAACAAGATCCACAAAATAATTAGAATTCCAAATCTATAAATAGGAGGAATATATATAAGTGTGAAATGGTGACTGGGGTCACTTTTAATGATAGAAAATGAGAGAAACCTTAGATACTCAATGGTGGTTGATTATAATGAATGAATGATTGAAATAATTTCTTAATAGATATCGAGAGGTATAATATAAGAGATATTAGTTTTTATAATAACGGATCACTCAATTTATAATGAGGTGGATTCACGGTGATTGGTATAGATAAATCTATTGAAGGTATTTTATTGAAAGGATGAAACAAAATCTATTGAGTATTTCATCACTTTGTGACAATGTGAATGAGTAGATATTTTAAAATCAAGAATGTTTCATAAGGAATTTGAATGATGTATTAATCTTATTGAAGGTATAATTACCAATAAATAATCTATTCCAAATTTTTTAGGATAATGACACTTGTTGTACAAGTATAAAAGAGAAAAATAGATTATGGAATAAGGGATATTTCCATTAGGGAAAAATAACATGATTATGTTGATGAAATATTATTCTGTGAGGAAAACACCAATGATATATCATTCAAGGATCCACAACTATGATACATGTCACAATGATCAAATGGTAAACGAGAACCCTATATCGATGGAGATCAAAATAAAGAAACCACTTTTGTTGGTTCACTTGGATGTGTGAGGTCGAATGAGTATGAAGTCCTCCCAAGGATATTAGTACATAATCACCAATATTTAGTATTTTAATCTTATTAATTATGATTATGTTTTTCATTAAAGTCCTTAGATCATGATAAATTCAAGAATTTTCAAAGAGTTCATGAAAAAGGTGTGATGCACTATTAAAATATAAGGTTCCAATAATAGATGATAATATGATAATAAATAATTTTATATGTATCATTAGAATCATGGAATATAGTGTCAGTACAGTTTGCCTTTTATTTCATAATAAAATAGAGCTTTTAGATAATTAAAAATATCTTGTTAGACATCGCAATAACTATGATATTGGTGTATGGATCCTCAAAATAGTTTTTTTATAAGCCCTAACCACATTGTTCGTTATTATAAATTATTGCCTTTGTAAATCTAATGTGGTCAAAACACAACATAATTTTTTGGATTTTTTACAATCCATGCTTGATAAGATCTAATATTTTCATCATCCCTTGTTTTAACAATATTGAAGGAAATTGGTAGGATAAATTTTATTAGAGATTCAATAAAGGTGTTTTTCTTGGATAAACTATTTTATGAAGGATACATCATTATTATAACAGCATTATAAGAAAGATATTTTATATATATTTGATGTAATGCTTTTTCAAAATTATAAATACTTCACTAATAACACTATTATGTAATGTTGAAGTTGATGATTTTCTTAGAGAAAACATTGGAAATTATGGGAGTAATACATAGGTGAAGTTTTCTATAAAAACTCTCATAATGGTTTAAGAATATATAATAATGAGGAAATCCTTGGGAAAGTTAATGATAAGTTATAAATAATTAGTAAACAAGTAAAATTTGAGAACATCCTTAGATATGAAATCAAATGAGTTTAATCCAAGTGGATTTTGTGGAATTCCAATCATACAAGTGTTTTTCCTGGACTAAACCAATGAATGATAAAGAATTATTGAATCATTTTGATAGGATAAAAGAAATTAAAGAAGATATCAATAAAATTGTTAATAATAAAACATATATTTTCATTCCATGTCCCAAATATAAGAATATTATTAGCCTGAAGTGGGTTTTTAGGAAAAAAAACTCAGTGATAAAGGAGAGGTATTACAAAACCAATATATTATTTTTTTCAAGGGGATCCCTCAAATTAAGGCTTTTAATTTTGGTGGGATGTTTTCTCATCTTTTATGACTTAATATTATAAAAATGTTTTTTAGCATATGAAATCAATCAAATTAAATGGTCCTCCATATAGAGATGAAGTTAGTGACCTAAATGGTAATCTTGAGGAAGAAGTCAATATTGAATAACCATAAGGGTTTATCCTTAATGGTGATGGTTCTAAAGTTTAATAATTTATTAATACTTTATATGGTCTCAAGAAATACCCATTTTTTGGTATTAAAATATATAAAATAGAAAAAATACCATGAAATTTAAAAAATATTATGTAGATTCCAGTATCAATATCGAGGGAGATGTCCCAAATTTACTCATATCCACTGTATATTTCAATGAAATAATTTTTACTAGAAAAACAATAATCATGTGGGAAATTTTCATCACAAATTTGGAGACACTTTAAGATACCCATGATAGGTGCATTAATATCTTTCTGGGTCTTCAAGTAAAAAAATAAAGTAGTTTATATCGATAACTCACAAGGAAGTATGCTCACTAGTAATTGAATAATTTTCTCATGAAGTGTATGGATAGTTATCTAATCATATATATCTTTGGACAGTGTTTTCCATTGACTAAGAAGAAAAGATTTTGAATCAAATAGAGTCACAAAGGGTTTTTATTATCGTACATTACATGATATTGTATATACATGATATCACATTTTTAGTAACACTCTATGATTCATAGTAAAAAAACTTCAAAGGTGTCTCACCTTGTATTGGTGTGATGGATCTTATATTATTTCAAATTTATAGTTAATTTCGTTTTGAGATATGAAAAAAACCCCACCTATTTAGTTTTATGGTTATTTCAATGTGTATTAAGATGGATATGTCTGTGATCAAAATTATAGATCTATAGGTGTATTCATTATATAAGGTTGATATATTGAAAGTAAATCCAAGAAGGAAAATTATATCACATTATGAATAAATAAATCTGAATAATTTATAGTAACTCATACCTAGAAAGTGATTATGAGTACTTAATAATGGTAAATAAATTTGTCAAAGAATTTGGTGCAATAATCAATGTCAAATATTATTGATTTACGTACCACTTACTTAATAAAAATATGGAGTCTAGTATGTTTTGATAAAATTATATTTTACCAAAGGATATTTTTATAAATATATTGATAAATTTTAGAACGATGAATAAATTCAATCACTAGAGATAGTTGTTGGTTTGTATTCTCAACCAAAATTCCAACATGTTTTCTTTGTTGTTTTTTCACATTCATTACTTTTAATTAATTATAAATAGGGGAGAATATAAAAAAAATATTTATAAAAATTAGAAGATATTATATTTTCTTTTGGAAGTTGATGAGCGAGTGAGAAAATTTAGTTTGTGGAAGCTGAAGATAAATCTTGAATAATCCTTTTTAATTAAATCTCATGTTTTTGTTAAAATAATAAGGGGGAGGTGGTTTAAGGACTGTTTAGAGATTAAAGAGTATTTGATAATTGGTTGGAGTTTATGAGTGTGGGGGTTTCAAGAATCCCATCATGAACCGAACTGATAAAGTGAATTTATTATTTGATCTCAATTGAATCATGGCCAAAAAGGAATATCTCTTACATTGAGATTCAGAGTACACCTACAAACATAATTTTATAGTATACTGTTATGTGTATATAACCTTCACATTAAATAAATGTTATTAATATACTGAATGGGTAATTCATTCTGAGTATTTGTATGTTTTTTTTATGTTTTTGTTATTGAAGACATGATCATGTATGAGTTAGGATATCTTTAGTGGTATATAAAGATGAAAATTAATTGACTTTTTTTTAGTTTAATTAAATCAAGGAATGATTGGTATTATTGGTTTGTAATGATTTTTTGAATGCGTAATATCATATTACTAACTTTTAGGAACATCTAAGTCCTTATTTTTTTTATTTTCTTTTTTTGATATTATTTTGTGTGATATTTTTTGTGCCTTTTCAAAAATAATAAATATTTTTGGGCTAGTGGATTATTGGAGAATGATTTTGGAAAACTATTTTTGTTCCACCTAGAAATTTATGTTACATGTGATGGATTTTTAGAGGGGTTTCATGGAAAGTTAAAACTATGTGTCCTTATCATTAAACCATTATTCTTCAGAAAGTGGATAAAATTGAGATTATTGCATTGTTTTTTCAAACTATGTCACAAAACATTCCTTTTTCCTAGTATGGGTGCACAGTTACATATAACCTTTTGGCTAACCTAGTAAAACCTGTATTGGGGATTTAATTATTAATTATTTTTAATCAAAATCCATAATCCTCTGTTATAACTTTTAAACATTCCATAACAAATCCTAATTCTACCATTTGGATTTTAGAGGATCTCAAGAGAGTATTTTGGCTCCTATAACTTATTTTTCTCATATCATAGTATAAGAGGATATGATTGCATCCTCTCAAATATTTGACACCTATCTTGATTGAGAATTTCTCCTCTCTCTATTAATCTCCCATGCTGAGAGTGATGAATCTTCATGATTTTGATGAATGGGAACCTTGATTTGTTGGATTTTTTATTTCTTTTCCTTTGACACCCCTTTCCTTTGAATATTAATTGGTGATTCCCATTTTACATGATCGATTAATAATGTGAATAAATGTAAGTAGTTCATTATGTATTATTACTATAAATAAAAGAATTATTTCTTGATTTATTTTAATTTTATATTCAAATGATTCGTAGACCATGATTTTCTAAGATTTGATTATTGATTTTTAAAAGTTATAGTTCTGTGAAATAAAAACCCCTTTTCAAAGGATACAAAAATATTACGTAGATTTTGTGAAAATATATCCTAAAATGAAAATTGTTTTGATAAAATGATGGGTTGATTATTCATTAGAAATGTTTATTTAAATTAATGATGATATTTAGAAGGCATGAAGTTGATAAAATCTCATGATTGGATTTCAGAATTGAAGTGGTTTGATAAAAAATGAAACATAGAATTTGAACAATGAATGGTGAGATGGATTAAGAATAAGTATTTTACCATGATTGAATGATTAATGGGTTGAAAGTACATGTGAGACTAAGAAATTAGTAAGTGAATTGGACAAGAACTCTAGGACTCTGACCCCATGTAAATTGATTGAAAATTACAACAATAACTAAAAAAATTGGATAATTTTCCTCCATGGGGTTTTCATGAAGTTTATCCTAAGGGGCTATGCCTTAAGTATTTTTGATCACATTGAGTAATGATTGATTGAGTGACTATTTTTATGATCCTAAATCTTGGAAACTGACAAACCTATGAGAATATGAACATAGTGCTATTTTTATATATTTATTATTTTCTATTGTTTATTGAACAAATTAATTATTTCCATTATATTTATTAAAAATAGATATTTAATTATATTTTTATTTACATTCCATATACATGATTTGAAATAATATTTTTGACATAAATTTGAAATTATTTTCCTTTCCCTATTATTATTTCAAAATGATTCCTAAATGGTTTATTTGTTATGGAATTGTTATCAAACATCTGCTAAAATCTAACTAGTATATTTTTCTCAAACCATACCTATGCCTTTGGAATTAGGAGATATAATTATATAATTTCGATGTAATGGATGTGATCCACTTATATTTTGTGGGTGTATATAACTAATGGGGCATTGGTTGATGGTTTTGACCGGTGGAGCGGTGGTCCACTTTTTTCAGGGATATTATATTACTTTGACTTGATATCTACAATGTATCTTTTGGGTAATGTATCATTTTTGGATTATCTTAATTTTTATTCTTATAGTACTTCTTATTGATAGTTCTGGTACCATTTGGGTGGATTTTGTAGGTCTTTTCATAACAAATTGGTTTCAAAGGTGAAAGGTTGTGCATTTCTATTGATGTCTGTGTGCATTATGTGATACCATGGAAGATAAGAGATATTATTTTATTGACAGAAGGGGTACGTTTTGAGTGAGTACCTGATTTTCTCTCATCAAATAGTGCCTTGAGTCACCATGGGTGTTTGGGAGAAGAAATTTAAGGAATAAATTGAACTAATCTAACTCTTTCTCCCAAATTAATTTGGAAATTCTGAAATCCCAAAATATTAATCATATATGAAGGAATTTATATTATTATACATATTAACTAATTTGATGATATATATATCCTTACTACTATTTTTATGTTCCATGTTGATGTCTTATCGTTCCATTCCCCTAATAAGATGTTTGAAAAGGATGATATGGAAGATAATGGGGAACCATAGTACAAAAATATTCATGTTGACCATAACACTATTGAGATAATGGTACATGTGGTCCAATCTCTTGGATAGGTACCTAAACCCATTACCATATAGGCTATAGTAGTGGAACCTATTAGGGATAATTATATAGATTCTTCCCAAAAGTTTCTTCCCTAGAAAATACTATATTTCCAAGGGTATAATGATCCTCAGGAGGCAATATATTGTTTAAAAAATATTACTTATCTTTAGATTTCTTGGAAATTCCATACTCAAAAAAGGTGAAATGTGTTACCTTAATGATTATAGGGACTAGCCGGAGGTTGTGAGATATTATATTTATGATAAATAAAAATTAAATCATAAAGTTGAAAGTCATTAGAGATCATTTTTTGGATATTTTTGTTCTATAATATATGATTTTGGTGATGTATATATAATTTATCAATCACAAAAAAGTGATAGAATTGTGACTCAACATGAAAGCTTCTTTTATGAATTTTTTAACCTTATCCTAAGGCTATATCATATTATAATCTAATGGAACAAATATTTAAGATGGAAATTTGATCTAATATTCAATATCAAGTTATCATATAAAATTTCTCAACTTGTATGGATGTTCTGGATAGATTATTGATGGTTTTGATTGACCTAGTTGGAAATTTAGGGTTGGTGGGAGTCACTATTACCCCTTATATAAATTTTATTAGTTTTAATAAAGAAAATAGGATGTGTGATGTGCATTGTAAAAGATATCAATAATTTTTATCATGAATATCTTTTGAAAAAAATATAAAAGGCTTATTTACATTCTTACAATGTAGAGAGACTAGGAATTTTAAGTAGGTTTGTACAGAGGAACCAAATATTTTCTTCCCATGTGGTCACTCAGTCCACTAAAAATGTTCTTTCATGTATTTTATACCTTCTGTAGTCACACAGGCTCATGAGAAATAAAAAAACTACATTTTAGTATAATGATTCAATATTTAATGGGTTCTGACCATATAAATCTACAAAAAATCTTCTTTACATATTGGATTAGTTTATATAGGAGGATAATGTGAGTCATGTGAAAATGTCAATTACCATCATTATAGCTTCATCATTACTGACTTCACTATTTGATAACAGTACATATCATTATTTCATATCGTCTTGCATTATTAATATATTAAACCATCATACATATATTATGTATTATTTTATTGAAATTTCAATTAACCTAAAAACTAATAGATACTACGGTTTTTGATGTCCCTTTTGAACCATCTCTTTATCAGAGATCGATCTCAAATGGGATTTTATAGTTCTTGATTTGAAACCTAAATATTTCAATACAGGTATGGAGTGGATGATTTCCCATAAATTTCATGTTGACCATTTTCTGTTGTGGGTTTCCTTTACTACACTCGATGGGGTGAAAAATGTTTTCCATGGATAATGGGACTTGATGATTATTAGAGTCTGACCAAATCATCTAATGTTAGGTAGGATGATATTCATGATTTGTTTTTACCTATAGTAGGAATATATAAGTGATTATCTTCCTCTAGTTGTCTCTGAGTTTCAAAATGTGTTTCTAAATAACGTTTTTGGCTTTCTATCTACTATTGAGGTTGAGAATTAAACTAATATGGTACGTGTTACACAAACTATCTCTATTCATTATTTTTATGGAACCAGCTAAATTGAAGGAGTTAAAGACACAAATGGATTATTTTTTAGTCAACCCACCATTCAAATGAGTGTGTCGCCTTTGGTATAACATGTTATTATTGTGAAGAAATATAGTGTGACTCATGGCCTCTGTGTTGATTGTCAAAAACATAATCAAGTCATGGTAAAGATAAAGTATTTAGTGCTATATATTGATGATTTATTTGATCAGTTGAAGAAGAAGAAGTAGTTCTCAAACAATGTTATTTACTTTGTTATCACCATCTTTTAATTAAAGAGTCCCATATACTGAAGTCTCCCCTATTGATAGAGCATATTAATTATGAGTCTCTTATTATTTCCTTTGGAAAAAACACTTATACAAAGGTTTTTATCATATAAGTGAATAGAATATTTCATAAATATCTAGATTCATTCAGGTTGGTATTTATAGATCAAATCATGGTTTACTCTAAAACTGAGGAAGATCATGTATGTTATCAAAGAGGAATTTTTCGAAATCCTGAGATATTATTTTATTTATTTAAAATAATAAAAATGTAATTTCTAGAATTGAGAAGTGAAGTTATTTGGACATTTTTTCTCTGAACATGGTACTTTATTTTTTGTTTAGAATTTTAAGGCCTTTAGTACATCCTTACAACCATGTAATGTTTTATTATATTTAGGGCTACTTAGTATTAGTGAGGCATTATTTCTAGTTCATTAATGATTACTCAGATTTGTCTTCTATGACGACTAATTTCACATATAAAGGAGTAATTTTATCATGGGAAATGATATTTCTAAAATATTTTGATTAGTTGAAGCTCATTTTGACCTCTACCCCAGTGCTAACTCTCCAGGAAGTCAATAAGGGAATAATTTTTATTTTCAAGGCATCCAGTTTGATTTTTGGGATGTATTCCCATGTAGTGTGGTAATTGTGTGTCCTATAGTTCTTAATTATTTAGGCATCATGAGAAAATTATCATATACATTATCTATATCTCGTGAATATAATGCATGTTATTATAATTTTGTGGAATTAAATTTTTGGATGATGGTTTAATTTTCTTCCTGATCATAAATGTATCAATTATATATTCTCATAAAAATATTTTAATCCTTATTAAAGGAGGTGGGGGTGTAACTGTAGTATTTTTATTTAGAAATTTCCTACACCCCTGGCAAGGGGAATTTCATTTATAATGATTTTTCTAAGAAAATTATGTACCTTGATATGAAATAATATTCAGAAGTGTTAAATTTGGTGGATCAATTTTCTCATATGCATTTGAACGGTTGGGAGGATGAGACCAATATTTTTTAACAATGGTTTTAGTTGACCTCCTATAGTCTGAAAATTAATCTTCAGGAGAAGAATATTGATGATGAGTTATGTAGAACTTAGAATCTATTTATATTTGGGACATAGTTAGTTGGTGGCTATTATATTATAAAGCAATCTGACACTTCTACAATTTTATTAACATAGCCTTCCATTGAGAAAATTTATATCGATTGATTTTTATAATTCCAAGTGGGTGGTCCCCCCTGTGAATGAAAAATATGTTCTATCATATGTTGAGAACATTCTAGTGGATAGTTATAAAATTGTACATTATGGTTTTTTCTCATTATTAATTTTTACAAAATGTCAAGGATGAGCATTGAACATCTTTAGGTTTACATCGTTCCTTTCTAGATCCAACATAGAAATGGGAAAAGAGCAAGATGGATTTAGTGGTTGGAATTTGGAATACCTCTCATGTTAATAATGAAATATTGTTTATGGTTTATGAGCTGACCAAATTATCTCTTTTATTTCCCATTAGTGATACAACTAATGTGAAGCACTTGGACTATCTACATGTTAAGGATTGTTTAAAATTTTATGGAGTTATATCTTCTATTGTTTCTAATAGGGATACCAAATTCAATTCCCATCATTTGAGAGGCCTCTAGGAGGTGATGGTATCCAATGTTATATTGATCATGAAATATCATTCCAAGAGAAATGTCCAGAAGTTATATTCTTGAAGACATGATTCATGCATGTGTTCTTAATGTTGGTGGAGCTTGGGATAACCATTTTGAGATTGATTGAATTTTTCCATAATAATAGTTACTAATATTCTATTAAAATGAATCCTTATGTGGCCTTTTATATATAAAAGTGTAGATTACCACTTTTTCTGATATTTTTGATTCTTCAATAGTTATACATAGTTTTGTTTAATATATGAAAATGTATATTGGGTTGATTCATCAAGTAATATAATGGTTAAAACATTTCATAATTCCTATTCTAATCAATTCTTACACCCTTGCAGATTTTTAGTTAATGAATTGGTGATTTTAAGAGTTTTATGTTGGTAGGGAAACTAACAACTTTGAAAACATGGAATGCTAGTAATGGGATTCGTGGGTCCTTTTACGATTGCTAAGATGTTTGGGAAGGTGTAGTACCATTTGTAATTTCGACCTCATGTGATATTGATTAATGATTTAATTCATTTTGTCACCTTAAAAAGTATATTCCTTTACCATATTCTGTCTTGAGTTTAGAAGACCTTGATGTGGAACCAGATTTTTCTATTTACAAGAATTTGGTTCATATTATTGATTTTGAAAAGAAGGTTATTCACGGAAAATATATACCCCTAGTTTTGGTGTTGTATAATGTGTTTCTAATTGGAATGATACTTTGGATCATGAGGATATAAAGATGGAGTGGTGGCCTCATATATTGGATATAGATACTTCATGATTGGATCGATGTGGGTAGAAAGTATTAATGGAGGTGAGGCTGTAACATCTTGTTACCAAAACCATGTACGTATGACCCCTTTTTTAGTTCATTCCTTTTCAGATCAAACCATGAAACTTGAGATGTTAGAAAAAATCATGGTTATCACATGATAATTCAAACCATGTGATAAAACCTTAAACCTTCTCTAGAAACTCAGTAAGTGTGTACAATTGGGAACATGATTATATCTAAACATGATTCCCACCAAATAAACCATACAATAAAAATTTATTTCTACAAAAAAATTATTCAAAATATTAGGGCCCTAGAAATGACTTCTCTAATTCCCCCAATCTAACTTAATTCAGCCCATTGAACTTTGGAGGCTCTCTAGAGATGATTTTCTCTCCCTAACCTCTTATTTTCTCAGATCAAAGTGTTGGTTGATGTGATCAATTCCTCTAATATAAGTGAAACCTATCTTGATTGATAATTCATCTTCCCTTACTATATTTCCCATGATGAGAGTAATGAAGCCTCATGATGTAGAAGGAATGAAACCTTGAATTGACAGATGTTGTTTTAGGGTTTCTTCTCTGATAACCCTCACCTTTGATTCCCTAATAGTGATTCCCATATTAGGTGATTCATTCATCATTAAACTAAAGGTATGTATTTTTATAATGATTTTTTTTATACATAGAACCTTTATTTCCTTGTAACAACCTGAGATTTTATGAGATATATTATTTTCTTTGATGTCTTCTTTTATACACTACACCGCGATTAGCTCGTACTATACGCAACAATGTATTAGCTTATAGTATAAGCAATACTATTCTTTGCTTTTTTTACACACAATTTCAAGTTTATTTTGTGGAAATTATTCTATGCAACATTATGTTTATATTTAGTTTAATGTACAAATGAAATAAGTTTTTTTTATGTTATACGCAACACCAAACATCACTTTCACTACACGCAACCCTGACTTGTCTTGCATTACATGCAATCATGACTTTATTCAATAGCGTGTGTAGTACGTAATACCGAGTTTCACTAAACGATATATTATTATAATATTATTGTGAACTATCTGTTATGAATATTACTACCCACTTTTTGAAATTTTATAAATTTTATCTTTCAAAATGGACTTCATTTTTGGATTTGGAATATTGAAATTAGCATAGGGTGAATTACAGGTATTTTTCTGAAAACATTCAATTTTTGATGAATAGTGAAAACATTGGGTTATTATTTAAAAACCAACATTTTATTTAAATAATTATTTATTTTAGGTCAAAATTGATACATAATAACTATATAATTTAAATGTAATTCATTGGAGTCGTTTTATAATAATTTTAGACATATAAAAATTTTATTTAACTTTTCACCGTCTTTTACCAACCTCCTAGGAGAGTTTGAAAATTTACATAAAACATAATTTTACCGCTTCTGTGAGTGGAATTTTGAAACTTCTAGTGAAACGGTTATTATCAAGGAGTAAAATGTGGTTCAATAAGATAAAAATAATTTTTGATGAATAGTAACTTTTTATTTTTATTTTCCACGGGTAAAAGTAAATAGGGTAATTAAGGCTAAAAATGATATTATTATTACCCTAAAACATGTCAAAATTCTATTGGATAAGTGTAGTTCGACCAAATAAAACTTTAGGGACAAAATATTACCCTTTAGGTCCACTTGGATTAGATTAGTACATTTATTATTATTTTATTTAATGAATAATTAAAATTGTTAAAATCCATGTTTAATAACTAAATCATTTTTAATATAGGGTTATAAATAAGATAAATTAGACTATAAATATTCATTAGAAAGATAAAATGATTTAATACATAATGGTATTTTATTTATAATTTTTAGATATTAAATAATTTAATTTATTTATGTCACAATGATGATGCAGTAATTACCTTATTAATGACATATTAACATAATTAATGTTATATATACCCAAATAAATGTAATTTTAGACTTTTTATGAATTCCAAAAATTTTCTAGGTTAATAAGACATTTTAGTATTGATTTAATTAACTTTTTGAGAACTAATCATGCTATTATGAATTTCAAAAAATCAAGTACCAAATAGTGTCAAAATTGACATAAAATTGTTTTTAAAAAAAATATTATATTATTAATTTTTATTTTATTCCTAAAAATATAAGTTTAATAAAAATGACTTATATAGTTAAATATATATTAATAATGAACCACTTGGGGTTTGTTTGTCTTGTTATTGTAAGTTTATTAACCATATAGTGTAAGAAAATAAAAAGTCATGGTAAATGTTAAATTATTTAACTTAGAGTTAAATCTAAATGATAAGGATAAAATAGTAACCTAAACTTGTCTAAAATATATTGGTTGAGATGATTTCGACCCCTACCCACCTTATATTCGAAATAAATCAATTTGGAGCTATTAAAAACTCAATATGACTTTATTATAAAATAATATTTTAAGTTTTCCTAAGGTGCCCCTCTCCTCCCTTATAAAAAGGACACCCCTTCCCTCTTCTCTTCACACCCTTTCCAGCCTTTCAGCTCATCCAAACCCTACATATTTCTCTTATAAACTTCCCTAGAAACATTCTAGAGGTTTTGGTATTCTGAAAAGACCAACTCTACTTCATTAAGAGGTAGCATAAAGGAGGTCCGTTGAAGAAGAGGTAATCTATTTTTCAGAATCTCTAAAGATTCATTCTTCTTCTACTACTTCTTATTTAGTTGTATAATTATAAAGAAATAACATCAGTATCACTAATATACTGATATGTTATTATAAATATCAAACAACCCCATTTCACCTTCTATTCATCCTATGGAAAATGAAATCACCACGCATGCGTAAGTACGAAATACCGTCTCCACGCCATAGTGTAATCTGTTTTTCCATCACCACCTTACATGGATGGGTATAATGGTGTAAAGAATAACTATATATGATTATTATAACATCATACTGACTTTGAGATATTATATCATCCACTACAATTCAATTCAATAATTATTGGAACGATATCATCACTCGTGCATACATATGGATTACCGTCTCCACGACGCGATGAGATTCATTCTCCACGATAACCACTCAAGAATGATTATAAAGTATATATAATTAATGATAATGAAATATATGACATGATAAAGCTACTTTATTTGTGTATATTTATATATATATTTCATCTACATACTTCCATTCAAGTCAATAAGGAAATGAAAACAGCATTCATGCGTACGTATGGCCTACCATCTCCATGAGCGGTGTATTTCATTTCATTTATCTATCTATTATATATATATATACCAAATATATATGATATATAAATCATGATTTAAATTCTGGAAGTAATTAAATAATGATATAAATAATAATAATATCGTGAACAACAAGTCCAAACACGTATGATAAATAAAACGATTTTACCCAAAATGCTGCTTTAACATGGAATTCACAAAAGAATGGGTAATATAAAGTCATAAGTGAACCATATATGATATAATAACAATGAATATGATTCTTTAATAAGTAAATAAAATTATTTAAATCATTATACATGAGGTCCGGATACGTATGAAGTATATCATACCTAAGGTAAGGGATAATTATTCCAATCTCATTCATATTTGAGATTGTTTATTCGTAAGTATTTACTGGGGTTATGTTTATTATTCATGTCCATATTTTCTCAAAATGTATTCATAAAATGTTTAATTTTCATCCATGTATGTTTAAATACATTTTTACCCCTTTTTACTTTTACCACATTGTATGAAAGGAATCTTTCTTTTTTTTACCATATGAGGTACCTTTTTAATTATCCAGCAAAAGTACGAGAAGAATGTTTCTTTTATCTTATACGGCATGAATGAATTTTTATGGTTTCATAAATACTTATTTTAAAGAAGGAAACTCTACAATATTTCATTGCTATTTTCAACAAAATACTTTTCTTTTAAAATTTCATTGTATTTTGTGAAAATTAAATGATTTTGAAGAAGAAAGGCTGTTTTCCTCAAGAATTCTTTTTAATTGGTTTATCAAAACTATTTTCCATTTGAGATGACTTTATTTCATATGGGTATTTTTCAAGTATAATTTCTCCATGATTTACATTATTTCACTTCTATTATGATAAAATGATATCAATTTTTTTATATGGATTATGTTATGATGGAATGATATTTATGAAAAACATTTTATTCATTGGGTTATTATGAATGTTGTATGTTTATTTTGTGGCACACGAAATAATGATTTAATTATGCGATGGGTGGTACTTATATCTCCCTCCAATGCATTAGGTAAATATTTATATCTCATGAGATAGGCATGGCTGGAATGGTAAGTTATCTGGTTCAGTGTTACATGACGGAAACGAGGAGTGAACTCGATTCAGAAAGGGACTTTGTCCACAAAGATGGTCTTGGCAGCAATGTCTTGGCTAATATGGAAATCATATCATGTACATAATGGTTTCCACAATTAAATGTTTTATTCCCATGCTATTTTATCATGATTAATGTTTATTATTGACATATGCCTTACGTACTTCCAAGATTTATTTCATAACTCTTGATTTTGATGTGTAAACTTTATGTTCATATTTTTATGTTCTAATGTATATGGTTTGTTTTATTTTCTCCATTCTTACCCTTACTGAGTATTTGAGCTCACCATTTAGATGTTTTCCTTTCCCTAGGATATAAAGAATAATTTTAGGTAAGAAAACAAAAGGGGAAGATCTTTATGGGAGATGTTGAAGATCTTTCACCACGATTAGAAGATTATGTTCTGAGTTTCCAAAGACAATAAACTATTATGGTCCTTGGGTGTTTGTTGTTTTATGTATTAAGTATTTTGAAAAATTAATCTAACGTCCATGTACGTCAATATTTGGGTCTCTACATTCCTAGTGTATCTTAAATGTTTTTATAGTTTATTCTGAGTCATTGATTTGAGAATATTTGATGAATGTTTTTTAAAAAATTAGTTTGGTTAAATAAAATAATTTTTAAATGAACTTGAAAATATTCTGTGGATTTTGAGAATATATTGATTGAAATTAATTTCTTTTTGATGAAATGATTTTATTTTAATTATTAAGAAAAATGGATTTAAGTTAAAGATGATTTTTTGAAGGAATGACATTGAGAAAAACAATTGATTTGGTTTCAAAATTTATGTGGCATGTTGGAAGATGAAATGAGTAATTTAAACTATTAATGAAGAATTGAATTGAAAACAATATTTTTCTCATGATTAATTGATTAATATATTGAAAGAACCAGTTATCATGAGTAGTTGATGGGTAAATTAGATAATAACTCTATGACCATGAATACCTAAAAATGGATTGATGATAATAACTCAAACTAAACCAAATTTGGAATGATTTTCTCTAATGTGGTGGTGATTGAAATTACCATGGTATTTTATCCTTAGTGATGTGTACACATACTAATCCATGATCTATTTAATGAGTTGTATGAGTATCTATGATCCAAGAAACTAATATACCTTAGATAATATGACCATTGTGATTTGTTTTAATTTATTTATTTCAAGATATTATTTATTGAAATGATTTATTCATGTCCATTTGTTTATTAAAAAGTTTCATTTGAGCCTATTTTTAGAATAATTTCAATAGGATTTATTTGAAATCATGTTTTTACTAAAATAAAAAATTCATTTACATCCCTTTTTTTAACTTTATACATAAATTATAATTTTTTATGGACTTTCTTGTCAAAAAATTAGTGAAATATTAATAGAGTATTTTTCTAAAACCCTACCTCTACCTTGGGGAATATATAGATATTGTTATTATAGTTCTAGAAAAAATAAATGAACCATTTTAAATTTGAAGGTGTGTATTACTAGGGGAACTTGGGTGAAGTATATGACAAATGGAGCTATGATCCACTTATTATAGGAAGATTATGGGACATTTTATAGATGGATGTTTAGACTCTTTGGGGAGATGTTCCATTTAGGTATATTCTTTATTTGTCTCATGGTTGAACATTATCTTTAAAGAGTGTTCATAATACCGATCATTCATTTATTTATCTTCCATTTTTAGGGGTTATTAATATAATGGAAAAATCATTCCATATTTTCCAATTATTGATACACATGTTCTAGTCACCAACATGTTGGGATTGAGAATACTGTTAAGGAATTTTCAATGTTAGTTTAGGTACTGATTAGGTGGGTTATTCAGGTTAATGTGTGATAATTAGAGGATGAATTTCACATTGATACAAATACTAATGCCATAGTATTGTTGGTTGCAATATGAATTAGTTGAGGTATATAGGTTAAGTACTACAATACAAGGACTCATTATGAAATGAATTCATTTTATGAGATCTGTAGAATTGTTTATGTCCTAATTCCTAGATAAAAAAATCAGTGTTTTACTAGTTTCGGTACTAACCAGCCTCTCATGGTAATGACACATATCATTCCATAGTGTTTCATTTTACACCATAGTGCCAAAACAAATTCAGGTTATTTTATGTATTTATATTTTATTTGATTACATGTTATTTTATGCTTTAAAATATCAAAACACTAATAATTATTTTATATTAAAAACAATTTTTTAAAACCTCTCTATATTTTAATTATACCGTGTGTTGTAGTGATAATAATTTTATAATTATTCATTGATATGAAATATAAAAAATTTATCTAACATTGATTAAATTGTAATTTGTTTCTAATTATTTCTCTATAATGTTCTCATTTATTCCTGAATAAGATTCATGTTTTTCTCCAATATAATAATTTCAATATAAAATGATTTAATGATTTCTTCTGCATTTATTTTATAAAACACACTATACTGATCAGATTATTCGCAACTTATTCCATTTGAAAACAAACTCATTTGTATAAATCTCATTAAAATTAATGATTGAATTATTTTATTGTTTAAGGGTTCCTCTAAATGTATAGATCTCTTGAAACATATTTGAAATTCTAAATTATATAAAATTTAATAATTTGTTTTCTTTTATAGGTCATTATTTTATTACGATAATCACTTAGAATTTTTTGGGTTATAAATATAACAAGTTTTTAATAATATTATTAGACTACATGAAACTATTAAAATGAGTTTTATATACATTAAAAATGGCCTAATGTCAGCACTTCTTATCTAGTTTCTATTTCATGTTTCCATTGTTTTTTAATAATATATTTTTACATACATTTTATAATTTAGTGCTTCGTGATTATTTGGAAATATATAAAAATTATCTTCATTAAATACTTTTCAAAAAATATATAATTAAGTTATTTATTTAGATTAAAAATTCACCAAATATTGTGTGTTCAGTTTGAGCATTAAATGATTCACTATTCATCATTTTTTAAACCTCAAATTTTTTATCTATCGATTAATTTTTCTATAAGTTACGATGACCAAATTTTTTAATGGTGAATTAATCATTTATTTAAAATGATTAATTTTTTTTCAAATTTTGAATTGTTTTATTATATGTAAGGATAAATTAATTTTTTATTGGAAGTTATGAAATGATTTTTTATTTTAATAGTGAATTATTCATTTAATTAAATGGATGCATATGCTTACTTCAACAAGTTAAAATTTTGGTGTTCTGAATTATTTTCAATACTAAATTTTTTATCATTTTTTTATTTTGATGAACTGAATAATTATATTAATTATTTAACTATTTCTAAATTTATTATATATTGTATTTAATGAGGGAAAATTATGTTAAATATATATTTTCAAAACATTTTAAAAAAATTATTTATTTACTTTTTACTCATGTGTACCATATAACATATTTCTAGAATAATTATGTTTTAATATTTATAGTTAATTTCAATAAATTATTCTTTTTTAAATTATTATTTAATGACATTGAATTTTTTGAAACACATTTATGGTTTTTAATATAGTATCATTAATTTTATTTTTTCATGCTACATTAAATTAAAATTTATTAAATATTTGAATTTATCCATTCAAAATAATAAATGATATTTATGGGATTACCATTAATTTGTTATTATCATTTAAAAAGGAATTTAAATTAGATTGAATTGGTATTTATTTTTTATTAAAATCCTTATTATTATGATTAGTATGAATACTATTATTTTCCCTCCTAAATTATTCTTTTTGAATTGTTTTGCCCATGGAAGGTGTTTGCTAGTATTTGAAAATATATATTCAAAAGGGTAATCGATTAGCGTTGAGATGAATCATACACTCCTGTTATCATCAATGAATATCTTGTTTTATAAAAAATCCTAGAATTTCTCAAGTGACGTACAAATGGAGGCCCTATACAATACATTTTTTTACATGCTAGATTGTCTCTCTATATTAATGAAATCATATTTGACTACTATGTCCATGAAGATATGTTGACATTTCTCCAAAACTAATAGCTATAATTTAATTATTTATCTTCTTTTTCTTCTTATTTCTTGAGTCAATATCATTATTTTCCATCTATCACATGCACCATGTGTTTTAGTTTATGATTTTGCATTCAAAATCATTTCTTCCTCTCATATTAAGGTTGTGACTCCCAGATTATTAAGTTAGTATCTGTGGGTTGTGGTCCCCAATATCAAAAGTTTGTGTTGTAAGGGTTATAAATCCCCATACAAAATCTAGTGTCATGGTCATCGCTTTAATAGAAAAGTATTATAGAAAGGGTTGTTATTCACCATTAAGATTATGTCAGTGCACACGTATCTCCCACTAAATAGAGTGATATAAGACTTTAATAGGTCCACTTTGGAAAGAATCACAAAAAATATTTATGTGTTCTTTATTTTATTTGTAGTGCTAATATATAATAATAATTGACATTAATAATCAATTTAATTATTCCAATTTATTGATTTAAATTTTTTAATATGGTATACTCAACTCCCTCTAGACCCTCTACCCACACACTATCTGACCTAATAATTTGCATTAAAGGATAACTTTATTTATAATATTTTATGTATTTTAATCATTTTCTTGATACCAAACATTGGTTCCAAATATTGTCCCTTTTAGAATATTCCAATACATTTATAGTTTCTTGTTTTTTTAATTGTGGTAACCTATTCCTAAACCACATAGTATATGGATAAAGATATTATGAGATGGAAGGATTAAACACAAATTATTCATGTATTCTGCAAAATCCACTACACTTTGATAGAATAAATTATGGGTAGTGGAGATCTAGAATGGATGCATACCTAAAAAATTTTAACATTGAGCACTGGTCAATCATGGAAAAATAATAAACACAACCTAAATCTAACCCAAATACACTTATAAGAAACTATTCTTGTAGATATGTATTAAATTAAAATTTAGTTAATATTTAATATTGCGATATTAATAGAAGTGTTTTTAGTCATTTGTCTATGTGAATTATAGCTCATTAAATTTGGAAGATTCAACAAATAATTCTCCATTGATCTGATAAATTAATTGAAAGAAGTCTTGGAATTCATCATGATGTGTACAAATAAATCAAGATGGGTGAAGATGAAATTATAAGTCAAATGTTCTATCTATTTTCAAAAATTATAAATAGAATCAATTCACCTAGAGTATCCTTTGAAAACCCATTACTTTTTGAATAAGTCATATGATCATTACAATATAAAAGGAATTTAAGAAAGGTTTCCATTGATGAAAGAAAGAACTTCAAAGAGTACACCTCGAATGAATTTATTAGATCACTGATTTAGAATGAACAAGAACTAAAGGACATAGCTGACAATGTGACAAAAAAAGAAAATTTGTATATTTTAAATCATTGAATATTTTCTCTACCAACTCTTTAGATTTTGATCAACATGATAATGATAAAAATGTTATGATAAAAATTTTGAATGAATTATACAAAAATTTTAAAAATATATAATTCAAGAACTGGTTAGGAATAAATCCTTAAAAAATGAAGGCATAAATAAACAGTGGTAAAAATTACATTAATTCAAATTTAACATCTTATGAGTGCAAGAAGAAAAGATAGATCAGGCCTAAAGTTCCTAAATGAATGAATAAATAGATATAAAAAAAGAATGATAAAAACCCAATGGCCACATATTGTTGTTGTATAGAAGAATCTTACTCTAGTGAAAAATGTAGAAATTAAAAATAAACTACTAAATTTTGTTATATGTAATCACTAGATAAGGTTAGTAATTTAGCTTTTTATTTTAGATGTTTTGATTCGGACCCTGATTCTGTAAACCGGGATGTTCCTGAATTAAATGATCTAATTAAAATATTAAGAAAATATAATTTCAAAGCTCTATATTTATATAATATATTTATGGAAAATAATGATAAACTGCTTTCTTAAAATAATTTAATTTTATAATAACAATGAAAAATTAAGTAACAATTCCTCTCTCTCATTCCAATATTAATGAATATTTTTAATCTGCTAAATATTTATATCAAAAAATAAAAATGAATTTGAAAGTATTAAAAAAATTATATTATTTAATTCATGGTCATAAAAATATCATAAATCGATGAATTAAGAAAAATGACATTTTTGGTATTGATAGATGATTGCCAAAAATGATTGAAACCCATTTTTTAACATAATAATGGTTATACTTCTACATTGAATTTTTTTAAATATGTCATGAAAGGACATTATAAAAATAATTATTCTATGAAATTCATAGAAATATTTATGATTTACAAAAAATAATATTTCTAAATCCTTTTTTAAAAGAGTATCATACAATAGTTGTCTAAATTTTGTATTTCTAACTAAGAATTATTTTATTGATCCTCTAAGATCTAAATTAACTTCGGTATGAAAATTGTCAAGAAAATGATTTTTATATGAAAAATGCTTTGGATTTTATGAATAATTTTATATTTTTCATGAACAGTGGATGATCTATTCATATTATCAGATACCCATTAAAATTTACCACTTACAACATGTGTGATGGAGGAACTTTT
Organism: Viscum album; assembly: GCA_963277665.1. Lineage (NCBI taxonomy): Eukaryota > Viridiplantae > Streptophyta > Magnoliopsida > Santalales > Viscaceae > Viscum > Viscum album. The sequence goes on from OY728129.1 coordinate 1,761,791,878, forward strand.
ACATTATGAGATAATTACAAAGGTAATGCAAAAGGTTTTGGTAAATTGTATATTTCTAGTCCAACATCTATTTATAATGTTTTATATGTTGAAGGATTAAAACATTACATAATTTCTATATTACACTTATGTGATGAAGGAATTGCATCATAATTTAAAAAAGATGAAAGATTAGATTTTAAATATAGTTATTCAATATTTTATGCTAATATAAAATAAAATATTTATACTATTGATTTTATTGAACTAAATATTCAACATGTTAAATGTATGAATGTTTTAAAGAATGGAAAAATACTTTGGAATTAACGTTTAGGCCATGTTAATTAATAATGTTACATTAGTTGTAAAAACATGATAATGTGTACTAATTTCCTTTATTGATGAAATAAAAACTCCATATTTTTTATGCTTCCATGAATGTGAATAAATTCCAAATTTCTTTTAAAACTATCAATTTGATAATTATTAATATACATTTACAATTAATACATCTTGATCTATTTTTTCCTACTCAAATTTATATAATCGGTGGAAATAAACATACATTTTTTATTGTTGATGAATATAGTATATTTACATGGGTATATTTTCTTGCTCATAAAAATGGTACATTATCTAGATTTACTTATTTGTGTAATTTAGTGCAAAATGAAAAATTTTGTATGATTTATCTTATTCATATTGATAAATGATATGAATTTGTTAAGATTTTATTTTTATTTTATTGAAATGAATTCTTATTTTCAAAAACATGCTGCTCTTAGAACACCATAGAAAAATGGAATTGTAGAATATAAAAATAAAACTCTTATAAAAATGGCTAGAACTATGTTAATTGAATATAATATTCAAACACATGTTGGGGATGGTGACATATTTTATGAATTATATATTTTAAATATAATTATAAATATACCTTTTTAATAAAAACTCATTATGAAATATTTAAAAAAAATCCTAAAGTTTGTTAAATTGGTGTTTTTTGTTGTAGTGCATTTTTTAATTGAAAATATAATTTAGATAAATTTGATGATAAAAGTGATGATGTTATTTTTCTTGGAAATTATAATAATAAATCTTATATAGTTTATAATAAATTAAATATGGAAACTGAAAAAACAAATCATGTTATGTTTGATGAAAATAATCATAAATTAAATTCTTGTTCTATTGTTTTTTATGATGAGGTTAATGATTTTAATTTTTCTGAAGAAATACCTCAGGAGAAAAATGAATCAATTAAGGGGGACTGTACTCCTTATCAACCTGATCCAAGATCATGGAAGATTCAGTAAGATCATCATATTGAAATTGTTATTGGAAATCTTGACTATTCTATTAAAACTAGAAATTATGTTTTAAATTTATGAGAAAATTCTACTTTTATTTCTAATCTTATTCCTAAAAATAATACTGATTATTTAAAGGATTCATACTAGATTATTTCAATATTAGATGATATTATTAAATTGATTAGAAATAGTATTTGTTTATTTTTATAATTTCATAAGGATAAGAAGGTAATGAGAACTAAATGGATATTTTGAAACAAACTAGATGAATCTGGAAATTCATTCAATATCAAATAAATATTTTTTTCTCAAGGGTTCTCTCTAAAAGAAGATATTCATTTTGAAGATTTATTTTCAATTATTTCAAGGTTAAAGGCTATTTTAATTTCATTTCCTTTTCTTGTTTTCTAGGTATTAAATTATATAAAATTGACAAAATAAGTTCTTTCTTGAATTGTTTAATAGATGGTGAAGTTTATGTTTCTCAAACCCATGTGTTTGAAATTAAAAAATATCCAAATTATATTTTAAAATTATATGATTTTGTGTATTTTCAATAATAAGAACATCATGCTTGGAATTAAAGGGTTATTTTATTTTTAAATAATGGTTTTAGGAATGTAAATGTAGATCCTACACTTTTTATTAAAAAAAATTCTAAAGATGTTTTTATTTTGAAAATATAGGTTGATGATATAGTTTTTGGTTCATTTTGTGAAATTATTTCTAATTATTTTTTAACATTGATTTATTCTATGTATGACATGTGTTTATTGGGAGAATTAAATTTCATTCTTGGAATTCAAATTTCCCAAAGAAAATATTGAATTTATTCTTAATCAGTCTAAGTATTATAAAGAGTTTGTTAAATGATTTGGTCATGATTGATCAAAATCAATGAAAACTAATATCAGTGCTAATTTGAAAAACTATTGATACATCTACTAAATATGTGGAATTCGACCTTTTATTACATACAATTTTCATTAAATTGTACATAATATAGGATATTTTAATGTTTAGTTTCTTGGAAATCAAGAACATATTAAATGAAAATATAAAACATTATTCTAATACAATTAAAAGGAATATTAATAACGTCGTCCTGTGAACATTTTTTTCATCTCATAACATGGGATACAACCTCATAGGGAAGAGGTGAGCATAGGCCTAAGTAAGGTAAAATAGTTTACACATTATCATACAGAATATCAACACGAAAATGGGGAATATCATCAAGGAATGTGAAAGGTAACATGAGTAATATCAAAATAAAAAAACATTATTATAAACATGTAAATGTGTCCACAAAATTTAATTTATGAATTCATAATCATATCCCCATGGTTAATCACTAATGTGTCATAAATGAGAATTACTTATGTTATTCACCAAGGTATCATAAAACTTATAATAAATAGTTGTTAAATTATTTACCCAATGAATAGATGAACTATTGGGAACAAACCTTAATATTTCTCAATTTCATGTTACCCATATAGATCATAAAAAAAATTTATAAATAACCCATGAAGAATAAAAAAAGAGGTTCATATCAAAATCAAGGTGTTTCAAAAGTTCTTTAAAACATGAAAATTATGCCATTTTACACCCATGAAAATAGAATTTAGGTTTTATGTTTGTCAATACCAGAATCAAATAAATGATTTTGAAATCTAGTCTTATACCATTGTAAAATGAAGAGGCTTTTTTATTCACCAAAGTAAAATAAATGATAATTTATGGATGCGAAGAAGGATGTTTTGATAAGTAAATAGGACAACAAAATAGGTATAAAATGTGGTTTTGAAAAAGGGTAAAGGGAGATTGTACAATCGCATAACATTGATAAAACATAATTTGGAAGTTAAGGTATGATAAAAAGGGTGATATAAGGTATTAATGATAAAAGTTATAATACATATGAAAAAATAGGTTTTGAATCAAAGGGAAAAGAATGATAATTCTCTTAGCATGAAGAGTTACTCCTAGATAATGAGGAATGGACCATTAGTGGCTTAAGGACACCTTTGGGGACCCCTTATGAGGTAAAATTAATAGTGATTACTTTATGATGTATTTTGAGTAATTGAAAAAAAGATAAATGGGTAACGTTTTGTAGCTAATGATAACGATTTGATTAAAAAAATTCAAATATAGGCTTCAGAAATCTAGGATGTGGAAAATGAAAATCCATGGGCTCTCCTAGGATTTTATTCCCTTAGTATTGTACATTTGGGACATATGTTTTATTATTTTCACTCATATGAACTGATAATAATAATGTATTTCTTATTTCAATGTGGAGAAGTAATTAATCTGTAAAATAATGTTTTTTAAGACAAAGTTTCTATTTTTAGAATTGGAAAGTAGTTTATCTATTTGAAAATTAATGAAAATATATTAAAATACATGGTATTAATAAAATAACATATCTTAAGTTTTGGTTTGTGGTAAACTAATTATTAAATCATTAAGACAAAATTATGAACTCCTTAAAAATAAAGAAAACCTCAAACTCTTTTTTTACTATTCCTGAAAAAATGAAGTATTCTTGAAAAATTATCCTTAATTAAACATAACCTAAATATGACTTGTTTATTTCAAAAAATATTTCTATTTTATCCTTATAATTATATAAATACGAGAATATTAAATTTTATGATTAAAAATCCTTATTTATTTATAAAAAATTTGATTGAAAATGCACATAAAAATTTCTAACACATGATTTTTGTAAGGACATAAAAAAATTATTTTTCCATTTATATTTAAATAAAAGTTATTTGTCCATAATATTTTATTAAAATAAGTATTATTCGTAATACCTTAATTTATTATAAAAAATTATTTATTTTCAAATAATTAAAATTTGTGTCTGAAAAATCAATTTGTCAAATTCCTTCAAAATTAAAACTATATATTATTAAGAAAAATTATTCATGAAATGTAATTGGTGAAATTAAACAATTTATTTATATATTGTAATTTCACTTTAAGTAACTAATTTTGTTGAAATTAAGCCCTTTTAAAACCCATGTAAGTCCTAAGGGTAATGTTTGTTATGGGGATAGATTAAAGGGGCCACTAAGATTACATCAATATAGTGGTAATTTCTATTAACATAAACTTATTATATAAGAGATTTACTAAAATATTCACTTGTTAAAGATTAGATTCAGCTTGGTCAAGGGTGAACCCATGTGATTCTACCTCCCTCTAAAGTTCTAAAAAATGAGATTCATATGACACACCTCTACTGGTTGAGGCAATCTATTCTCCTTTATAAATTAATTATCAATTTTAATTTCTACTAATAAACAATAATTATAATGTTAAAATTATTGTAAATACTAGAGTTTCCATCAGTCATATTGACGTACAATCATTTTTTGACCAATGGTCATATAACGGTAAAATATTGATGGTCACATTTCCATTTATACTCACTTCAATATTAAAGAGAAACAGTTTTGTTATGTACAATATAATATAACAAAAAATTTCCTAAAATAAATATATTTGAAAAATCATGGGTCATTATATTCCTCCCCATTAATAAATATCATCCCAAAATTTTCTAATCATTCTCTCTATTGAGAAATTTTTTTGGTACTTCTATCTTATTGTTTCCTCTAGTTCACACATTGCTCCATAATATTTATGGTTCCTCCACAAAACATTGATGAGTTGGGTAGTCTTGTTGTGTAGGGGCTTATCTCTATGGTCGAGGATCTCCACTGGATACACCTCAGAGGAGAGTTCATGTTCCAGTTGTACCACCTCTATATTAAATACATTTAAATGCTTAGGTACGTACCTCTTTAAGAGAGAAACGTTGATTACATCATTAACATAACCATGATTTGGAGGAAGTTCTATCTGATTGGCCACTACTCCTATGCAATCAAGGATTTAAGAAGGGGAAATATACCTGAGGCTAAGCATCCCTTTCTTTCCAAACTACATGACCCTATTCCAAGATGATATTTAAAGTGGAAAATAATTCCAACAACATACTCCAAGTCCCTTAAATGGTTTTTATCATATGTGTTTTTCTTACTCTAGGCATCCATTATGTGTTTCTTGATTGAATGAACCTCTTTCATCATCTCTTGCACAAGATCATTCCCAAGAAACATTCTCTCACCAACCTGATCCCAACATCTAGATATTACACATCACTTACCATATAAGGATTCATAGGTCTCCATCTGAATACTTGATTGTAAGATTTTTTAGTATAATAACTCTACTAATTGGAGGTGTTGATCCCATCCTCCATTTAGTTCGATTAAGCATTTTATTAGTATGTCATCGAGTGAATGAATAATACTTTCACATCTTCCACGAGTTTGAGGGTGATAGTCCATACTGAAATTCTATTCAGTATTCATTTTATGATATAGAACTCTCCAGAATTTAGATATAATACTTGAATCATGATAAAAAATGATAGAAATTGGAACATCACGCAACCTCACCATTTACATTATATAAATCATAGAAATATTATCAAGATAAAAATATTCCCAAATTGAGATGAAATTGGATGTCTTGGTGAGTTGGCCTATGACAACCCACATCACATTGTTTCCTTTGGTTTTTCTCAAGAGATAAGTGATAATGTCTATAGTGATATTTTACCTCATCTATGTCGGTATGGGGAGTGGTTGTAATACCCCTTTATGAAGTTGTCTCTCTATCATCACTTGTTGACAAACCAAGAACACTGTAGTATATTTGAAAATCACACATTTCATGTTATCCAACTAATAATGATCATGAAGGTCCCTATAAATTTATTTCTTTCAGGATGTATAGATAATTTAGAGATATGAGATTCATCCATATTTTCTTTCTTTATCTATGAAGTAGATCGAACAAATATCCTTGTATGATATTTTAGGATTCCTTTTAGACCAATATTGAACTTAAGAAACATCTCATTCTTTATATCCACTATCTTATTTTGCAACAAATGATATCATCTTTATTATTTCACAATTTTCTATATTAATGATGGTAGATAAATCATTTGGGATAATATTGATGATTTTCATTACCTCATGATTCCCATGTCCAGAAATAATTGGACATTGATCAATGGATATATTTTAATCCCCATTATTTCTAGTACAATTGTTTCTTTCACACTTAATGTGTTAGAAATGTTCTTTTATCTTCAATGGTGATAATTCACTGAGAATTCATTGTCTTTAGAAAGTTAAAACCATCTCCTTCCTCTCATGTTCAATCCTATTGTGTGAAAATATACTCGAAACAATGGTGTTCCTTGTATATATCATATATATCCCCATAACGATAGTGCCTCTATATATTCATAGTAAAAATAACCTGAATTAGTTCTGGGTCCTATATTGGATAATTCTTCTCATGAGGATTTACCTATCATGATTTATAAGAAAACAACATGCCATTTTTTATGGGGACTCACCAAATTCCTTTCAAAGATGTATCACTAAAAATAATGAATCCCTCTCTGATAGAGTGTAGATTTTTCACAGGTTTTTTATCCAATATCTTCTTCTACTATAGGAATCATTATTCACACTCCTTTATCCAAATGAACATACCCCTTTTCAAGTTTACTTTGTTAGTTGATTATAAATTCATGAAATTATTTTCAAAAACATTTTATAAAATCCTACTAAAACATATAAACAATGTATCGTAGATGCTATTGTAGGATGGGGTCACTCCTCCACAACCATTGTCTTGGTAGGGTTAATTGAAATTCTTTCATTGGCCATAATATGCCCCAATAAAAAACTTATTGTAACCAAAAATCACATTTTCTAAATTTTCCAAATAGCCTCTCCTTCCATAGAGTATTCAATATAACCATTAAATGATACTCATGATTCTCGAGAATTTTAGAATATATCATAATATCATTAATAAAAACTTCAAATCTATTATCAAGGTCGTCTAAATAACATTATTACTCAATCTATAAATATAGAGGGGTTATTATTCAGGATGAGGGGGAAAATAACAAAATCATAATTCCCATATCTTAATCAGAAGGAAGTCTTTGGAATATCCTTTTCACCCACCATTCATTATAATCAGTTTGAAGACCAATCTAAGATAGGAATTGATCACCATGAAACATTCCCAACAAATCACCAATCCTTGTAAGAGGTTACATGTTCATTAAAATGATCCCATTATGTTCTCTATAATAAATTCATTTTGTTTTTGATCCAAACTTATTCCTAAAAAAGAGAATGGGTGCTCCCAAAGGAGTCACACATGGTTAGAAAAACCCTTTCTCAAAAAGAACTTGAAGTTGCTTCATTAAATCCTGTAGCTACACATTTTCCATTATATATGGGGTCTTAGATATCAACTTAGATCCAGGTATGAGTTAATTAGAGAACATTCCCTCTCCTTTTGGGGGAGGCCCATGTAACTCCATAAGAAATATGTCCATAATTTCATGAATGATGGGGAAATTTTCTAATATAATGCTTTTATTTCCTTATTCTCCTTCACTAATAATATCGATAAATATGGATACGGGAGTTGAGTCTAGAAAATTCTCAGTTTCTGATATCATTCATTTGATAATATATATATGTTCTCTAATCAAGTATAATAAGATTTTATTTCTTCTATAATCTATTTAGCATTATACAATGTGATTCAGTCCATCCCTGATATAATGTTGAATTTAAGCATTTGAATGAATAGTATGTTGTTTATCATATTTTTCTTTCTAAAGTAAATACTCTAGTTTCTATACATGATTAAGGACTCGATAATCCATCCATGAGTCTTGAATGATAAGTCTATTTATAGTAGTTTAGGGTTTGATTCTATATTATTTTCAAAACTGTATGAAATAAAAGAATTCATAGAATGATAATTAAACAAATTACTTTATATCTTTTTGAGAAAAACGAGAGTAGCAGCCAAAAATCATTTAGATCCTCTACTTTAGTCGTTGTCATAGGAATTTCATGACATATTTCTCTTGGTTGATGGTGTTGTTGATGGTTATTAGCCTCTATTATCATCTAATTTGGACTGTGATTTGATAATTTTCCATGTTTTACACACATATAAAATTGGAATTCCGACTGGGCGTGCACAATCTAAACATTTACCTTAGTGTAGAGAAGTTGAGTTTACACCTCACTATGATAGTTATGAGCAATATTTTTATCTCTTCCCCACTTGTAACATTTTCCCCTCCCAAGAAAGTAGTTCCATGAATTCTTCATCCAAAATTCATTTTATTTGGGAAGTTTCATTTTCTTTCAATAACTTCCATGAACAAAGTTCCTCCCTATTTCTGGCTCCAATAATCTCTTATTTCCATAAAAATTATGTTACCACTACATCTACCTAAACTCCAGTTCAACCTTCATATCACCTCTCACTATCTCCTCATAGATTTCATTGTCGTGATTTTCAAGAATCCTAGTTAGATGGGGTTTTATTCCCTCAAAAATTCACTCAATAATTCCCTTAGGATCTATAACAAAGATATATGTGTGATGATAATGTCATGAAAATTTTATCTAATTAGTTCCCATATATTAATTTTATGTTTGCTTTATCTCTAAGAGTTCCTTCTCAATTTGTTAGCATATAACAGGGTAAATATTTAATGAAAAATGATAAAATGAACTCTTCCCACTCCATAGCATCAATCTACCTTCTTCGAATCATGTTTTCAATCAGTTTATAACACTAATAATTTTTCCCTATAAGTGATACACATCTAGGGTGACTTTATTTTATTCTGAATAGCTGGTTATAAAAATAATCCTCTCTGTAAAGCTTATCTATTGTTCAGAAATCAATGGATCTGTAGATCCACAATAATAAGGTGGTCATTGATGCCTAAAATACTCAAGGGGTAGTTTTTTTTCAATGATGTGAATAAAGTCTCTCGACTTAATTAATGTTATGGTTTATAACACGAGTCAGTTGATTCATCATTCTCAATAATTTTTCCATTCTAGCTTCCATTAGAGGTTCATCTGTGCATGGTGCACTGTGATCATTATTTATGCAGTTCACCTTATTTCCTTACATTTTATAAATGATTAAAACCATAGTGATAAATTTTTTTATTTTAATAATATTATAATTATAAATGAATTTATGTCTTAAAACATCATTCATAAATATGTATATTATTTAAAAGAAATTAAATTTTCAAAAAATCCTTCATATTAGTTCATAAAAATATTGTGATTGACTAAATATACCCCCTGGGTGTGCCAAACTAGGATTGAAAATATTCCCTTTTTCATGTGCTTGTTCACATTTTATTCTATCTCAAAGATTTTTTTTGTGTTACCCCTTGATACCCCTATTCCCGAGCAACATCCACTTATTCATATCCAGATGTTGAATTATTTTGTTTGAAACCAGTTAATTATAATTCAAAAGAAAAAAAATATGTATTGATATATTTAAACATGTCCTTGGGGTTCATCCTAATGTTTTCAAAACCTAATTTCAAAAAATAAGAATTCATTATTTTGATGACAGTTTTTGAATCCCTCATTTTATTAAATAAAGTATTCATTACAGAGTACAAAATAGAGGATCTTATAAAGTTTAGTTTTTTGGAAGTAAATAAAATACTACATTAAAATTTTAAACATTATTATAATTTACATGAAAGTATTATTCATAATTTCAGCCAACTTACATTTAATAAATCTCATAACTTGTGGAAATACATCAAAGGAAAGGGGTGAGCATGATTTCTAGTAACAGAAAACCATTTACTTATGATCAAAAGGAATTTCAATAAGAACATCACCAATATCATTATGAAATGTGAAAGGGAACATGAGGCATATCATAATAAAAAGAACAATAATATAAATGGGAAATGTGGCTACAAAACTTAATTTAGACATTCATAAGAATATCACCAAAGTTAATCCCCATAGTGTCATAATTGAAAATTACCAAATATATATGCCAAGGTATCCTAAAAAATGTCATGTGTAGAGATTAAATTCATTACCCAATGCATTATATCACTCTCATGGAACACCATTAATATGTATTAATTTAATTTTATTCACATAGATAAAAACCAAAATTTCATAAATTACATGTCGACAACAAAAAAACCAGCTTTATATCAAAATCATGGTGTTTCAAAAGTGCTTTAAAACATGATCATTATTTCATTTCATCCCACGAAAATGGAATGTGGGTTTTATATATGTGAATAAAAGAATAAAATAAATCATTTTTAAATCTATGAGAATAACCTTGGTAAATAAATAGGCCTTTGTATTCATAAAATTAAAGTAAAAGAGAATATCTTGAGGAGAAGAGAAAAAATTTGAGAAGTAAATTCGGAATCATAATAGGTATAAAAATTGGTTTCTCAAAAGAGTAAAATGAGAGGGTAAAACGGAACCACATTAATATAAAAAATTGTTAAATAAATTTATGACAAAAATGGTATTATAAGGGACTAACCATAACATTTATAATGCATATATGAAAAGGCGTTCTTGAATCGAAGAGATAAGAATGATAATTCTATTACCAGGAAGAGTTACACCTCGATCTTGAGGAATAGAACCTTGAGGGAGGGAAGACACCATGATGGGGACTCCTTTGGAGGTAAAAGTTCCATATCATCATGGATTATGGATTCAGAGTGAAATGGAATGGATAAATGAGTGGTTATTTATAGAAAAAGTGGAGGATTTGTTTTAAAATTTCGTAATATAGAGGTAGGGAAAAATACAAATCATGGGATTTCCCATGGTTTTTGAAAATCATTATAGAAATTTTGGAAATATTTTATGTAAATTTAACCAAAATATTTTAGCACATATTATATTACTTATTCTAGAAATTAAAAGTAATGTTTCCAGAACATAATGTTTTTAGTGATAATGTTTCAAATTTAGTCTTTGGAAGGTAAATTGCATATTTTCAAATTGATTAAAATATATTAAAATACTTTATATTAATAAAATAAAATATTTTAGGATATATATATTGGTTATATAGTTATTATATCATTATGAAAATTTTTTGACTTCATTAAACACACATCAAACCAGAAACTCTAATTTTAAAATTCATATAAAATTAAATTATTTAGAATGATCTCATAAATTCAACCATACATAATTTTGATATGATAATTTCAAAAATGATTTTTTTATCATAATATTTATCAAAATATTAAAGAAAGTACATTTATGTGTATAAATACTTATTTATTAAATTGAATTTCAGGTTTAATATGAATAATAAAATTTATAACACATAAAAAATTTAATGAAATAAAACAACTATGCTATAGTTTTTATTTAAATAAAAGAGTTTTTTTATCAAAATATTTCCTTAATATATGTATTATTAATAATATAATTGTTTATTAGAAAAATTTATACATTTATTCAAAAGACAAATTTGTTTTTGAGAAGTCAATTTGTCCAATTACATCACCATTAAACCTATTTTTTATTTAAAAAACTATTCTTTAAATGGAATATAAGTAATAAAAATTTTATTTATACAATTGAAATAAACATTAAGTATCTAAGGGTCCAAAACATAACCCCTTATCACACTCATGTATAAACTATTAGTATGGTTTTCTATGTTGATAGATTCATGGACGGGCTCAACTAACATCGGCTGAGTTATGATTTCAACTAAATTTAACTTCTCTAATATGAGATTTGTATCAAGCTTCTCCAGTTGAATATCTACTATGGATTGGTCAAGTTAAAACCTAGTGATGATATATCCCTACCATGTTCTAAACAATGGGCCACATGTGACATAACTCTATTGATTAAGGTCATCTCTTATCCTTTCTTCATTAATTATCCTTTTTTATTTATACATAAAAAACTATTTATAATGTTAGAAATATTATCAAGAGTACAATTTCAAAGAGTCATGTTGAACGGAGACCATTTTTTACCAATGATTATATAAAAATTGAATACTGATTGTCACATTTCCCTATTTAATAACTTAATTAATAAAGAGATATTGTTTTGTTGTGTATAATATAATATAAGACTCATTTTTGAAAAAAAATCATTCAAAAAGTAATGTTTATTACAAGAATCACTTTATATTAAGGTGTAAATAATTATGATAGATATTTTACTATATTTAACTACATCTAAAATTGATATTATGTTTATTGTCTATTTATGGGATATATTTCAAGTTGATCCTAATAAAAGTCTTCTTAACGATTGTTAAATGAACTATTGATTTTGGTTAATTTTATAAAAAATTTTACTATTTTGATATAATATCTTATTGTAGATCTGATATTGGAGGATATATAATTAAAAAAAGCACAATTATTCTTTATTATTTTCTTGGAAAATTTTTAATATCTAGGTCTTTAAAGAAAAATCAATTTGTTTCTCTATCTACTATAAAAGATGATTATATCTCTGCCTCTAGTAGTTGTGCTCAGTGTTTATGGATACATAAAAAGTTATGTTATTTTGGTATTTATATTGCTAAATTTAATATTTATTTTGATAGCACTTATGTAATTTCAAATTCTAAAAATCCCTTAGGTAATTCTAGAAAAAATCATATTGATCTCAGTATCATTTCATTAAAGATCATATTAATAACGGTGTTATTGTTTTATAATTTAACCCCACTGAAAATCAGGGTTCACATTTTTTACTAAGCCTTTATAATCTTCTTAATTTGGAAAAATTAAATTTTAACATGGAATTTTTAAAATTTAATTATGGTAAAATTTCATTTATTTTTAATGTGCTTTTTTCACTTTTTTTATTTAGAAAATGGTGGATAAAATTTGTTTTAAATGTTTTTGTTTTGTAGTCAAACCAAAATGTGGGGATGTTTTGGATGTGAATTTATTTTTTTATTAAATGTTATTTTTTGTTGTTAAATATCCCAAACCCTTTTAATATTATTTCAAAAAAACCATTTTCTTAAGCTCAATGTATTTTATTTATAACATGTATTTTAATAATTAGAAATTTATAATTATTGTTTTATTTGAATGATAAAAAGATTAGAAAAGTTTTATTAAAATACAATGTTGTGTAAATATTTCTCTAATATGTTATTATTTAATACTAAAAATTATTGTGCTTTTCTCACCATGGTAATATTTTCTGTAATAAATTATTTTATGTCTTATAATGTATTTATTTTATAAAATACACTACACTGATTGTATTCTTTTTAAAATTGGCCCATGTTAAATCCAACTCTTTTTGAATAATCTAATTATAATAAAGGATGGTTTGATTTTACTGGTTTAGGGAGCATGACGTATGTCTAAAGATCATACAATAGATTTTAAATTATTAATTTTTGAGAATAGTAAATATATGTTGCTTATTTGATATCTCATTGATTTCTAATCTAAATTGCTCAATGTTTCTTCAATTAGAAATATAATATTTTTTTCACTTAATTCAACTACATGAATCTCTAAATATAACTTTTACATACCTTAAAAACGACCTAAGGTTACAATTTGTTTTTTAATTTCTATTTAATTTTTTAATAGTTTTTTGTAATATATTTTATTATAATATTTAAACATAATATATTATTTATTATATAGATGTATCTAAAAATTATATTTAATTATGTTTTATGTACCAACATAAAATTTATGTTTTCACATGGATAAAAAATTCAACATAATTATTTGTGTTAATCTTGTACATGAAATGGTTTACTATTCACCAAATAATTTATCTGAAACCCATAAATAATTTTTTTTAAACGGTCAATTTATTTTTTTTATTTTTCATGATGAATTAATTTTTATTAATGATGAATTGATTTTTCATTTCAAATATTTAATTTTTTTCCTATGGTGAATTACTTTTTTATATGTAACAGTGAACTATTTTTTTATTTCTAATAGTGAATTAATATTTTATTTCAATGGTGGATCACTTATTTATTTCAATAGTGTATGATTCTTGATACCACTATTTAAAATTGTATTTCTTATAAATATCATTTCAATACTCTGTTGGTCATCAATTTTTTAAATTTTGATGAATTGCATAATTATAATAATTATTTTATGAATTAAATTGATTTAAAAAATAAATATATATTATATTTAAGAATATAAATGTGTGTTTAATATATTTTTTAATAATTATATAAATTTTATTCATTTACTCTTATTCATACGAACACCTACAACATATTTCTTGTATATTCTGGTTTTTATATTTTAAGTTAATTTCATTAAATTATTATTTTCTAAATTATTAGTCAATATCATTTAATTTATTAAAAAAAATTATGGTATATAATAAAATGTAATTAATTTTTAATTTAAATGTTGTAATAAATAAATTTTTTAAATATTTTAATTTTAACATTCAAATTAACATATGGTTATTATTGGATTACCTATAACTTATTATTATCATTTAACAAGTTCTTTAAATCAGTTTGAATTGGTATATAGGTTTTTGGATTCAAATTATTATTTTTATAATTATTATAGACATTATTATTCTCTCTCATGGATTATTGTTATATGAATTTGAATAATTTTACACATTGAAGGTGTTTTTTAGTTTTTTTTTAGATATCTATTTTAAGGGGGTTTTGAGCATCCTTGAAATTAATTGAGCACACAAGTTAACATCTTCAACTCTCATATTTTTAAAAGAAAAAATTGTGAAAATCTCATATACTGTAGAAATTGAAGCCATGTGAGATATTCTATTTTAAATTCTAGACAATATCTCAAGATGAATGAAATATTCTATTAGTATTACTTCCATGATGAGACATCCACATTTCACAAGAACTAGTACATGTTCTTTAATTTTATATCATCACATTCATCTTATCTCTTTAGTCTGTAACACAATTTTCCATCTCTGACACGTACTATATTTTTCTATTTGTGATTTTACATTCAAAACGATTTCCTCTTCTCTTCCATGGTTTATGATACTCCGATTCTAAAGTCAGAATATAAGGGTTATGACTCCCTGTATCTAATGTAAGTTTTGTAAGGTTTTCGACTCCCCATAAAAATATTCAATGTCATGGTTATCGCTCAAATAGAAAATGATTCTATTAGGGGTTATGATTCCCCATTAAAAATTACATAGTGCAAAAGTATCCCTCACTGAGTAAAAAGATATAAGATTGTACTATGTCCACTTTGGACAGAATTGATAAAAATTTCTACATTCATTATTTAATATAAACTATTAATTATCATTAATAATTAATATTAACAAATAAAATAAATAATCAATTAATTTGATTATTATGATTATTTTTTTATTATGCTCTAACCCCCCCCCCCACTAAAACATATTTCTTTACCCTATCTGACCTAACACCAAAACTATGAGATATTCATGTCTCGCTGAAATGAGATGCCATAGCACTCCTACCACAAGCACTATGGAAAATTTACAAGAATTATTCAATTGATTAATATAGAAATAGGGATATATGGGGTTCATGCTATGAGTAAGAGTTCAATTCTACAATAGTATTCTAGGATCTTTGGGATTCAATTTCAATGTCAATTAGATATATCCATCATGTCTTGGGGAAGTTCATATCACCTTGAAACATTTTTATTTTATAAAATGGGTGTATCTTATGAATTAAAAGATGAGATATTATGATGATGTTCTAGTGTATCCCACTATTCATTATTAGGGAGGGTTTCTACAAGGGTTTTGTAGTGATTTGAGGAAAATAAAAAGGGTGAACATGAGATCGAAATTATATCAGTACTAAATATTGAAAAGTATATATTGATAACTTCTTGATTCTCATATTTCGTTTATAGACTAGTATTTCAAATCTATATTCATAATCCTGTACTTATTTGTTTAGAAGATAAAATAGAAATGTGGGTAATAAGTTAACAATAATTTCAAATTAGGGATTAGCCACATGATAATAAGAGTAGGTGAACATTCTATTTTCCATTGTTTCAATTGTGTTCTTTCTCAATAATTATCTCATTATTTATCCATCAATATATATTTCCTATTCACACTAACCAATGTTTGAAATCGAGTTTAGAGATGTTTTTTTGGTAACCAATTATTCACCCGCCAATATTAGTGGTTATTTAATTCACTATTTCTAAATTGATTTTCATCACGAGATTCCCTTAATAAATTTAATGAATTTGAAAGTGAAGTATAGAAAATTATTAATGAAAATAAGAGATAATTTAGATGTGTGATAAGAAAAATATCTTAACCGTGAATTTACCAATCATTAAAATCTACAATTTAGTTAATCCTAAACTCGTGTAACTATATAAACATTAGATTATTGATGTTTATAAAAAATAGTATCTATAATGAGTTATAAAATTCATAAAAAAATTCCAGTTTTCCTTTCAAGATATGCTTCACCAATTGTAGTATAAACACCAAACCATATTCTAGATATAATGAAAAACGAACATCAAATAAGGTTGGATAAAAAAATGTCATTATGTCACCAACGCATTTTTTTTATTAAAACTATTATTTAATAATTTTATACATAATATATTTCATTATGGAAAACAAAATTTGTGTGTCAGTTAATTATCCTATTCCACTAGGGATATTACAATCCATATGATAGAAATTTAATAGTTATGAGAAAGATTAAATCTCTATAATAGGGTACATGACTCTATTTATGATCATGGTATAAATTTATACTTCAATGAAATCATGGATGAAGACGCAAAATAGTTTCATAAGAACGTAAATTCAATGAGACATAGTGTGAGGAGATATTCTAGAGACTAGTAGGAAATATATAACTAAATAAATATGGTATTATAATCAATGAGATAGGTTTTATGTTATTCGTAGAATATAATTAATATTTTTTAGATATAAAATTATTATGTAAAAATAAACGAAATTTTAAAATTTATATTATCACATAAATGGATTCCATGAATAAAAATCACATTTTCATTTGGGTAGTATATCATGGTGATGTAAATACTACTAAGTCCAATTGTGTATTCATGAGAAAATATGAATGGATGGTAAAAGATATTACCTATAATGAAATATCATCAATGGTATAAGACAATCATTAATTGATATCGTGGAATACATTTCTGCAATATCAATGCTAAAATAAAATTTTAATTCATATTTTCATATTGGAAACCATAATTATAGTATAAATTTTTCATTAATACATATATGTGTTAAACGAGATCTAATCCTAGGATAATTATTTTAATATTTGTATAAAAAAATCAGTAGGATAACCACAGTTTTCCATGTAAAATATATTGCTAACATATGAAAAATATATACTAGTTTATGGTTAGTTAAGGCTATGGTTAGGAGGATATTTATCCAAGAATGACTTAAATTAGAAAATAATATTCTAAGGAAAAAGATATACAGTGATTTATCTATGTTCTACCATAGACTATGTACTAGTATATATATTTACAATGTATTGAAAATGAAAGATATAATAATTTGTGTCTATATCAAATAGCTTAAGACTCTTTAATATGACGTGTTAAGACACAATTAGTGATTAAGTTACCTAGTAGAAATCATTAAGAATACAAAACGAGAACTACCATGTATACCATTATATATAACGAGATTTTATAATTCTTTGGACAATTATTTATCATAAAATATCAAATAAATAACAAAAAACTAGAAATGGAATTATATAAAACACTATAATGGTATATTATAATGTATAAGGAAGAACATCCAAGAATATAGAAAAGAATAAACACTATTAATTATATTTAGAAGTAAAATAGTCTTCCTTTATATCAATTAGATCTAATATCATAGTTAGTATATTGAAAGAATATATAGAGACTTCTTTAATCTTGTGGTATCCATATATACAAATATTGAGTATGATACAACTTCTAATATAGATAATGAAATAGAATAAATATGCAATGATTTATTCATGTTCTTGGATTTTACTTATAAATTAAATTATAATAAAAATATAAATTTTGAAACTATTATGATCATTTCAATAACCACTATTTCAATTTATTATTATGAAAAATGGCTATATACTAAGAGATATTATCTCTTGATAGATTTTACTAAAATATTTGAAGTCAAATTGAGAAGAGTAGCCATAGAAGAAATTATTGTAGACTTGTTGACTAAAGTCATACATTATAAGAATCATGAACATTATATGAGATCTAGAAATATGATAGGTTTTGTAAATTAGAATTACGTCAAGTTTGATTCTATATGATTTTGGACCTTAGAACCAATTGAATATATACATTTCATTACTAGAATATATTGATTTATCTATATCACATAGGTATTATTATTAAATATAAAATTAATTAATTATCTTTATTAGGTTACTTTTCTAATATAATGGTTAAAGAAATTTCTATGAAATAATTGGAATTTTGGAAATAATTTTCCTTATTTCCTCCATCATGTTTTGAAGAAAGGGCCTTAACCAGCCTTATGATAGTGTGTAAGCTATTAGCAAGTCAGAAGTCCCATATTGGGGAGTGGGAGGGTCATGATGGTCTTGATAATAATGGTATTAACCTTAACCAATCATGACTATGTTTCCCGATTAAAGGGTGGGATGACCTAGGTATGAATATTTTAATGGATTGACGCTAAAAGAGGGCATTATCATGGCACTTCATAAGAAAAGGTGGTTGGATGCAAGGCATGTACCTGGTTGAACACAATTTGAATCGGAGTTGTATTTATGGTCAATAAGGATCGAGAAAATATTTATGATATCAATATATTTTTAATAATAAATGGATTTGAATGTTTCATGAAGTTATCAAGAGTTTTGATGAGATGTTAGAAGTTCTTAAGCCTATTCCGTATAATTTTGAGTTCCCCAGAAAAACATAATTATGTGTAAATAGTTATCTTAATTCTAGGAAGTGATATAAGTTACCAGCACAAGTTTCATGAAAAATAAATTAATTAAATGATGTATTTTGATTATATACAAGGAGGTTCAATCACATGATGGAAATGATGATTAGTGATGTCAGTTACTTCCATTATTTATATAGCTATGAATGTTTAACTGGGAGGAAGTCTCAATGAGATAATTATAATATATAATATTAGCTTGAAATTGGTCCTACAATGGGGTATGTTTAAAGATGCATTCACTTATAAATGATAATTTGAATATTTTTTCTCATAGGATTGATATACATATTTGATTCCAATATATTTTTTCAAGGAATACTTACATGGAGTAAAAAATAAATCTTGATAATATATCTCTATAAAGATATTGATAAAGTAGTTATTTTTAATGATTGATGAATTTTTATTCAATTGAAATGTATTTTTTACTAATGATAGTACTATCTATACAATGTTATTGAGTATTTTAGTTTCAACTTAATGGTGATATTGGGGACTTATTATTCAAGAGATCAAGTTGTTAGGCCCAAAAGTGGATTAGGTGAGATAAAATTGGAGAGGGTTTGAATTATTTTATGAAAATTATTCCATATTTTATCACTTTTCATTCTTCCCATAATTCCTAAGTGGTTATTGGACACTTAAAAAATATCATTATTTGTTCCCATTATTTAGAGTTGATTCAATCTTTTGGCCTACCAATTAAGTCAACTAAACTTATGATTAAAAAATAATGATTTATAGAAGGTAAAACAAATAACTCATAAGGAAATATAAATTTTATCTTTGTTAACCAATATAGGATAATAAAATAAGAATGAAACCAATAATATGATAGTGAGTCAAATTCACTAAGCTCTCTGTTTGTGGTGATTTACTCTAGGTCACTCCAACATTAGATTAAAACCTATACAATGGTTTTGTGTATATAAAGTACTCCATGGGATCAATTCCATAAATTCATATACCTGTAGTCATGTTTCTCAAGGGAATGAAAATTGGAACACATTCTAAAGGAAAATATCACCAATTTTTTAGATTTGTGTTATGTGTAGTTGGTACCATTTTAAATTACAATTTCAACTTCTTGGTTTTTCTGAAAATCATCATGATTGTATATTTCATTGAGTATATATGGGAACTTTATATCCTTTCAAAGTACATTCAATAGATTCCAATTATTTTTCTTTGGTTTTCTAAGAATACTTTTAGAACTCCACATTCAGGTGCTGTCAACTAGAATGACTTTACTTTAGTGGATATTTAAAATTCACCAATCGATTATCTCTAATGTAGCCATGAATTCACTCATGACTACCAAGAAGTAAAACCCTCCATAAATATTCATGTTTTATCAAGATATAGAATGTTTGAACTCCTTATTCTCTTCATTCCATAAACATCTCAATGTCAGCTAACTCTCTTCATCTATAAATAATATCTTGTGGTGAAGATCCTCTTTTTTTATCAAGAAATTCTCATTTTATTCTATATTATTTCATGCGATAGAATATTTTTTGATTTGAAAATATGAAACCCTTAAAAAACCATCACAATCAAATCATTACTACCTTTATATGAATTATCTTTATATTTGGAAATAAAAAATCCTGAGAATACGGCACTATTATTTCTAAAATATAAATTATAGAAACCTCTGAATCGTACAAAAATATCCTTCATTAAAGGATATATAATTGAAATATTTCAAATTAAAACCAGTTCTTATATTAATAAATTATCTATTCATTTTTTAAATTTAGTTAGTACTTAATATTTTATTCCACCCATAAATATTTCTCTTTCAATATTCTAAAATATCTTCTATGATAGAATCAAGTGTAACTAATTTGACTCAAAAAATCATCCATTTGACCTTATATAAACAATATTTCTCCCTTATATATATAGAATGTGTTTCCACTAAAATTTACATAAATTTATCACGTCGTTATATATCATATACGAGTTTCATGGTCACAATTTACTTTTACTTGACAAGTGTACTTCCAAATTATCATTTATGTAGAATGATTTTAACCTTCATGTAGCTTCCAAACACCATTATGCATTGATTCCAAAAGTGTACCCATATGCGTGGACTCAAATATAGCCATCGAATCAACTATCGCTTCTCTATAGCCACTGGATCAACCACGGATTTATGGAGAGTAAATAAACCGTGACCATTTTTTTGAAATATTGTTCGAAAAACATCCATGTATACATAACACATCAATGATCAAGGAAAATCCATCCATAGAATCTAATTTTCTATCATTATTTATTTAATACTTATTAGGGGATCAGATTACCTTAGAATATACAATGATGTTCTCCAATGCGTAACAAAACCTCAATGGAATGGTTGAAGATGAACTATATCTTCATCATTTTAATCATTAGTTCATGTGGGTCTATGTTTTTAAATAATGGATGAATTGAAGCACTTCTTTTCAATACCACATTAAAATAGTGGTCACGATGCCATATATTAATAAACCATTATGCTGTAGTAATCTTCCAATAAGATCTATCAAGAATTATTCCATTCATAAAACATCTCTTGTCAACGAAAACGGTATTGGATAAGAATCCTTTAATCATTTTTGATAACCCGCACTCACACTCACTTTCACGTGACTTTTTCCTCCACACACGGGTTCCCACATGTTCACTCTCTATAATTATTTATTCTTTTATTTCTTGTTCATATATTTACTTGGAAGAAATGTTCTCTTACATTGAAACCTACTAATTTTTAATTCCATTTGTCCATTTTATTTTCTATCTATTTTATCCATGTGATTTTTTATTATACCTTCAAATGATGTGAGATTTTAATAAGGTAATTTCCAAATGAAAACCCCATGATTTCTACAATGCAGATTAAATTGTGAAGGAAAAGTTTATTTAATAGGGGTAAAATGAAGCACCGTAAGATTTTGAAATATAAAAATCATATTTAATAGTTATTATAACAAAAAATCAATTAGTATAATAAAGTATAAAATCATGTGACCTTGTTTTAAATTTACATTTAAAAAAATTCAATCTCTTTGAGAGATTGAAATGTAGACAACACTATGTTTGAAATAAAAATTATACTCTGTTATTACCATTATAGCCTAGAAATTAATTTGGAGGTTATGAATATTAATAAATAAAATATGGAAAATATGTTTTTTACCCTTATATGAAAAAAATTGGATATCAATTTGTTAGATAAAAATATAGAACCATTTTAAATAAAAATAGTTGTTTTCTAAAAAATTGAATTTTTCTATGTTGAGGATTTATCACACTTTGTGCATATAATTTATAATTACTTTTTACCAATTTTAGAAAATTTATTTTAATAAAAAACATAATTCATTAAATATAAATTTCAAAAATATCATCTGGTGAATTATTTGGGTTTTTCTATAAATAATCATTTTTTATGAATAGTGAATAATACTTTATGTTAATTAAAAACTATGTTTTCATTTAATTTATTTATGAAGGTAAATTGTATTTTAAAATATTTTTAATGTAAAATCATTTAAATTATATATCTATTAATCTAGTTTATTTCATTTAATTATTTTTCATTTGGAATTTTTATATAAAATTTTGTAAAATTTTGATCATTTTCTCTTTAAAAACTCAATTTCTCATCGTGTCTGCGGGGTTAATTGAAAATAATATTTTACCAATTAGATAAATTGAATTTGAAAAAAAATGGATTAAATATTTTTAATCATTATATTTTAAATTATCTAATGTTTTCATAAAAAATTACCTATATAAATATTCAAAATAGTAAAAATTAATTATCAAGGTATTGGTTATTTGATAACCTTCATTATAACTTCATCTGTGTTTCCCACTAAATAAAAGTCCTATTATAGTTGAATATATATTTATTGAAAAATGATTAATTGAAACCCTATAATAGTTTCTATTAAACTAATATATTTTAATGGGGAAGCAGTAAATACATAAGCTATGAAAGAATGTTTGTAATAAGAAACATTCAATTTTCCATACTCTAGCTAATGTTAAACTATGAAGATACGGGTCAAAAGAGGCATACCAAAATGTAAACATCTAACTTAAGGGAAATATTTCTACCTTATACATCCAAATTTAAAATATGAGTTAGTTTAGAATCATTTTCTAGGTATATACTTTATCATTTTGAATTATTTTGGAAAATTTCCAAGTAATTTCCAAGAGGGATCCATTTCCCCACTTATAGAAGGGAAATACCATTCCCCACTTCATCACACTCAAAAATCCCTTATTATCAAAAAAATACTTAAATATCTGAATATATCATTATAAATATTATAGATCTTATGATCCTCCCAAAGTGCAATCCCTGGTGTCTTTGAAAGGATATATAAAGGAGGCTTCTCTTAGAGAAGGTAGTTATCTTAACAAAATCCATTCATATCATTTCAAATTTTAACCACCTTAAATTTTGTCATAAGACATATAATATAATAAAAACCATTATATACATATAATTATAATTTTTATTATGTTTTTGGAATAATATTTATTAATCTCCACTTCAATCAAATGGGAAATAAAATCATTGATTTTTTTTACAGCGAACTACCACCTCACGAACCATTGTAGTTCGTTTTTCATATCCAAATTGAGTGTCTATATATAATGATAGATTTACCACATGTATATGATATTTTTGATATTATTATATATATATATATTATTTTAATATCCCATATAACACTTTATGTTCCATTCCATTTTAAATAATACAATTTCGCTCGTCTGTGTGGCAGACTACAGGCTCATGAAGAGATGTTATTCATTTTCCACTTACGATTGACATGTAATGTAATAAGGAAAAAATTAATGAATATATTTAATATATATGAGGTTATATTTATTATTATAAATTAAAATTTAACCACCTTTCTATCCTTTTGACCCATTATGGGAATGATATCATCGTTCATGAGTACGTATAACCTACTGTCTCTATAAATCGAGGTAATTCATTCTTGATGTCCAACTATCCTATATTGTTATAAAAATGAACCAATTGAAAAAATTTGATTAATATTACATTATTAAAATTTGGGATATGATATATATATATATATATATTTCTTATTCACAAGAACCGTGACTTTCATAACAAAACACACATGAAAAAAATGAAACAGTCATCAAAAATAAAGAAATTAATGAAATTTTATTAACAAATGGGTGGTAAAATATTATAATGATATAATATAACATATTATAGATACTATTATGTTTTTTTATAAATTAATAACATGCAGAAAATCAATATACAAGAGTTATTGACATATATGAGAAAATCAAACATGAGGTAAGGGATTCTCATCAGACATTTACTTCAGTGAGATATATTCCATATTCAGCAATTATTTATTTTATATGATATATATTCTACCATTTTTTATATTATATTAAGAATTAATTATTTTTCATGGTATTTAATTAAAAATTTTATTTAATTTATTTTAATGGGATTATGATACAATATTTTACGAACTTGGAAGATTTTATTTCAGAATCTCATCATTTTTCAAAATTGTTTTATTTTAAGTATACCATAGGTGAATGATTTGACATTTCTGGCTTAAAATAAATATATTTTATCATCCAATTATTATTCCGGATTTTTTGCAAGTAATTTTACAATTGTTTCAATATTATTAACATAAAATGATTGATAAAATGATTTGGAGAAAATTTTATATTACTATACTCTTCGGTCAAAAATTATTTTTCATTAAAATAAATGTTTTATAAAAAAATCCAAAATGTTTTTAAATTTTGTCCAAAATTTATATTAATGAAATTTTTTAACTTTTTATTTTTTAAATAAGGTTTTTAAAAGAATCTTCATGTCATTTTTAAAATAATTCACATTTGGATTTTAGAAAAATTGGGAAAGAAATATTTTCTTTAATTTACTCGGAATGTATATAATTTCCTACCATCTTGAACACATAACGTTATAAATATTCCTTTATAAGTTTCAAATTTTATTTAAAAAAAATTCAAAAAAAATTGTCAGATTTTAGTTTTAAAAATATTTTCAATTTGAAAATGATATTTTCCTCAGAAAATTGACATACTGTAATTTTTATGTTATTTATATTCATTAATGACATTAATAATTTTATTTCACATATGAAAATATAGTATAAAATGTATTCAAAGAATCTATAATCATTCTATGGAAGGTTTATGATCATTCTGACTAGGGATGTATAATTTTATTACCATTCACCATAATACTCTAGATGGTTTATGGTTATGTTTATTGGTTGGGGGATTTGGGTCTGTATTATCATTTCATGTTTCAATTTTTCAACATGAATTATTTTGTTGATTATGATTCATCCATTTTATATGTGTAGTGAATTTGTCCTAGTATTTTATGGGTGGGTCCTAATATATCCCCTTGATGCATTAAGGTATCATGAGATAAACTAGATTGGGTTTTTGGTGAGGCTATACAAATTTATATTGATGTCTTGGAATAGGGAATCAATAGATTAGATGTCTGGAATAGTTCCTCGGTTGTATGTTTTATATGTGTAGTGTTGTCCATTCAATCATTGTGAATTCAGTTTCAGATTTTTAATGTGATTATATTACTATTAGAATATATATTTTTACATTTCATGATAATGTGATTATTTATACGGAATTACTTGATAATCATTTATTTTTTCCATGTTATGCTCAAAATATTGATTAAATGGATTATGTTTAAGTTATTAAACATTCCATATTTATTTTTACATATTTTTTAGTAGCTTATCCTACATCGTTACACTTACATAGATTTGTTTTTAACCTATTTCTTATGTTTTTTCCTAGGATACTATGAAGTGTTCTCTAATTGATATGTTGGGATACACTCAGAGGAATAATGAAATTATCAATGAAAATACTTTGTGTATTTTAGGTCTTTAATTGTAATTATAATTTCAAGTCTGTATCTACTTATCCCAGATTATGAATCTATTCGGTCCATCAGGTTTTTATTCCTTATAGCTTATGAAAATGTAATAGTGTAGACCTCATCTTTGAGCTAATAGGGTTTGGGTTTCTATATTAGTTTAATATGATAACCTAAAAATGATGAAACTTGTGATATAATATATTATAATATGGACTCGTATACTCAGTGTCCATCATTACATTGATTATAATTTATTTTCTACATTTATTGAATTGACTCCACTAACCTCATAACTTGAGAACCCTTATTGTATCGAAGATTTAAAATGAAATAATAAAATAATAGATTTCTATAAATAGTTATAAAATTACATCTACCTTTCTGGTGGATTCAGGTCTAAATCCAAAGTAGTACTAAAATATCCCAAACATCACATGCTACATTATATTTTCAAACACAAAGTAGATATTTTTGAAACATAATTTTATATTGATTTGAGATCATATACCCCATAGATTTTACTTATACATGGGTCATTCATTTCATTAGACAATTTAGAATATTTATATAATAAAAGAAGAGGTCTTCCCTCCAAATTCATTAATTTGGGGAGGATGGTGAGTCACATCGGATTACCACATTCTCTTTCTCTTTTACTTTGGAGTTTAATTCTAGTTCTGCAATGGTTTTCATACAATCCAATTCCTTCACTACTACATTTGGATTTGTCTCTTCTAAATAACCCAAGTCACAAACTTCACTTCCTTGGGCCATTTTACCGCCAATGATTTCTCCTTTTAAAATGGGTAAATCATTCTTTCTCTAGAAATTATATATACTTAATATATCCCTATACAAATTATTAGATTCCTCAAAACTAACCTTTAATTTTGATGCATCTTCGAAAAGATCATTTAATTTTTTTTATCATGTAAATTGTTCTCATACTTCCAAGATCTTTTATTGTCTCTCACAGAGGTATTAGGATTAGAAATAGTTTTTGATTTTATCTTCTTAAAAAAATTTAGAATATAAATTTTCAATGTAAATATTCTAAAAAAATAACTGCGATATATTTATAATCAGGTTCATTTTAACTTCCTCTTTCAATTCCTGCTTAATATATTAAACAAATTTGAATTGAGACATAGTTACATTGGTATGTGTAATTGTGTTGATGATGATACCACATATATTATGGTTAAATTACTTTTTCTTCAATTTTTCTATATTAAGATCATGAAATATATTCCAAATCCTATAAAAACATAAAATGTTACCATGAATCCCAAAGAAGTAGCACATGTTTACATACATTATTTGAGTGTTCCTCTGTTTTTTTATAACCCTTTATAAATAACTTTTTATATGTCTTTATAATTCCACTATTTTCCCCAATTCTTTATAATTTCCATGCACTTTTTATTATCAATCCTTAAAGGTGATAAATTATGAATAATGCATGACCTTACCAAAGAGTGTGGGATTTGGGACATGATAACTTTTCCATAATTTTCCTCAAATATATAATTCTACTATTTTCTTTATTCAATATCTATAGAATGGTGATTAAAAAACAAATGAAAATTATCTTTATGTTTTGACATACCCTTTTCATTCTTCTATATATTGGATGATATCAATTATTTTAACCTCTATATAATATTCCTTAACTATGTTTCATGTTTATCATTGAGCTATTTTTTAATAATATTTTCATTACACATCTCATATTATATTTCTTGAGGGTTTTTTTTCTTATATGTGTCTTTTCCCCCTAATTTTAGAATTCATTTGAGTAATAAAATCTCTGATACATACCCTTAATCATTATATCTCATTATTTTCTTCAAAAAAAATATGTTATATGATTATTGAGTTAATAATTATTATAATTAAAATTATAAAACGTTTATGATTTAAAATTATTCCACATGAAATAATCTCTCAATTCTTCTACCTTTGTGGATATATTCTCCAACTCTTAATCATGGGTACCCTTTTCTCAAATAGTTTATTAGAATCTTCCACAAGCCTTTTTTAGTAATTTTAATTTATCAACCTCTATTAAAAACACATGCATCTTAATATCTTTAGAATTTTACTCTTCCTTTAGCTTTAGGTAATCCTCTATAAACATATATTCAACTTCCTTTGGTAAGTGGATAACTTCCAAATTTTACCTCATTAGAATCACTTCATCATCGATAACTCATACTTCACTTGGAATATCTTGTTCCTCAATAATTACTAAAGCATCTTTCAATTAGTATATACTATCAAAAATTCATTCATCCATGCCTTTATTTTTTATGCTTTTATATAATAGAAATTAATCTCAATCTCTCTACTGGAACATAAAAATTATGTAATTACAACTTTATTTTTCTTTTTCATTAATGTTCTAACTACTTTCTAGGTAAGCTAAAATACAATTAAAAATGGAACCATCATATTTAATAATAAAATGAACCAAGTAAAATAAAATAAGTCCAATAAAATAAATATATGCTATGATACAAATTACTATGCTCAAAAGGGGGTTATGTGATATATAGCAATAGTGGGGTGAAGAATTATGGTATGGTAATTAATCAAAATTAAATATCTTTTTCTTATTCTCAAAATTCCTAGGTGGATCTTTACCTATTAAAGAAATGGGTCACAATTATTTCTCATTCATTTGTGTTGGATTTTATTTTTATATAAACATGACTTATGGTTAACTAGTTATGATGTGAATAAGTTAAAACAAAGAAATAATCACGACACATATATTTTTACATGGTTCAAAAAAAATATAAGGATCATATAGATAATTATGTGTTAGTGAACCAAAGTTACTAATCTCACTGCTTGTAAGAATTTTCCCCAGCTCACTCTTTCTTTAGATCACTCCCCTTGTAATGTTTTGGGGTAGATTCATTGTCTCCCTTGGATCACATACCTCATGCTACACTTCTTCAATCTATATTTCAAAAGTAAATACAATTTTAAATATAGAAATGTAATAATATAACCTATTATTGAGAGCTGCATTGTGTGTAGTTTGGTTCCCGTTAAATATTCACTTTCCCCTTCACAATTTTATTATGAATTTCACCTCATCATATATTTATATGAGAGGTAATGGAAACTCCATATCAATTAGAATGTTCTTCAAGATATTGCAAGTCATATTCTTCTAATTTCAAATAAGACTTTTAGAACATCACTTTTCAGTTCATATAACTGGAATGGCACTACTTTGTTGGATACAAAAATTTCACCCATTCACTATCTCGAATGCATCCTTGAATGAACACATTATTACCAAGAATAAATAACATCATTTGATAGGTATGTTGTATCAAGATATATAATGGTTGAGATCTTTCACTTTTATACACAGATATTTCAATCTGAGCACTCTCTCTTCTAACATAAATAATTTATTTTATTGTGAAGATCCTCTATTTTCACTTAGTGTATCTTCATTTTTAATATTGATATATTCTATGTGATTGAATATTTTTATATTTTAAATAATAAAACCCTTTGATAACCCAACATGATTAAATTCTCAATATATCTATATAAATAATTTTCATATTTAGTAATATTAAAGACAAATTATATGGAGTTGTGATTTACATAATATGAATTATTGAAGCCTCTGAATCTCACTTAAATATAATTCATTAAAAGCTCCTCATCCCCAATATTCAAATTCAACCAACTTTTTATCCACCTATCATACTTCTTTAACAATTAAATTCAGTATAGGAATATTATCTTATTCCCATATAAAACATTTACTTTAATGATTCATGCGTATCTATTGTGATAGCATCAGTTGTTGCTCATGTGACTCTAAACTTCATCATGTTACCCTTATGTAAAACAAAATTCATTATTATATATATATAGTATGGATTTCAGAAAACATTTATAAAACTTTTTCATGCAATTATAACTTGTATGCATGTTTCCTAACTATGAGTTACCTTTACATCAATAATTTTCTCTCAAAACCTATATAAGAATGGATGGATACAAATATAGAGGACTCTATAACTACATTGAATATGGTTGGAAGCATGTGTATGAGGATTTTTTCCCATAAAAATCATATTTATATAATTAAATAACACAAAAATATTGACAAATATAATATAAAAAATACTACTTTGAGAATGAAAATATCATGATTTGAGTGTTTTCATTGGTACTATAATAGATTTAAGAACTTTTAATTGAAATGTTGGTAAAATATTTCAACCTCTCAAATTATATAGAATCTAATATTGATGGGGAGTAAGTCTGTGTTGATTCAAGAATCAATGAAGAAGGGTAAAAGTTATTATGTTTCATATATACTTGAAATACTAAGATATAAATGTGGAAATTGAAAAGTGGTGATTGAGATGAGGCATCACCATTTCTTTGAAATAATAATACATAATGTGAAAATAAGAAATTAATTCCACTAAATCTGATGAAATAAAACAATACTAACTTTTTAAAATGTTAAAAAATAATTTGTGGGAATAAAATTCCCAATACGTCATCAAAGGAGATTAGTGACTCATCCTTGGATTATATAAATAGAAAAAAAACTACTTAAAACAGGATAAGAAGTTTAATGAAAAATAATGGATGAAGGATATTAAGGGTTTTATTTTATGAAAAAATAATCTATTCCATGGTCACATACAATCAATCATTGGAAAATTGTATTATAAGAATAAATCCATAGAATAATGTAAAATCAGGAAAAAAACTATAAATAAATAGGATAACTTGGTTAAAAACTATCTTATTAAGCCGCGTTGAAAAACCAAAAATGTCGATCACAAACCCAAAGAATGTTTATTACTTTTTCTAGTATAACTAGTTAAAACAATAATATTGGAAGAAACAGAACCTTATTCTACTTAAAAGGGTAATGAGATTATTTGAAATCAATAATAATATGAATTTAGGAATGGTTGTCAATAAATAACAACCCAAAATATTTATATGTGTTGTGTTGGATGTGTAAGAAAGCCAAAGACAATTACAATGGATAATTTTACAATTACACCATCCCAATAAGATATCAGAAAAAATTAAAAAATTCAAAAACACTTATATTTTCATTGATATATCATGTTAAAAATAAGATTCTGTAAAAAGAGAAAAAACAATCACCATACTAACCAGGACAACATTAAAATCAATTAAAAGGTGGCATGAAAAAAATTCATGAAGTTGGATATAAAAAATAAAGAGTTTCATTTTTGAAAAGAAATTATTATAAATCTCTCTCTAACAAAAGTGAAAATAAGGTTCCACCTTTTCCTCTATCATATGTGTTTTATTTGTATGCTAAAAATTAAAGGAATTGAATGTGATACTGGTTCTCAAAATGAGAACTGAGGAATAAAAGTAAGGTGGTAAAACTGTTGCATGTCTGAAGAAGTCACCATCATGGTATGATTCAATATTTTGAATTATAATGAATATTATTTCAATAATATCAACCATGATGGAGTAAAAAATGATATCACCCATTAAATATGATTTTTATATTGAGTAGTTAATAAATCTTTTTGTTAAATACAAATAGGTAATTTATGGAAAGTGCATAAAAAGATCATAAAGGATATATGTATTCCTACTCTATTATCATTTATTTCTCAAGAACCAATTCTAAAATTAAGGTGGATAAATTAATTTAATAAATTAAATAAATTGAGGATTTTTTATGAGATATCATGGATGATTTATAAAACATAGTACATATATTTGATGTTCCTTTAACCTATGTGTAAATGAGAATGTATTAATATGGGTTAAAATTGAAATTAAAAATAGATTTAATTATTGATATCTTCTAGATTAGTCATTAATATTGTTAAATATACTTTTAGTGATTAATAATAATGAGTTTTATGAGTCTGTATCAGTTGGTATCACTTTATTGTCCTAATGGATAACATTGTTTTCTAAATAAAATCCTCATGATTTTTACACCGATCATGGATCATGTATACTTTGTGTGGGTTGATTGAAGGAACATATTTTATGAGTGAAGTGATATAATCCTCTTTCATTTGAATTGTAATTTTTTATAAAAAATGATGATATATGAAAATAAAATAAGCCATAATTTGATGGGGATATATTTACTTCCATTAAATAGTTGTTTCCAAGATATATATTTGACGATCCATTTTCATGTAATTTTTTTTGAAGATGTTAGTGCTTGGTGATTGATATACAAATGTTTTTTTATTTGAATCATTTTTGGAAAGAAGTGTTCCGTTGGGTGAAAATCATACCTGATATATTATATCTATGATTATGTTGAGAAATTAATTAACATGGATAATAAATGTATTTTTCTTCATGTCAAAGTAATTTATTTTTTGTGAGAGTACTATCTAGATCATGTGATTGAGTTTTTATGTTTCCAACTAATGGGGATATTGAATACTATTTATTCACTAGGTCGAGTTATTTATGATTTTGAAGAATCTATTAAGGTAATGATGTACTTGGAATATATTTTTTCAAGAAAATAAATACCACTGGAATATATTCTTGGTAGATTTATCTATATTAGGATGTCATAAAGAAGATTTAATTATATTTGGAGTCGTTGTTGGAAGATATGGAATATGGGCCTCAGAACAAAATATGGTTATATCCATGGTGTATGACTTCAGAGGTAGGTCAGATTAATGTAATTTTTGAGAACATATGATATTTGAGAAATGCGAATGTATTTTAGAGGTTTTTATTATATTTGTGATTTTTTAATACATTTTCCTATCACAAAATATTTATAATATTAACGTATGATTTTTTAGTTCTCATATAATAAGTGAATCACATAACATATATGAGATCTCTGTATGATATTTTTATACATATGATATTGTAATATATGAAAATCATGAGAATATATAAACCTCGATAATTACTTCTTATAAATAGAAAATGAATTCAAAAAATATTCATAAGGTGGTCTTCACATAAGTAACATCATGATTAATCACATGGTCATGATCCATGCCAAGATCATAGTGGTGTACCATCCAAAGAGATAGAAAGAGTTCAAGATTATTTCTATAGACATTTATTAAAGTCCCATGTTTTCATGCATATATGGCTAAAATTAAATTAAATATAAATATATGGATTTTATGGGAAGAAAAATATTTTTATATTTAAATATCTTGTGAGAGTGGTGAACATAATTCTTAAAGGGAAATTAAAGTAACATATTTAATCCTAATTACCTATTTATGATAAAGAAGCTTCTATAATTATTTATAGATATAATATTAATAGATTTTATAAGAAAATTATGTTTTGGTTCTATTAAAATGATATTGATATGAAAAAAAGGGAGATCCTCAGTGATATAATTTTCCAAAGGAATAATTTCAATTAAGAAGTGATCAAAAATTCATACAAATCATAAATATGCAAAAGAATTGAGAGAGTGAACCAACAATAGTCTTTTGTGGAAGTCTGAAGAAAAGTGATAATAGATGTAATCTTGTAGATTATATTTCATTCCAGGAATATGAGTTATATATCATATAGACTTTGTGTACTGTAGAATTATAATGAAGATTGAGGCTACAAATTTTATTACTACAAGTGGGTAGAAAAGATCAATCCAAGGAGTCCAAAAGCGGCTTGAGACCACAAAAATGATCTTACTTCAAGGAATTGAAATCCAATTAAAGTTTTGTACATGAAACAAGAAATTGGTCCTTCCTTTATATCTTATTGGTACCAAAAAATTGATTGTATTTAGTAAGTTTTCACATTCTTTATTTGATAATAATAATTAATGTTTTTGTGTATATAACAACCACAAGTCATTGGGGACATAGTGATCATGTAAAGAAGGTGAAATTCATTAACAAATTCTAGTATATATTTACCTTATTATCATATATTCATACCATCTAAATATGATATAGCATGAGATACATAGAAATGGAGATATATTCACTGAACAAGTGAGGAGGTAAACATGGAAAAAGGTTTTAAATTCTGTGAAAAGAACAAATAATAATTCACCCATCTGCATAGTGTAAGAAACAACCCTATATCATCCTAATAGAGATCCATGAAATGATATTATGAAATATTTAAATAAATATAATCTACAATATATATGAATCAACTTTTCTATAAAAATATGATGTATGACTATTATGTATCCGGGACTCATGGGAATTGGGATTTACTCTCTTAAAGCCTATATATGAAAGTCTATATGAATGGATATCCTGAGGATAGACTCAAAAATATTAATTCCATAGGTTTTTTCTGTCATTGGGTTTTCTTATCATTGAATTTTTTTATTGGTCCTTATATTTATTTTCATTATTAATGTGTATCATGAATCATATACTTTGATGTATGGATGAAAAAAATGATGAAATATTCCAACTCAGATGATGAATACGATGTGTGCGTTATAAGTGATATTGTATATATATAATCATAAAAAATATATTTGTTCCTTCCATTTTAATGGATGAATAAATCTCTTCCTTTTCATTGAAATGGATCAGATTAAAAAAATATTTGGATATGGTAGTTTATAAATGAATTTATTTCATAAATTTAAAGAAATGAAAATTGTGCATACATAATGATGACATAAGAATACATCCTACTTGATCATATAAAAATGTGAAAATGGATTATATTACAATGTAGGAGTCGTTGGTTGGTTTCAATAGTTTTTAAACTAACTCCATACTCTATTGTTGGATTTTTGTGTTGTGAGACTCTAATCTTGTACTTTATGTATGTTTCAACTATTTTCATTGAGAAATGGGTCTAGATGGTAACACACAGATTATATCCAAAGTCACTATAAATTAACAAAAATTTAAATTTAATAATGAATATATTATCTGATTTTTGGAATAATATTTATTTCAATAAAATTTGATCATTGAAATTCAACCATAGGATATTTAATTTTTGAATATGTGTGTTGAATTTTACCAATTTACTAATTACATAGAAAATAAAAAATAATATTTATTTATTAATGGTTTTGGTGAATGTTGAAAAATAAATATGTATTCATGTTACATGAATATTAAAAAATTATTCATAATTTTTTTGAATATATCATTTTATGGAAGGATATGCATCGCGTTTAATGATGAAATGGAAATGATATATTTTTTATTTAAAATCATTTAAATAAATATTAATTTAATTAATTATGAATTGATATTAGAATAGACACATGTCATGGGATATAATATTTTTTTGAATCAGTAATAACAAAGAATAAATAAGATAAAAATATTAATTGTAAATTTATCATTATTAAACAATAAGTATAAATTAATAAATATATTATTTTACCTCAAGGGATGTATTGAATCAATGAGGACTTTCTCAATAATTATACCAGTCATGAGAGAGATAAATTCTCATTTCCTCTATCTCTCAACAATATAGAGATAGAATAAGAAAATATTTTTGTTATAAATATAGAATATCAAAAATAACATGATTCATCGATTTTAGATATCAGGATATTAAGAGTGTGTATTTGAGATTCATAGATCATGTGTGGATAAATCTAAATGAATCTTTGGTTCAATTATTCATCACAATGAAAAAAATTAAATTGTAGAGACTGAAATTTGATCAGTAAGAGTAATGTGGATAAGATAATTCTATATTTAAATTAATTATAAATTAATTATACATGATCATATCTATGAGATTATATAGTGTGTTTTTCTGGTACATTGGATTTATCCATTTCTATTTATGAAAAAATAAAAACATTCCACCACTTAATTTGTACTATATTAAATGAAACCTTCATAAATGACCCTATGTTAATTAAATTGGTTTCTTTTGTTTTGTTGAGAGTGTAAAAGGACTCCTTAGACCAAGAGTAGTCCTTTATTGATTGTGAATCCCAATTACATAGTGTTCTATGGTTGTGTACCTATACTAATTGAGTTGGGAAATTAATGTTGGAACCCATAATGGTTTCTTTGGCTATGTTGTTTCTATATATACCATGAGTAGGTGCCCTTAATATTCTTTGATTTGGAGCTGTGTGTAATTAGGAGAGGTCGTCCTGAGGATTGAACCTTATAGAAATTTTGAGATTCCCTAGATCCTTTTGACTAGTTTGAATTATATAAGAATAATTGGTTATTAAAATCCTTATATTTCCATTACTACAAAGCTTCAGATATGACATTTAGAGATTCTAGTGAACACCCCATACTAACTAATGTAATTCTTAATATTGAATGGAATTATTTATTTAAAATAAACCTATTAAATGAAGTGTAAAATTGTTTTTTTTAACTAGACCCTGTAGATAAGATTCAATTTGATGGACTATCATAATGTTATACACATTCTTTCTCGATGGGAAAATGAAAAATGGTTCAAAACACTATGAAAGAATTAATAACTTCGAAGTTTCTCTTCTTAGTGTGGAATTCACATCACAAAGTCACTTCTACTTCTAATGATATCCAGCACAACATAGTCCATATTTATTTTCATTAACACTATTTTATAAAATCGAACAGATATAAAGAGGAATATTTTTCATTTAAAGAGATTGGGTTTGGTTCAACTTTCATTTTTGTGGATCAGTTTCATATCTCCCACAACTTTGGGTCATTTGATATTTTTTTAATAGTATTGTTCGATGAGGATAGTTTTAATTAAAAAGATATATAGTCACGTACAATAACTATTTTTGATTTTTTGAACATTTGGTTCATTTCAAATTGCTTATAGAATAAGGTTGTTAGGCCTTGTTTCTGTAACATAATAATTAAACAACTCTCAATGATTAGTGACCTAAATAATCTTGTATAGTGTTGAAATGTATTATCTTTACTATATTTCATTCATGGTAATGACATGATTGGTCATATAAGCATGAGTTGTGGGGGTCTTAGACATTTCTTTTAATGGAATCCTAGAGTATCATTCTTCAATATCAACACTAATTGTGAATCATCCAACGTGAAGTTCTAAAAGGTTAGTGTGTGTTCATTTTTTCAGTAAGTGTCATTTATCATGTTAATATGTATTCCATGGTGAGGTTTGATTATGAAGGATGTTTCCACCCAATATAGAACATGATAAGGATACCCATACAATTTATAATTAAGGATGATAAAATATGTTTCCCTAATAAATGGATAAGAATTGAGAATCTTTTTGGTGAGAAACCTCTAAAACTGGATGGTTTAGATTTGGTTTTGAAAAGTCCTGACCCAGAATCCACTAAATAAATCCCTGAGAAAGTGTGTCACATGGAATTAAGCACGCCTCCATGTATACAAGAAGAAACCATGAAGTAGTGATGGCCTACGTTGTGTCTATGTGGAGACTATTCCCCCATGATAGAGTGTAATTTAGTGGTATAAACATATCGATCAATAAATTAAGTGACAAATAAACTAAAAATAACATGCTAAAGAATGAAATAAATAAATAATGTTAAATGAAATATCATATAGAAAATGATGTGTCATGTCTCTAAAAAGTAGTAAAATAGGTATACCAGAGTCCAATACAATAGATGAATACAATGTACAAGAAGGATCAAAGAACCATCGCTAGATAGAATATTGATCAAAGCTCTATCATTTGATCCCCTTCACGAAATCCATGATCGAATCATGCAACATAAAATGGGAATGTTCCCCAGTCCTTTCTTGCATCTATATTGTATACCTGGCTACCAAATGGTTGCTTAAACTATGTGTGAGATAACACTCAGTAGGACACTAAAATCCTTTTCTATAAAAAAATATAATTTGTATAATATAAACAGAATTAGTGTGAAGTATATCATAGGTATAACAGGAATAAAATAATTGTGACACAAGTCCTGTGATATTTTAAAACCTACAAAGGCTCTCTATAAACCATAGTCATGTTCACATAATAAGGGAAGTTGTAAAGAATAAATAAATATGTGTCATATTTTCTAGTCTATCAAATAAAATCAGATACCCATACCTAGGATATCAATAAATCATAAACATAAACAACATACATTCAAATTAATCAATTTTTTTACCCCAGAGGGATGATCCAATGTATATAAAACTTTGATGTCTTCATTGATATTCAGAATCATCTCAATGAACACTTTATAATATTTTGGGTAGATTTCAAAGAGGACTCCAATTGAGCATATCGAATGTGATTCCAATAAATTTGGGTACTATGGGATGAAAGACCTTCCCATCCTAAGGAATCAGGATCCAAGGATCACATCCAAGGAATCCACTATCATAATGATGACTCATGGAATAGAAATGCCTAAGGTGTCCAATGTAATTAGGATCTAATTATTTCATCCAAGGTATCCACTACAATAAAAAATTTATCATCTCATTATTATTCACATCCAATGAGCTATTCCAATACACTTAATATTTTATATATAACAAAATCCACCATTTTTAATATAATAAATCACATGAAAAGGATACAACATCCATTTCTAATCAATTCAATCCAATTCATTCCATTCATTGAAAAATGAGTAGGTAACACAAGGTGCTGAAAAAATAAACAATCCATTAAATTCTCATTAAGTATCACTTAAAATTTGGTGACCTCACATGAAAGAATATTGAGGTATAACATATGAAAGATATATGAGTACACACCATTGTTGGATTCATTTGGAACTATCAACATCGAATAATAAAAAAGTTAATAGTGTGAAACCTAAAGAAGTCCCAAATAATTTATTCAAGACATTATATTAATTTTAGGGGAACCTCTACAATGTATAAAATGTTAAATAATAATAAAATTCATATAAAATACCAATCATTGAGGGAAAGTCATATACCACCTACCGTATACACATTATAGAACTCTCACCCAGTATCAACTAATGATTCAGTCTATAGCAAGATACAAATTAAAAAGATACTAAAATACATGAAATATGGGTTATTAGATTTCCCCAAAATGAATCAATACATATAAGGACAAATAGAGTGTGGAATCTAAGGAATGTTGAACATAATGATACATATCTAACGAGACTAAGGGTGGAATAATTGGAGTTTAGAAGGATAATTAGGATCAAATTCAATTAAATAAAAATCATTGGAGCTTTCATTGTAAAGGGTATGTCCACCGATGAATGAAATAAAATGGTTTTGTATAATAACATTGTTGTAATTTGGTTCATTTTAAC
Organism: Viscum album; assembly: GCA_963277665.1. Lineage (NCBI taxonomy): Eukaryota > Viridiplantae > Streptophyta > Magnoliopsida > Santalales > Viscaceae > Viscum > Viscum album. The sequence continues at coordinate 1,761,831,304 of OY728129.1, forward strand.
CAAAAAACTCAATTTTTCTTGCTTTGTCCATGCAATTGGATAAACTCTGTGCCAACCACTCTCCCTACATTATCCAAATGGAGACCCCCATGGTTTAATCCTCAATATTTGAAAAACAATGAGGAAAATATGAAAACCCCGACCACTAAAAATTACAGAGGTCTTGTATGGGAATGCTCCCCTATCTGCACAGTTTCCTCAAACCGTAAAACCCTTGTCTAGCCTCTAACTATCCACACAATGTTTCCTCAAACCATGAGTACTTGGTTTTATGGGTTCTCCAAACAAAGTGGCTGATTTGTTTTCTCTCCAAAAGAAATATCGATATATTGAACAATCCTTGGAAACCCTAAAAATCTTGTGTTCTCATTATTAATTAATTTTAGGTCAAAACCATGCATTTAAGTTGAAATTAAAATGATATGTACCTCATAGAAATACTAGGGATCTTCCCAGCTTCCCCCTTAAAGAAATTAACCCATGAAATTTCCTTCCAATGGTGGTTAAGAATAGCATGATAAGAACACTACCCATTGGGCGTATATGTTTTCCTTATACTACCAAGTCTTATCATGTAAATAGTTATGCTATCATACCACCCAATGTAAAGGAACTGACTATCCTCTGACAACCATTATACTCATGTCAGTGATATTAATAGGATGCTTCATGATGGATGCATCTACCAATTGTCAACCTCATCTGACTGAAGAGTATTATATGGGTCTGAGAGATAATGGAAAACTAATATACAAGGAATAAATCATGCATAGAGATATACCTCTAAGTTAGGTGCAACTAATAGGCTTCCAACTTTAATCTCTCTAAAATTTCAAAGTGCCCAACACATCACTGTGAAATTTTACCATGTGTAGTAATTTGAATTTTCCCCATCCATGGAGAGACATGCAAAACAACTTAATCTGAAAACTGAAACTCTAGATATATTTAGTAGTAACAGGTTTAATAATTATTTCAAGACTGTGTGGTAGGCATCCATTTTTGAATCAACTGGTCCACCTCCGATGACTCTTGAATGAGATGAGGACCATGTAGTGCTACCTCACGTGCCTCTATCCATCACAACAGTGACCTGCATTACCTACCATACAATTCCTCGTAATGTTCCATTGTTATACCATCTTTATTCTTTATTTTAGGTGAATAGAACCACGTGTATATACCTCTCTCAAGATAGCACAAATTCAAGGATTCAATCTCTAATAAATTCTTTTAAAAAATGGTTCTAGTGTTCAGACTACCCCCAATTTCGGGGGTCGTATTTCCTGCTTAGAAGCACCTACATACCCAATTCATTACACAAAATCATCCAGAATCAAGATGTAAACCAGTCATCCCTATCCAATACCCAGATTTTGGGAACCATGTGAAGGTGTAAAAACTCATGGATATAAGACTTCCCAATATCATCTATTAACATGGTCTCCCTAATTGGTAGGAAATAAGTTCCCTTTTTGGGACTGTCCACAACAACCCATACACTATAACTACCTCGAGGAGACCATAGAAACCTGGTCATTAAATCCAACACAATATATTCCCATTTCCACTTGATAATGGGTTACTACTATAAAGTCCTAGCTATTTTCTAGTTTTTTCCCTTCAATTTTTGATAGGTGGAACACCTCATAATGAAACTGCCTACCTAATAACATTATTTTCTATATAGACATTGATGTGTTTTATATATAATTTCATTACATATTAATTGATTTATTATAATATATGTTCATAATTATAATGTTTTGTGAACTCATATTCAATATTGGTATTTGGAGAAATATAAAGGAGAAAAATGGAATTTAAGACCAAAATAAGACATCGCACCGCATGCTATGTGATGCATATTGACAACAGATTTTCATAATGATTATAGCGAACTTCTGGAGGCACATAACAGAAGAAGCATGATAAAAAATTGATTCTGGTGCTACTCACATTTACACATCGTGTAAAATCATTACACGATGTGTTGTTTCATTTCACCATGTTATGCAAGATGTGAAATAAATATTTGAATCATCATTACAAGACATGACATCCAGTTACATGACGTGAGATGGGTCAAAATTCCAAATCATAGTAGAGATTCATGTGAAATACGCACAGATCTAAAATCCCTAGATAATGTCGTGGATCAGAATTAGATGAGGTGAATTCCTATTACATTTCTTGTAATTCTTCTTCAACGACCCGAAAATTTGACATGCCTGAAAGGCCTTGTTAATTCCTTCAAGAGTGGAGAGGAGCGACTACTGGGAGGCTATTCTAGGGTTCCAACCAAGATTTCGTGGTAGATGTGTTTTTTTATTTTTATTTCCTTTCTATATTATAATAGTTAATTGATTTCTAGTTTAATCTCAATCTATTTTCTTTTTTTCATTCTTCTCCTATTACTCCTTTCTTAATCTCTCTCTTAAGGATTCTGGTTTATTCATCCTTGGTGATCACTTGAAAAGGTTAGTTAAAACCCATAGGGGAGTGAAGAATTGGTAAAAGTGGGTGTGTACCATCATAGTTCTATTTATCTCCACTTGTAATGATAATTTTATGCAGTATTATCATTTTATGAATACACGTATATATTTTTCATTATTGATCCATTGACTTTTTGTTTTCAATAATGAAAAAACCCAAACCCGATTAAGATAATATTTTCATGAACATTTAATTTAATTACTCTTATCCTTTTATCAATATAAAGTAAATGAAATTTATGTATTTTAACTTGTCTGACCATGATGAATTAGGATTCTATGTTAGTTTGATAGGGAAAGAATTTTTTTTTCTATTGATGAAACAGTTTGATTACATAGATATTTTCAATGAATATTTTTTAATAAATGATAAATTTATTTAGAAAACCCATCCCCGGAAACTGATTCCCCTTTATTCATCCTCGGTATTTCAATTCATTTATTACACTTTTCATGATTAGTTTAATTAAATAATACTAAAATTGTTATGGACCTAACCTTTAGTCGATAGTTGTTATCTCTCAATTTCCCACTCTCTGTGGGTTTTACCCCACACATCTACTACACAATGCCTTTTTAAATAGTATAGTTATTGAAAATTTTACATTCTAATATGAATCAGGCCCATAGGAATTAATGACACATTTGGGTGTGTCACTACCTCATATTTTATACCCATCCACCAATACTGGCAGCATTAGTCCTGATACAACATGGTAATTTTGGGATGTACTAACCAAGAAGAAGCATGAAACTCCTTCATCAGCTCCTTAAATTGTTATTCTAGTACTAGAACACAATAATAAATATTTATAATTGGATCCTAACCCATAATCCAAATAATAGACGGGTCCCCACCTACCACACACTCCCACATGACTTGGCCTTCATCATATGATAGTTGTCTCATCATCACCCTATCTTTAAGAGTAGATTTCAAGGATATAAATTAAAGGAATGCATAAATATTACAATAGTTCACCTCCAAGTGAATCTCGTAGAACAAGGCCTTGATCTACCACTCGCTATTGGCCCCATGAACTGGTTGTATGTGAGTCATCATACTCATTTCATCTACAATAACATTTCCTTTACTAGGAATATAGTTCAGTTCGATGTGAAAGGACTAATGGTTTTCCACCCACTATCACTACCTAATATTCATTTCATTCTATATAAATATATTCTTTATGATATTTTGGATCATTTATTGTATAAAATTCTGTATGATTAAATAATGTCTTTAACATCGTAATTCATGGTCCATAGTAGCTATATTAAGACTGTGTGTAGAGTATCTCATCTTATGTGGCCTCAACTGATGATACCCATATGCCACGACTCATTATCCTTGCATCAGAACTACTACAAATCCAATAACTAATTAATTTCAACATACAGTATAGATCTTACCTTGATTTGCATGAATTGGGACTGACACTAAAGTCAGCCTCCCTTTCATATCTTGAAAGGTTATCTTATAGGTATATATCCATTCAAACTTCACACTATTCATATTCAAGCCTATAAATTGTGCTAAAAAGAATGATAAGTCCCGTATAAAGATAAGGTAATAACTAGCTTGACCTAAGAAACATTGAATTTCAAATAAATTCTTCATCTTATCCATGGAAACTATGGCCCTCACTTTCCCTAGGACAATGGATAGTCATGTCTCTGAGATAATATTCCATAAGTTGTGAATTGTATACATCTATAAGTGGATCATTGTGATAATACCATATAAATTAATCTATCTACGTATATCCAAACTTTTCTCAAGATGTTTAGAATGTTCTTTTATATTGTTAGAATACACAAAGATATTTTCCAGAAATTCCACTACAAATTAATCCAGATAATGATAAAAACTCAGATAATTATCACAATGAAAACTTTTGATGCATTTGTGAGACCTATTTAGATAACTATATTCTCATCTAGAAAAAACATACTATAAAAAACTATATGAGGTGTGTCTAGAAATTGATGATGTACAAGGTGATAAACTGACCTCAAGTAAATTTTTTATAAAATCTGAGCACCTCAGAGCCGATTGGAAAGTTCATCAATCAGCATGAAGGGATACTGGGTCATAAGCATCAATTTTTTCAACCTCTATTAATCCACACATAGTATAAGGGTACCATCCATGTTATTCATAGAAAGGACTGAGGAACCCCAAGGGGAAATACTAGGTCATATAAAGTAATTTTCGTCCATGTCAACTAGCTACCTCTTAAGCTCCTGCACCTCAATAGTAGCCATCCTATAAGGAGGAATTTATATTAGTGAAGCTCCAAGAATTATCTCAATAGGGACATCCACATCTTTCTTTGGTGATCCCTGATCATCCATATATAAACTAGCAATCTAGGCTGTCATCCCTCCCATCCAATGATTCCCAAGTCAATCTCTACCTGCCTGGACATCCCATTCACCCTTGTGAATAAAAAATCCACCATCAGGTGATGTCAAGGTCACCCTCTTGAGTTAGAAATCGATATTGGATCTATACAAAGCTATCCAAACCATCCCATGTATGACTCCAACCCTATCATATCGAGGAAAAAAACAATCCCATATGAAATGGCACCCCCTAATCTCAATCAATCACTCCCTGCACTAGTGTGAACCTTCCATTATGATCCCCAATGGAGTATCAAGTATCATGATGCCACCATAAAACTAAACAATAAGACCAAGGTTCTTCAAAAAATTTATATATATAAAACTATATGAAGAACGAATATGAAAAAAAAAGATAACATACAAGTGTAAAGGATACTATGATCTTACCTAACACCATTGATGGACCAGTGATTTTATCCTCAGGTGTAGGTTGTACATAATATATTTGACGAGAACCACGACCTTGTGAAACAACCTAACAACCCATAGTATGAAAAATCATCATTATAGTGACAACCGGTGCCCAACTTCTGTGGTCATAAACTCAAATTCAGCCTAAAATATTAATACTACTCTAGATCTTACCATGACATGGAGCTGTGAATCCCAGTCATGACCATGGAGTTGGCATTGATCCCATTCCTCTTACTGTTAGAGGGATGATCTTTCAAAAACACTATACATGGAACATCATACAATATTCTCGACAGTCGAATAGGTATCAATCACAATAATTTCACCAAGGTACTCATCTCCCTCACTAATGATAGAAGATAAAAATAAAAACACTAATAACATGGATGGTAAACCCCTCAATAGAATGCTAAAAATGGTGCTTCTTAATAAATGTCTCTAAACCACTTTTTTAAATGAATAAATTACCCTACTCCCCACTCTCAGTTTCCCTTAGGTTCCACTCTGTAATAATTTACTGACTAACTATATCAGTAATAGTAGTCAACTAAATCACTTTTACTTATTATCGAATAGCATTATCGAGAACTCTCTCAAAGAGAATCACCCTTGCTAGCACATTGGAAAGGTAAATTAGTGAAAAATGATGAAACTCTAGAATTCATTCCGAATTCTCCATAACATTCATTGTGCCATACTCTAGAAGTATAAAATCATTGTACCACCTATCTCTTAGGGTCTCAGGAAAAAAATATTTATAGAACCGGGATTGGAAATTTCTTCAAACCATATCTCAGAGTGTATCATCAAGGTTCGAAACATCACCCCAATGATTAGCTGCTCCCCGAAGCATATATGTCATGATCTTCACTATCCCGTCAAGATGTGTATCTAGAAGGTAAAATATTTATAATATAGTCTCAACCCACATCTCCTCATATTGTGGATCTATGTCCCCTACTATCATAGTTGGATGTTGCTACTATAACACACACATCGTCTCTTCAAATGATGAGGCAAGATACAGGGTTCCCTGAAAGGTTTTAATGAAGAATAAGAAACCCCTAATGTAATTGGGAATCATCTCACATGTCTGTTAAAAAAATTAGTGCCACCACAGAAAGTACAGGAAGAACTATATGTAGCTCATGGGCCAACACCTCTGAAGCATCATTGTCTCTACCCACCTAACACATTACTGGAGGTTATTTTTGTGGTCTAGTCTACAATACCAAGCATGCACCTCAGAAATGAATTGAGTAGTAATCAATTCCCACATATAAATATATAGAATAGGTCGAACCCTATCTATAATTAAGACACACCCCTTAGTCTTCTACTAAATCTAAAACTATGTAGTAGAAATAATGATAAAATCTAAAGACACACTCCCGACTACCCACTATAATGTCTGGTCTATGTCATGTTCTCTATTTGATGATTTCAATTCCATTCCTATTCAAATTTATTTTTCAATTTCATTTAAATAGATAATTCAAATGGCTAACCACATTCATTCCATATGGGGCCTTACACCTCATGAACCAATGTGTGGAATCCACTTAATCCACTTATAACAAATTAGATTCCATGTGACCAATGGTCCAAGAATCAATGTTCTTTAGTTGGATTCTTATGGGGTTTACTATAGCCTATTAAGGGGAATAGATTTTATGTTATGATAGGAACTCTAAGTACAATTCATGTTACTAAATTACCAACAAAAATCATCAGTCAAAAAATAGGTATATCACTCAGGGCACACATAATAATTTCATGAATCCAAGCATTGCATCCTATATGGCATGGCATAATACATGGAATGTGAATTCTAATTGGTTCCTAAAATAAAGAATAGGATGGAATATGCTCATTACATTGGGAAATGGTAAAAATAATATTTTCAATCATATCAAAAATAAAACACATATCAACTATGTCACCCAATAGTGGAATCAAATCAACTATAATAGACAAAATACAGAACAACAATTTCCCATTTTACAAAATTTGGATTTTTCCAGTATGTGGGTCATATACTCCTAGGCCAAGATCACTACTAAATACTAGAAACAAATTAGTATTCTTAAATACTGCCTTAATATTCAATGGAAATAATATAAAATACAATAATGCCACTTTTTCACATCCTCACTCAGAACACACTAAATGGTTCCCTGATCTAGTAGGTCCCATGGATATAAGCATACCTCCCATAGAACAGAGGCTTCCATCTTGCATTGAAGGCATAGGGTGTGTCTATGTGGAGACTATGACCTCCTGTTAGAGTGTAATGTAGTGTTATAAACATATCAATCAATAATAGAAGTTGTAAATAAACCAAACAGATTATAAACATTCAATAATTGAATAAATATACGATGACAGTGGAAATCCCAAATACAAAATGATGTTTCATGTATCTAAAAATAAAGTAAAAATTTATATAGGTATATTGTGATTTACAAGAATAAAAATTAAAAAAGGTAAAAAAAACTATCTTCAGATACCATCACGATTGAAGCTTAGTCCTGTTCTCCCGAAATCCCTAGCCAACATACAATCAAGAATTATATAATGGGCTCTTGCACCAATCCCTTCTTGAATCCATATAGTCTATTTGGGAACCCAATGGAAACCCAAACAGGATTTAAGATATAACTCAAAAAGCCACCACATATTGTTTTTATGAAAATTTTAGTATTTGTAATATAAATATAATAATTTTGAAATATAACATAGGTATAATTATACTAAAAGTAATTTTATAAAACACATGTGATATTGTATACCCTACCAAGGATCCTAGTAAAAATTGTCAAGATCTAATAACAATGGTAGATATAAATCATAAATAAACATGTGTGACATTTTATAGTCTATTAAATAAAAATAAATACCAATAATAGGGATATCTAAAAATCATTAACATCCATAATGGAATTTTCATTTAATAATGTTCCAAAATGAAAAGGGGCGGATCAATGGAATAAAAAACCAAGGACTACTCATCGAGATCCAAGATCATCTTGATGGATACTATGTAAAGACATAGTTGGAGTTGAAGGAGTATGTCAACATATCATTTCAAATTAAAGTACACGAATGATGGTTCTAAGGGATAGAAAAGTACTTAGAATCCAATATAATTGGGATCCAAGGATCACATCCAATGAATCCACTACCAATATTACTAACCATATAGTAGAAACATCAATGGAGTCCAATTAAATCAACATCATAGGAGATTATCCAAGTAATCCACAACCATTAACCATTTGTCATCTCATTATCATTTACAACAACTGAGTTCTTCCAACCCATTCAAAAAATTTCATATAAATCATTCATCAATTTAAATCAAGACAAACCACATGCATTGGAGGAAAAACAATCTTTAATAAATTCAATCCAATTTACTCATTTCAGTTACAAATGAGTAGGAAAAACAGGGTTCTCACAACCTTTAACAATCTATTAAATTCATATTATGTATCCCCATATTATTGTTTATCTCACATGCACCAAAAGGTTAGTATAACATAAGAAAGATACAAGGAAACACCTCATGGTGGCATTATTTGGGGCTATCAACCTCCAACAATAAAGGGCATACTAGTGGAAAAACTAAATAGTTCCTAATCAATTTATTCAATATAATAAATTAATTTTAGGGTAATAATTAGAATGTTTGGAATGAAACAAAATGTAAAAAATGATTATAAAACACCAATCCTTGAGGAAAAGGGATACACCACCTACTATATACATGTCATATAATAATCATCCTGTATTGACCTTTGATTTAATCCAGATTGAGAGAAAAATAATGATCACACATAATTCATAGAAGATAGAAATATTATTATAAACTCAAATTACTAAATTAATACTATATAAAACATATAACGGAACAAGGAAAAAATAGAACATACTTTTGTGGATCCTACAAGAATAGAAGAAGAAGAAGAAGAAGAATCATAGTTTGAAAGGAATGTCAATATCAAAGCCTATTAATTAAGATTCAAAGGAGCTCCCAAATTGTGGGGTCCATACATGAATAGAATAAAGAAAATCGATTTAGGTTTTATAAACATTATATTTCTATTTTGATCATTTTATCTAAATACAGTAGGTCACTTGATTTGTCCACATGTTTGGCTAAACTGTGTTTCAATGGTTCTACATTAACTATAAAAATAAAGACCCAAAATGGTTTCATTCACATGGGTTGACTAACCCAAATAAAACCCTGAAAAATCACTCTTCTAAAACTTATAGAGGTCCCAAATGGACATGCACATTTGCTGCACAATTTCATGAAACTCTGTGGACCTACTCTGGCCTCTAACCATCCATTCATGGTTTCCTCAAATCATATGACCAGTTATCATGGTTTTAAGTAACCGTATATCCTAATAGGTTTTCCCAAAAATACTAGCTTCAGGATAAAAATAATACTCAAACACACCCAACAATCCCATGATCTCAATAGACAATCATATTAGTTTGAAAAAAAATCATTTAAACTAAAATAAAAAAATATTAGCACCTAATAAAAAATACTTATATCATATAGTTTGTTATTAGCGGTAAATGTGTCAAATTTTAGAGTAATTTGAATAAATGTTCATAGTGAAATATAAAATCTAGAAAACATGGACATTTATGAATCGAATTTTATAGAAGAAAAGGATATCATGAATGTCTAGATAATCCATCCAATGAAATTAAAATTAGGGGGGAATTAGTAATATTTTTTTTTGATGATTCACTGTGTTGATTTTAAAGAAACTAGAAGTCTATAATATGTTTTGAGAAGCATTGGATTAATTATGAAATATTAGGTGACTTCAAATCTACCGAAGTCTCATATTCTTTATGAGACACTTTCCACTCATAAAGATCTATGTAAGAGTGATTTGATTACTTTTTATGATTTATATATGTATTTGGGATGGAAATTATTAAAGGAACTAATTCATTATAAATGTTAGCATATTTATCATTTAGAATATATGTATGTGACATCTCAAAGTTATGACATATTTGAATAAGTTAAGTCATTCACTCATATGATGATATTATTTATAGATTTTAACTAACTCTGGATTTATTTATGAATCATTTTATTATACATATGAGTCAAGGTTCTCTACATTTGAGCCATTGAACCCTACATATGAGTCATGGGAATCTATAAATGAGTTATCAAAGGAAACCCCCATATTAGTTGATTCTAAAGCTTTTTATGAGTCCAACACTAATTGAAAATTAATGATTAGTGTAGAATAAAATAAGAGTCTCTCGAATTAAGTTGTAAAAAAGAAAACCCCCATTTTATGATGATTTTAATTTTCTTTCAGGATAAAAACATTTTTATTTATTATTGAGAAATGATTTAAATAGATATTTAAGGATGATAAAAGAGAGTTGTGATGGAGAATACCAATTTTCCGTTAATATATGTTTATCAAAATGAAAATAATTAAAAATAAATATTGATAAATAATGATAGAGGAATTTTTAGAAGTAAAATGAGATGATAATGGTGTTGATCATAAAGGATTAATAAATAATAAACAATCTGAGATAAAATCATAAATAATGTGGAGTTTATCATCATGAGTGATAGAAAGAAGATCAAATCTTGAGATGATTTTATGAAAATAGAAACTATAGAAATAAAGAGACCATCATAATTGATTATTCTAAATAATGATATTGGAAGTAATGATTATTATGTAGAAAATAAATAAAAAATATCTCATAAAGAGTGTTTTGATTCAATCTAGATGATTTGATAATGAGATGATCGATCTGTGATATATTTAGTTATTTAAATTAAATAATAATGTCAATGGGTTTTTTAAATTCACTCAAGAAGAAAAGAGTTTTATTGTATAAATTTATATATATTTTTACAGCTACGGAGAATGATTAAATAAATAATATTGAGTGAAATATTATTGACAATTAGGTCTTTATTAGGGAATATTTATTTGGGTGAGAGAAGATGGAAAAAACAAGTAGAAGGGTATTGTTCATATTTTAATAGGGAAAACCATGTGAGGAAAAAAGAATATCAAATAATGTGGGATCCCAACCAAATAAAAAATCAAGAAAAAGATGGTGGATATCATGGAATGTAATATAATAAAAAATTATCTATATTTATAAAATATAAAACACATTTTGTTATATACATATTAAAATTTGAGTCGAACTATAAGGTTTTGTGTTAATAACTAAGAGTTACTATACCTGGAGAAAATAAGAGATAACTATCAAGGGAGAAGAATAAGAAATCTATATAGTAATGAAGATGACCAAATTTTGGGTAGAAAAGAAGAATAAGTGTCTATATTGGTTCTATGGATTAGATCAAGTTAAAGATGAAGGGTAAATGAGAACCTTTAGTACCTAGTACAATAAAAAGAAGACGAGGAGTACATTAATGTGTAAGAAACTATTTTTAATTTCTATTAGTATCCAAGACACTTTTAGGATGAGTAGAGAGATCCTAGAAAACAATTTCTAAAGAAGATCTAGAAGTATGGTTCTGTTGTGTAGTGAATGAGTTGTCAGAGGTTTAGTAGATCATCAAAACGAATTTTAATACTCTATCTGAGTAAGGAGATTTTAATATTTTGATGCAATGATATATTGAGATGAAATAATATCTATAAAAATAAACTGAAAAGTGTTTGGTTTTATGGAAAATTATTCTATTCCATCTGAAAAAGATGGTCATATTGAATCCATCAAAAAGATTCCATCATATAGAGTCCATCAAATCGATTCATTAGACAGATTCATCAATCAGAGACTGTCAAATAGAGATCATCAAATGTTGATCATCATACATAGACTATTAAAAAAAGATGTCCATATAGAGATCATCAGTCTGGTTCCATTAGGTATTTCACTCTTTTCATGGATTTATTATCGAATACTAGCTATTGGCAGTTTCATAAGATGGTTTTATAATGTATAAAAAGGTTTAATAGATCAATTGGGGTTAGCCATGAAGCTTAGAGGTTAGATAAACCAATTCCTAAAATGAATCCCTAAATAAAGTGTGGTTGGTGACCCATTTGATAAAGTTTTTATTAATTCTATAATGAATAGTTGGTCTTTATAGGAAAATAGAGGGCATATGGTTGATGAGTTTTATATTCAATTATATATCTTTAAATTAAATTATTTTTAGTGAATTTTCTTCGATGTAGGATGTTTTTTTGGAACCACCAAAATCCTGATTGTCTTAATATTTTTCTCGTTATTGTGATGTTTTTTATAATAATGTTTTTTGATGATTCGGTCGGTGTTAATATTAGTTAGAGTTTAATGACATGGGAGGAGGATTTTGTCATTAAAACTATTTTTTGTTTTTGATTAGATCTTTTACGTTCCATAATAAAAATTCATAAAAAAGAATTATATCTATTTCGAAAATTTAATTACATGTCCTTATGGTGGAATAAATGGAGTGATCCTATCGCTAGGGTTTCTCCAATATAAGTGGAATTAGATCATTGGGTGTAAATTACTCACATAATTTTTCTTTCTCTTCTCCTTGGCATTCAAGTTGTTTGATTTTAGTTGTTTTTTCTATTATTGAGATCAATTAAATCATAGAAAGGGAAGGATTTTATTGAAAAGTTTGATGGGATGTATTTTTTTTATTTTGGAGGACGAAATTGGAGGATCTATTGATAAAAGGAGCTCTAAACACACATTTTTATAGTGAATGTCTAGAGAATATAGACAAGAAGGAATGTTATTTTTCAAATAAGAAATCTTTGCCTTTATTATGAAATATTTACCTTAAAATGTTGATATTAAAATTAGAGAGAATAAAATTATTAATATTTTGTGATATTATTCGATAAAATTTATAAAAATACAATGGTTCTCAAAAACAAATTCATCATGAAAAGATTTTACATCATGGCGATAGAAGAAAATAGAATTTTAATAGATCACATGAATAAATTCAATATGATATGAGAGAATTTTGAATTGATGAAGGTAACTTTCACATATGATTTTATAGATTTTATTATTCTTTACTCACTTATAGAAAGCTTTGATTTTGTACTGACAATAATGGGAAACAATAGTGTGAATAATATCAAGTATTTGATGAAATTTAATATATGATATTGAATTAGGATTTGAGTTAGATGAAATTCAATAATTTTTGTAAATATTGTACCAATACTAATAGATGGGGATGGTTACATAAACTAAAGGACTATTAGAAGAAGAATTTTTTTATGATAACTAATAGATAAAAATTCTACGTATATAAACATGTCTAGGATTTAGATGTTTTCTTATGGTAAGAATGGAAATATCAAGAATGAATGTGGGAAAATGGAGGCTTCCACATAAACGAATATGAACTTAGAAATTAACATGGTTGGAGGCACTAGTAATTTTTTATTGTGATTATTCTACATCATATATGGGATATAAAAATTGATTTATTATTTTATTCAACTGGTGAGTGTGGTGGAATGGTTTCTTATGTACCATAAATATTAAACCAAGTACATATACTAAATGATAAAATAGGGATAAAATTGGTATAAAAGATGTGAAAATTTAATTGAAAAATGGATGTTTCTTACGAATGAAATATGAAATACATATTATAGGTATTTGGAAAACCACCAATAATTTGTATAATTCAATGATGAAGGAATTATAAATACTTTTTAAAACATATTATGGAATATCAAAAAAGGATCCAAGCCGATTACTTGTAATTTAATGAATTGATATTATTACTTAATCGGATGTAATGATTCAGTTTTTTATCAGAATCACTTCATTATAAGGTTTGGAAATGTGGAAATATAGGATTTCTATACAAATTGAAAATAATATGATTGTTTTGGTGGAAAATATAATTCCTAAACTTGATCACACGAAAAATGGAAAATGTGAGGGATGTATTTTAAGAAAACAAAAGAATATTTTCCATTACATTGATGGTATACAGACAAAGAATTTGAAGCAATAACTCTTTTATTATAATGTTTGGTGATAATTCCCTATTCACAGAAATGGAGGATCATAGTACCCTACGACTTTAATTCTTGAAGATGCTTAAAATTTCTATCTTTATTTCCTAAAGAATAAATGTAATGTTTTTTGAGAATTTATTCATTATAAAGTTTTATATGAAAGAGAGTGTGAATATAATTTTAAGTGTTTCTGAATATTAAATGGTGGGGAGTATATTAGACATAAGATTTGTAACTTTTTTCGAAGTAAGGGAATCATGAATTAGAATATTATTCTATTAACTCAATAATAATAGATTATTCTAAATAATTAATCAAAATCTTTAATATAAATCTCATTTTTAGTGGAATCACTCAACAATTCATAAGGTTTTTTTGATAGAGTAAATAAATACAACATATTATTTAGTGAACAAAAGTCTAGATTGTACTACGGTATCATAACATCTAAAGAAACTTTTGTCTTGTGAGAGGATATAAGTGAACAATATCTAAGTAATTCTATTTATTTTGTATATTAAAATAATTTCTAAAGTCAAAGAAAATTTATTAGTGAAATCATGGGTATGTTTTATCTTTGGATGTGCTGATTATAACATTGGATATTGTCTTTGGGAAGATAAAAAAAAAACATGTCATCGAGAGAATATATTTTTTCAATAAAGTAATAATGTTTAAATATTGAATCTTATATAAGAATGTTGTTGAGGATATTTAGATAGTTTAATTTTAATATGATTAGACAGCGGTTGCCTAATGGAATATCTATCTGAAAACATTAAGGGAAACATCAAGGGTGGGAACTCTGAACGTTAGTCTTACAGATAAATAATTTTTGGAAAAACATATACCAGGTAGAGAAAATTTAGACAGATGAATATCATAAAAATTGGTTCCATAGGAAGAACTCAAGGTTGTTCTGAGTTCATCCACTCATTTCAAAAAATTATTTCTGGGGTCTAGGGATTCCATGAACGTTTTTACTTCTAATAGAAGTAAAGGAACCTCAATATCCACAAGAATCTTCTAGTCTTAGATACATGAAATAATGGTACATATTCATGAAAGAGGAGATTAAATCCTTAAATCTCAAAACAGATACATGGAATTTGAATAAAATACTTAAAGGAAGAGGAGATCTAACAATTTAGTATTTCATTTGAAACCGAAATATGATGTAAGTAACATGAAAACATAAATATAGGTTATGTAGGGATTTTATAAAACGGAGGGTATTAAATTTTTTGAAACTTTCTCATTGGTAAAAAAGAATATAAACATTTAAATAGTTAGCAACATTTTTGTATCAAATTATCTATGCATGGAGTACATGTATGTAGAGATATATTTTCCTCTTGGGGATTTGGAGGAGTAAATTTACATGGTTAATCCTATGGATTATGAATCATATTATAGGTAGGATCTTCTTTGTATGTTGAAATAGAGTATTTATAGCTTTAATAAATCATCATAATAGTGGAATAAGAAGTTTGACACCTATATTCTTTATGAAATTTTCATTCAGTGTGATTCTCATAATTTTGGTTATAGAAATAAATGCAATTAAAGAACACATGTCATATTGCTAGCATATGTGGATGATATATTGATTTTTAGTACAGAGTTCTATTATATTTTGAAACTAAAGATAAAACGATCATGAATGTTTTCAAATAATAATGTTGGACAAGACAAGAAGATCTTTAGTATGAGAATCAAGAAGGGTATGAAAACTAGCACTTTGGTTTTACACCATAAAGAATACGTTAGGATGGTCTTAAAAAGATTCATAACAACCAATTATAAAAATATTTCATACACCCTCACTAGAAAATTCAAAAAATATAAAGAACACTAACCATAAACATATAGATAACTGCATGACATGGATATGGTTCATTTTTCCTCACCTTTTGGATGTTTTATGTATGCAATAGATCTCACATGACCACTCATTTTTTAGTGGGAGTTTTCTATCTTTTAATGTTAGATTTTAATGAATTGTACTTTACATACATTGATATTACATTAAAATTTATGAATAGTCATTAAAAAATAAATCAAATCCACAAAAGAACAATATAGTTATAGTGTCTTTAGAATATGAGAAACATAAACAACTGGTTAATAGGACATCAACATTGTCTCTGACTAATATCATTATAGCTAGACTCTTTTTTGAAATATATTACTTAATACCCTTTGTCATGTCTTTGGGAAAAGAAAAATAAGAAAGGTTGAGCCCAAATTCTCACTAAGGGTAAACATGGATTATATCAATTATATTATAATAATAAATAAATCCGAACATAACATTTAAAAATATTATCATGTATATAAAAGAACATGATACCATGCAGTGGGATAAATACAAAAATGTTCAAAATAATTAATGAACATAATCCAAATATTCATAACATAATACATGAATATTTGTGGCATACACATATGCATAGAAAATAATTTCATATTCGTCAAATCGCATTGACAAGACCTTCATAATGAACAAATTACATTACTAAATCGTGCTCTCTCCTTGTTCTAGAACTACATTACAGAACCATATTTAATTTTCATTCTAGCCATATATATCAAATGAGATATATATATCTAAATTAATAATTGGAGAGAGATATAGGTCCCACTCATCTCATAATTAAATAATTATTACATATTCCATAATAACATAATAAATTCATCATAAAATATCCTTAGGAATAAAGGGGGGTTAAAAAACATCATTTGATCATAATATAATCCACGTAAAAAAATTATAATTCATAAATATCATTCCCTCATAAACACAATAAAACTATTGGGAAAATAAGGATATTAATATTAAAACATATCCCTATTAAATAATTCTAGCTTAGATGGAAAATAATTTTAATTAAACTCTTGAAATTAATTCTTGATGAAAATATCAATTCTTCTTCAAAAATGTTTTCTTTTCACAAAAAAACACACAATTTTAAAAGAAAATAAGTTCATTGAAAATAACCTTGAAATATTGTACTTGAAGCGTCATATAAATAAGCCATTATACAAGTGTATAAATCCATTCATGCCGTATAAGTTCAAAAAAAATTATTCTCATACTTTTTTTGAAAATGTCAAAAACTACCTCATATTGAAAAGAAAATATTCCTTTCATACCGTTTAATAAAAATTAACCAATGTGTAAACTTGAATTTAATCAATTATAGAGAGATAAATGAATATTTTTAGAATACATATTTAGGAAATAGGGATGTGGATGATTAATATACCCCAGTAAATACTTATATGTAAACACTCTCAGATAACAATGAGATTATGAAATTATCCCATACATTAGGTATAATATCCTTTATATATATCTAAAACTCTTTTATAAGGATTTAAATAATTTCATACACTTATTACAGAATCATAGTCAGGTTTATGTTATCATATATAATCATATTATTATCAGTTTATTAATATAATTTCATTGTTACTTGTGTTTTGAGTATTAACTCCTTATTTTTATTATACATGTTTTTTCAAATAATTTTTTGTTCTCCTTTATTTTTCATATTTATATCATTACAAAATTTTATTAACATAATTTATATCCTAATTGTTTCATTCTTTAACTATATATAATCATTCGTTAATGAAGATCATGTAGAATGAATCACATCGCATCGTGGAGATGGTAGGTCGTACGTACACACGAGTGGCGATGTCATTCCCATAATTGTAGAATGGTATTGAAGTGGAGGGTGTATAATATTTTAGAACCAATAAAATAGTAATATTGAGTTATTACTTCTATCATTATACCCATCCAAGTAAGGTGGTGTACAAAAAATGTATTACACCACGGTATGGAGACGTTAAGCCGTACGTATGCTCACGGGGGGATATTATTTTTCATAGGATGGATAGAAGATGTAATATGATTGTTTTATAATCATAATAACATCTCAATATATAATTTATAATGGATTTATTACTTATAATAAAAATAACTCATGAATAGAAAGTAGAATAAGATTGATGTTTGAAATAATTGGTCTAGGCGATTTCCTCTTCTACGACGTGCTTCCTCTAAACATCTTCTTAGAGCACTAGAGTTAGTATTTGAAGAAGACCAGAACCTCAAGAATTTTACTAGGGAAGCTTATAAGGTAACTATTTAGTGGTTTTCCAAGCATTAAGGCATAATGTGAAGTGATGTGGTGAGGGAGTAAGTTCCCTTTTACAATTTAGGTGAGGGACACTTTTGGAAACCTCAAAAATATTTATTTATAATACAATTAAACCCCGTCAATAAACCTAAAAATGCCCTAAAATCAAAGATGATATTATATGAGGTCGAAAAGTCATAAACTAATAAATTCTTGATAAGTATTTCTTTCAATTTAAAACTTTTCTTATTAATTGACACATAATTATTCTATTTATTTTTTAACTATCTTAAACAACAATATGATATTAAAAGGTAAAATACTTACTTATTTGATATATAATATTCCATATATAATTAAATTATAACATTTTAAACCATATCATAATTATTATATATTTTTTAAAAATTTTATGATTTTAAAATAATTTAATAAAACATTATTTTGATAACAAAACAATAGTGTCAATTTTGAAACTATACAATTAATTAATATTTAGAAAATATTAAAATTACAAGTTAATTTTGAAAAAAATATTTTATTATATTAATAAGAGGTTCACGGAATCTATAAAATTTATGGGACATATTAATTAGGCTAAAATCTATTTATTTTAATATTTTTATAAAATTTATTTTGTATTTCTCTTAATAAAACAAATACTATAACTGTTTTTTTAGTTATTTACTATTATTATTTATTCTATAAGAACTAAAAATGAAAAACTATGATGAATATAACTCTAATATATTTCGGAAGAATACCTTTAGTTGAATTTATCTTCTGTAAAATCCAACATTTAAAATGTTATAAGTATTAAATTATAATGTTGACAACTTTAACATTGCCTTAAAAAATTAATATAAGGGTCTTATTCCATTACATAAGGATCCAAATGGAAAAAGACAACATCCTTGGATGAATATGTTTGAGATATAATCAACGAATTATATTTTGTGATTTT